>PVIA01001312.1:0-293011 GCA_004024845.1 Tonatia bakeri | reverse complement strand
TCCCCTTCCCTTTCCCCTTCCCTTTCCCCTTCCCCCTCCCTTCCCTTCCCGTCAACATGGGCTGACCTTAAATGTGGGTTGTGTTTCTTCCCCTCTCTGTCTCTGCCGTATCTGACATGTATAGCAATGACGAAGGCAGTTTCCAATATATCACTTTTGGCTTTTGATCTCATATTTATCTTAGGTTTTGATGGCATCAGCTTCCAACAAGAAACAGCTATTAGGATAGAATTAGAACCGGCTTCAGTCGTTCAATCTTTTTTACGGGGATTGCTACGGGGCTCTGGACGTTGGAATCTCGTGACATCCGAGTTCCTCCCCAGGCTGGACGGCCCGTGAATAGAATTCCATCGTTGGCTCCCAGCCTAATCCACTTGGCACCAGGACTGCAGTGACAGACAGTAGCTGCTCACAGGGCCACAGCTGCCCGGGACTCCAGACGGGCCGTGGTGAGATGCAGTCTCAGGACAGTCCCTAAATAAAGACGGCGCAGAGCTGCGCAGTGTCTCTGGGCTCAGGGTCTGAAGCCCCCAGGGGGTGGGCATGGAGTGATAACTGTAGGAAAAATTGAATATTTGTTTTGTCCTGCAAGGCCATCCGTGTTTCTAGAATAATGGGGCTGGGCAAGCGATGTCCAGCCTCCCGGCCTACCTTTGCAGGTCCACTCTGCCTTTATTTTCACTGTGGGTGCTGGTCGCACTGGTGTTTGGTGGGGATGCAGTCCAGGCTCAGGTCCCTGAGGGCCGGGACTGCCCTGCACTCTTAGACCATAACCACCAGAGAAGCAAACGCCACTCTGAATGTGGGATTGCTGCTCCGTACTTGCTCTCTGGTTGACTGATGCTGATTTTAAAAGTCACCAAAATGCATACGATTTCCGAGGCTTAGAAAGTTGGAACAGGAAACCGCTGTCCTTGGTTTAGTGCCCGCCCTCCTCCTGCTGGTGGTGCACCACGGTCCAGACCTCAGGACCTGAGCTGTGGTCTTTGTAAAGGGCAGTAGGTAGTCCTGCTCTAAGAGTGTGTTTAACTTCATCATCACTGGTGGGGCAGAGGTCCGGAGACGAGAATGTCCTGTGGGAACGTGGGGACAGACTGACAGTCATGTGCTGCATGGAACCTGTAGTTACTGCCTCCTGCTTCCCCGTCTCACTGTACTTTGCTTGCTTTCATAATTGATTTTAAAAATTAGAGTGATTATCAGTTGTATTGCTTCCTATATTTTCCATACATCTGATGAATCGCTGTGGTTTTTGCCAGCTTAATTAACTCAAAGCATGTTACATTTCAGTAGTTACCATGGACATTTAAAAATATATAACTTCTGGCCTCTCATATATTTTATATTTATTATAGAGTTTACATTTTTTCCCTGGCAGTAGGCATTTTATTGTTGTTTCCTAGCCCATCTAGAAGAGGGGTGAGAGATCGCATTGTCTGAAATGGGAAGGAGAGTTTGGGAAAGTGCGGGATGAGCTCAGGTGCATTTTTTTCTGCCTGAAGAGAAGGTTTTATTGAGTAAAGTATTTCTGAAAACTTTTTTAAAAAAATTAATCTCATTGTACCCTGAGGCCCCACATTGCTTGAACTCTACAGAAAGATTGTTTTGGTTTCTCTGGATAAAAGGGTCTTTGCTGTTTTTCTGTTACAACTTTGTAATTAGGACTTTGTATTTTATAGGCCTTCAGCTAGTATTTATAACTGCTGTTATGGAGTTACTAAAAAATATTTAGCCAGTTTTTATTTCACTATTTTATTTCGGGGAAGGAAAGAATGTGATGAATAACAATATATTCGGTGATACAACAGATGTACGAGTGAGGCCTGTTTTATACATTAATTTAAAAAATAAGACATCTCATTCGGGGTTCTCAGCCAGAGCTGTTCGGGGGCTCCCCACCCCCCACGCTGAGGTGGTCTGCTTCCTCTTCCTTTTGAGGGGAAGCATACAATTAACTTGCATTATTTGGAACATTTGGCACATTCCTACCCAAAATCATCTTTGGGCCTGAGACTTTCGTTTTAATCCTCTGCCTTTTAATTGTCTTGTGCATAGAACAATACCCTAGAAAGTCATAAGTTGTGTCCAGTGAAGACAGCAATATTAATACAAGATGATAGTGTTAACACAATGCAGAAAGCAATAAGAGTGGTTTTCCTTGGATTATGGAATTGTTTGCTGTTCTTTTCTAACTTCTCTCTTTTTAGGGGGTATCCCTTCAATACTGCTGTTTGATGTTCAAATTAAAAGGTGTATTAAAGTTCTAAAGCTACAGTAACAAAACGCCACCAACCTGGGTGGCTTAGAACAATGGGCATCTACTCTCTTACAGTCCTAGAGGCCAGAAGTCTGAGGTCAAGGTCTGAGGTGCTGGCAGGGCCACACCCCCTCGGACATCTCTAGGGGTTACCCCTTCCTCTAAAATTAGGACGATCTCAAGCACATGCTTGATTATGTCATACAAGACTCTCTTTCCAAATAATGCCATCGTCACAGATTTTAGGTTGGACATATCTTTTGGGAGAGGCCACCCTTCAGTGTAACACCAACGCTATTTCTAAACAAAGGAGCAATGAACGCTGACGCAACCGTTGAGGTTGCTGTTTCCTTTTATCGTGCAGACGCTACATTTTATTTAGTTTCCATTTGAACAGGATTTACTGATGTGGGTCAGTTGTGGCAGATTTGTCGGGAAGGTTCTAGCACGTGGTTGAGGCTTTGATAAGTAACTTAAGAGCAGTGTGCTTCTGCCTGCAGGCTCTCCTGGCCTTTTCTTCCAAGTGGTTTTCCTGGCCTTTTCTTCCAATGGTGCGTAAGAACCATGCCTAGTGCTGGTTCTTACGCACCATCTCTCCCAAGTTCGTAGTCCTGCTACAGTTGTCTATGTCTCGTGGTATTCTGAGATACTTCTTGTTCCTGAACATGGCCAGTAGTGGTAAGGAAAGGGACAACAAACAACTCTGTGTTTAAGAAACTGTTTAAATAAAAGGGCGTGGAATGTTTTCAACTTCTTTAAGCTCTGGGCCCATGATGTTTGGTGTGGGATGGATTGCCCAAGCACCTGGACACCCCTGTGAAACTGTATGAGGCGGGTCCTGTGAATGGAGATTCACAGGAACGGGGATTGTAATTTGGAGGGGGGAAGAACGTGAGTTCAGCTGCCATTTCTCCTGCTTCTGCTGAGCCACTCTGGTGGCAGTGGCTGGTGTACCAGAGAAACTCTCAACATTTTCTTTGGTAGGAACTCAACTCTGGCTCCGACTCTGCTGCTAGGTCTGACTTCCAGGAATTAATTTAATGTTCCTGAACCGCATTTCCTTGTCTTTAAAGTGCAGGATTGGGGCTGTAAGATTTTAAAAGGCCCTCTGGCTCTAGCAAACTGGCTTTTACAGTAAAAGGACATTTTAGAATGTATGATACATTTCATTACATTTTTGCTTCCAAAACATTAGAAGAAATTTAAAAGATATGCCTCTGTAATCGTTCTAAGAAGTGTTAATTTTTTATAGGCATGACCTAATATTTGAGGGTTTAAAAATTTTTCCAGCCTGACATTAGTTTCCAAGCAATAAACATTTCTATATTCTTTCACTCTGACCTTTAAAATATTTTAATGTTTAAATTTCTTTAAATGATACACTTGTTAAAAGTAAAATATTACCGCAATAAAGAAGTATACAAAGGAAAACATGGAAGTGCCTTTTTCTCTTTTCTCCTCTTCCTCTGGCCCACCTGTTCCATCTCCCAGGAGTAACCACAGGTAATAATTAGGGGTGTAACCTTTCAGGAAGCTGAACACATATTATGTTGATGTGGATCCTGGCTGGCAGGATCCATGTGGTGTGGCCACAGTGAACAAAATCACACGGACTACAGAAGTCCCGTGGAGAAAAGGGGACAGCATGGCTGTTCTCTGAGTGAGAGAGGGCCCCGACCCCTGCCTGGACAGGCTTTTATTGCTTTTCTGGTACATTACATCGAGGATGGTCCTCATTTACTAGGCACAGGTTCGCTGTAGGTGGTTACCTTTTACAGATAACAAAGGAAAGAATGTTGCTAATTACTTCAGAGAGAAGGATGTTAAAGATCAAGGGGAAAAGTGGTTGAACTGGTTACAGTCCATACTTGGGAGGTTTGGCACAGATTTTAGGAAGTTACAGTAAGTGCTCGCTGCCTCAATTCAGGGTGAGGGAGTTTCAGCAAAAGGAAGTCTCACAGCAGCCTAGGTACAATGCAGACCTGATTCCCCACGGGAGAACCAATCCGTGGCCGTGGCTCGTGTCTGCCAGACCTCGCTCCCCACTGGCCTTTCTGAGTGGGAGCTGGGCTACATTCGCACACAGAACAGTTTCCTATATTATGTGTCATATACGTTGCCATTTTGGTTTTTGTAAGTGCTTTGTGTAAAAGTGACTGGAGCAATGTTAAGTTTTCTGATCTGTCCACTGGAGTACTGTAATTGTTTTATTGTAATTGTTGCTACTTCTTGAAGCATATAAAGTGTCCTTGTAGCAATGCCTGCTAAAGCAGGCATTCAGAGTAGAAGTTTAGAAGTCGAATTCCACAGTCTGGTGGTAAGAAGTACTGAAGAAATGACCCGTCCACTCTGACAATGCCCAAGGTTTACAAATACTCCCGAACGCCAAATGGGCCGCAGGTCAAGTTCTTCAGCTCCATGGAGAGAAGATACTCAGGTGATTCAGAGAAATCACTTGGGAAGACGGCTGCAGATAGGGTAACCCGAGCCACATGCCCGTGGTCAAGGGTGTCAGAAGGTGCTGTGATGAGTAACGCATTGTGACAAAGACGGGGAGTCCTGAGGACACCTGCCGAAGGAGCCAGGCTTCACAGAGAGAATGCCCCAGTCCTAGAGCAATGGGAGCAGCTCACGTGTTCTTCCTGAATCATTTCCTTGTGTGATCATTATATATGTTGAATATGTAACTATAATTTATACACATAGGTATTTATGGGAGTGAAGAGCTTGGGCTCTGGGATCAGACAGACTGGGGTCAGATCTCAGCTCTGCCATTTACTGACCTTGTGACTTTACTTTCACAGCCCCAAGTCTCTTTAAAATTAAGGTAGTCCATTAGTAGCTGCATTATAAGGTTGCGGTGGTTACTCATTGACAGTGATGTACGCGCATAAAAGGCTTAGCCCAGAGCCAGGCCCCAGAACCACACGATGGTGTTGCCTAAGTGGCGGACTGGGAGAGAATAGTTTCGTACTCCTCTCTCCCTGTGAGGTGTCAGGGCTGCCTCCTTCAATAGGTTGTGTGTTTTTTAGGACAAGGGCCTTGTCTTAAGCTCTTATATGTGTGGCTCACAGTGAAATATGTGGGGGAAACATTTTGCAAAAATAAGTTAAATAACTTAAGATAGACTGAACAAGTGGGTGACTTTGAGCTAGTAACCTCTACGACATCATTACTGCCTATCACCGTACATTCCATTGATAACTTTTTAAAAGTTGTCAGCAAGAGATCTTCAGAGCCAAAAAATATAAATTGGTAGATAATGATTTTTCAAAAGTCACTGTGAAATACAGAGACTCTTGATTTTTAGGTGTCAGATGAAGCTATAAACTAACAACAAACCCAGTATCATTTATGTGTTTGTTTACTCTTGTCCTCACTGGAGGACATTTTTTTATTGCGTTTTTAGAGAGACAGACAGACAGACAAACAGACATTGATGTAAGAGAGAAATATAGATCAATTGCCTCCATATGCACCCCAACCGGGAATCAAACTTGCAACCTGGGTATGTGCCCTGACCGGGGATCAAACCTGCAACCCCTTGGTTCATGGGATGATGCTCCAAGCAACTGAGCCACCCGGCTGGTTTCTTCATTGCCAGCTGCGGCCAGGGAAGTGGAGACCAGTACCAGGGAGCATTAGTTAGGAGCAGTGTCAGCACAGTCAAAATCCTGGAAATTTTTGCTTCTGTTGCATTTAGATTCAGATTTAGATTTAAGACGTGTGTACAGAATTTGGGTTTTGATCAATAAATTTTCTGTTGTTGCTTTCCGTTTTAACCACAGCGAAAGATGTTGAATGTTGTCGATGTTCAAGTTCTTGGTATAATTTGAAATTTGAGATGGTGAAGGAGCCGAGATGATTCGTGGCTATTTGAGTTATTTAAATTGATTTAAACGTTCAGTCTTTAGTCAGTCACACTAGCCACGTTTCAAGTGCCGAGTCGTCACGTGCCGAGGCTGGCCTCTCGGACAGTGCAACTATAGAACGTTTGGGTCCTCACAGGAAGTGCTACCGGGTCGTGTTCTGCTCAAACACGTGGCAGCTGCTGTTCCTGCATTATTACCGAGCAAGCAGTAGGGGTTAGAGGAAAATGATCAGAGTTGTGGGAAATACTATAAATTAGGTGAGCAGGATTTTTTCTTCCCTGATCTTTTCACCTTCCTCCACTCATTCTCAAGTCCAGTAATTGGAAAACGGCTCGAAGTAAATTTCCTGCCAAGCAAGTATTTTTCCTCCAGAGCCAGGACCTTCTCTTTTACAGTTTTGGTTCTCAGAAAACTCCTGCTAGTTGCTCTCTCACTGCAGCTGGACTTCCTCGAGTCCAGAAACCCTTTTTGTCCTTCTCTGGCTGCCATCCAGTTGCATCCGCAGGGCCGGTGTTTCAAACCCCTTTCTGCAGACCAGGAGCCTTCAGTCCCTCCCTGCCTCCCCCATCCCTCCCGTGAACTCCAGGCTCCAGTGCTCTGGATGAAAGGTGATGTACGGGTGGGGCGCAAGTAGGTTTACAGCTGTTTGTATGAAAAAGAATACATTCATTAGTAAATAATAATACGAGAGTAAGCTCTGTTTTGCATACTCACAATGTTTGCATACTCACTTGTGCCCCACCTTGTATTTAAAGCTCATATCACAGCACCTTGGCTTTTTAGCAAGTCAGTAACGACGAGAGATGAGGGTATTTGAGGTATTAGTTAGCTTGTGCTTAATTTAATAGCAAACCATCCCCAAACTCTGTGGCTTGAAAGAACCACCACAATTTAGTTGGGGTTCTGCTGGGCAGTTCTAGTCTTGCCCAGGCTTGGCTGATCTCTCCTGTAGGTGGTCACTGGCTGGTTGGCTAGAGGCTGACTGGTCCTGGGTGGCCTCATTTGCATAGAGGGTAGTTGGTTGGCTGTCTACGGGAACCATGGGGTTGACTAGGCCACACCTCTCATCACTCAAGTTCAGTCTTGCTTGGAATGCAGAGCCCTCAGCAAGAGCCCTTGCTTTCTTTCCCTCGTTTTCCCAGTGTGCCCCGTACGCTTGGCTGTCTTACTGTTTCGCTAATGTGGTCTTCACCTTCCGCCCTTCATCTTTGTTTCTTAAACACTCTGACAACAAGACTCTGGCTTAATTATCTGCATTCTTAGTGCACAGAACAAAGTAGCTGAATGCATACAACAGGGTAGCTTCACTGACTGGGACCATCTCACATTATCTTTACCTTCTAACCCTTTAATGCCCACTTGCACCTGCACTCTTCTTCGTGAAATCCACTTGATCTCTTAAATGTCGAGCAGTGTGGAGGTGTTTTGGGTATTGATTTGTAAGAAATATCCAAGAATAAAATTTTCTAGTGGAGCAATTACAGTTAATCTGCCATTCTCTTTCTTTCTTAAATGAGCTCTTCTCTAAAGTAGCACAGAAAAGGCCAAGAATATTTTTAATGATATTTATAAAGCATAGGAAAATGTGGTTCCTTAGTTTTACGTGCATTCATGGGGTAAATTTGAACTGCTAATTGGTGAGAAGATACGGTATCTATGCTCTCAGCCCACCTACATTTATAATAGTGCTGGTCTACAGAAGAGGGTGTTTTTCTAGGCCAAGGAGAATGTTGTCTTTTCATACCTATTTTTAATTTAACAGTGCTTCGCAGAAAAGGCTAGAACGCATGCCAGCACTTGTGTGTGCATTTTTCTGCTTTCGCCCACATGATCTTCTTTTCTGACTTGTGTTTATAGACCTGTTAAGTGAATAATGATTAACTATTGCCATTTTTTCCTCCTTAAATGTTGTATAAGTCACAGTTCAGGGTTTATGGAGCGTTGAAATACCATAATGCAATAAATTATACGGTGTGGTGTGATGGGGAGGGGAGAAACAGCAACAACAACAAAAAAACCCTCTCATCTGGGCCTCAGGAAAACTAAATTCTGATCCTGGTGATACTGACTTACTGGTGACCTGGGAACAATTTAATTTCTCTTTGACTCAGACACCTGTGCATCTTAAAGGTTTCTCTACAGTTTGGAAATGTTGTACTCTCTTTATTAAGTGTAAGTCTTTGGCTGGGATTTAGTAATAAACATTACAGGTGAGCACACACGTTTAAAATGGAAGAAATGGATGCCCCCCTTTTTTTGGCTATATAACACCTACAAGGTTAACATGTAGCAGATACATAGAAAGGTATACACTGGGTTCGTTTTCAAAATAGGTGTTTGCCACAGACGCGAGAAGGGAGGATTAGTAGGATTACAGAGGTGAGAATAAGTGTGAAATGAATATTGAATTCCATCACTAAATTGGTGCGGCTGGAGCATGGGATATTTGGATAGCATTTCCTGACGGTGAGTGCCCAATGTGGTGGATTGCCGTAAGGTCAGGTGTGCCTCTGAAGAACCCCCACTGTTTGCCTCATATTTTCCCACTTCATTAGGAAGCTTTGCTTCCTCTCTAGGGTCCATTTCATATGAAATCCAGGAAACTCCGGGTTCCTGCCCCCCTGGGTGTTCGCCTCCCCCTGCCACCCCACAGGCTGCACCGCCTCTCCCTGGGGTGGTGTCAGGACAGAGAAAGCCCTGGGGCACTCGGGTAGGACTCCTGTTAGTAGGAGGCTGTGAACCTAGGAAGAAAGGACTTGTAGTCCATCTGAACCATCTTACAAGTGCATGAACTGTGTCTGACTTACCATTTAAACGTCAGAGGCCACGTGAGGCCAGTGGCTGCTGCACGGGTTCGCCCAGGCCCAGATCCTCTGTTCCTCATGTTCACCATCACTCGCTGCACCTGCTGTTTGTCGCTGCACCTGCTGTGTGTCGGCGTGCTAGACCATCCCTCCTTGTGAAGGAAACACCTTTGCTCATCGACATCCCACCTCCCTGCTCCCAGTTTTCTGAGTATGTGCAGGAGGGAGTTTCCTCTTTAACACTGTCCAACCCCAGCTTCTGGGCACATGGTTCTGTTCCAGCTGTGGCTTCATAGGCTTCTTTGTGGCTTTCTCAGTATCGAGGTCCTTTTTTTGAATAAGACTGGCCCACCGTTTTCCTCACGTTTCAGTAGGCCCACTACCACTGTCTTTGTCCTGCACACTGTCGTCTGTACTTGCGGTGGAACCAGATCCTTTCATCTGCCTCCCAGTAGTCCCCTGCACTTCACACCTGTGCCTCTAAACGTCAGCTGGATGCCACCGTCACCTAGTCTACCTGTCCTGGTGCCTGGCACATCTTGTCTGTCAATGCGCGTTAAGTGGCTCTCTTTTAGCTCATGCATGTATAAGCTATAAATTTGTATCATTAGTTCCAAGTTCAGCGTTGTTTATGCGTCTCTCTTACTCTAAAACTTATTTTAAATTCTGCTGTTTTATAGTTGTAAGAAATTTATGTGCTCACACACTTCAAGATCTTTGAGAGGATGGGGTTACAGCAGTGTAACCGAGACAGGCATGGGAGACGGCCTCTGTCCCGTGGGCTCCGCGGTGTGTGGACGGAGGCATGTCAGTGAGAGACTGCAGTGCTGTGGGCTGTGTGGTGATGGAGGGGATGCAGGAGCTCGGGGAGAGCCTGGCTGTGGGGCCCCCGGCCGGGCCCGTGGGCAGGCCTCAGAAACCGCATCTGCGCTGAGAGGTGGAGGAGTGCATGGGAGCAGCTAGGCTGCAACGAGTGACAAAGGAACAGGAGGATTCGGTGCATTGGACCGTATTTAAGGTTCCGTTTGAGCTCGGAGGAGAGTTCATTGCAAGCGGAGAGAACACGCAGGTGATGCCAAACCTCAGAGGCGGCCAGGTCTGCCATCCTCGCTCTTTCACTTGGTAGCTTGGATGTAGGTACCTCTGATTAGCAGTCTACTGTGCTGTAAGTAAACTGGGAAGTGGGAAATTTTACTTGCAAACAGACATTATATGCTGCAGAAATCTATTGCTAACGGATGTTCGTGCAGTGAATGGTTATCCTCTGCAGAAGCAGAGTTTTAGTTTGCTGAGAACATGCAAGCTCTTGCCCCTTGTGAAGTTACTGGTGATAATAACTTTTTGGTGGGCACATTAAGACACTTAGATGGGACCAATCATGGTGACTTCCTGTCATTCTCGAACTGCCTAACACCACGAAGAGGAGGAGTAGAAAACTTGGGGTAGGAAAAAAAGAAATTAACTTTAAAAGGTTTTTAAGTAATGCAGATGGATCTAATGCCAAAGCACCATTTTCACACTGGAAGCATTAGGAAGCATTTTCCTGGGGCCCCTTTAATTTATAGGTATGTTTTGGGACAAACCTCAGATGCTAACTTGCACAATAGCCTCTTTGTTGCCTCAGTTAGACAGAGCACTTCTTCACTGAGGTGTGGGGAAGGAAATGTTGGTTCAGATTCTTAGTGTCTAAGGAAAGAAAATACTTTAAATCACACACAAATACAAATCTGTCATTTACAAATTTAGACAAATGGTTTTTAAATAGCCTTTAATGGGCAGTTTTGTGAAATTAGGATAGCAGAGAAAATGACTTAGAGCTATAAAGTCTGTTCTTAAATATTTCTTGAAGTATTTACCTGCAGGGAAAACCACAGGAAGCTGGGCAGGAGAAAGGTGATTCCTAGCGGTTGAGTTGGCACGGGAGGCTGTACCTGACCCTCAGATGGAATGTTAGAGCCACTCAGCGTCCGCCTGTCCCCGATCAATAACCCGGGCGGCGACGTGCAGAGGATATTCTCGTGGTGGGGGGCTTTTGTTTGCTTGTGTTTTTTTGAAGCATGAGAATGTATTTAATCAATTTTAATGATCTTCTAAGTTCCAACATACATTGGCAGTTTAGCAGACAGTTGCTATACTCCTGGAGAGAGACAGAAATTGGAGATTGTTGTTGGATAGGAAAATCAAAGAAATAAGGGGGTTGCTTTGAGGATCATTTATTCTCTTCTTCTATTGGAAATTAAATGATTGTTATTTGGGAAGCATTACCTGGAAAATGACATTTCTTTTTACAACAGTTTTTCATTTTTGAGAGTAGATGTTTCAAAGGTAATGAAGCATAGTCCACATTATGTTTTCCAATGGTCCTTTTCCCTGGAGTTAGGAAGTCACGTCTGTCAGTTCTTAATCGTCTCCGCCAGCAGTTGAAGGAGATGTGGGTCAGGTTGAATTCTGGGTAATTTCATCTCATGTTCCAAAAATCTTTTTTTGACAAAATGCACGTTGAAACTACTAAACCAAAAAATGCGACTGATTTTTGAGTTTTTCACATTCTTAATACTTCCGCCATGTATCCATTGTGTCTGAGAATGGTTAAAAAGAGAATGTGTGATGTATGTGAAACGGAATAAAATAATTAACTGTTCTTGTATCGATCACTTTTTCCCTTGAGAATGAACGAGAGACTTGCTCCGACTCTCACACGCAGAGGAGCGTGGTCACGCCAGGTGACGGTCACTTTGCTGAGAGGGCTGACAGCTGTTGTCTTCCGTAGGTCTCGTGGCGACGACATCGAGGAAACTAGATCGAGAGCAGCAAGACGAGCACATACTAGAAGTAAGCTTTCCCCCGTTTTTAATAATATGGTTGCAAATATCACAGGAAAGAGCAATCTTGTTGACATTAACTAGGATTCATAGCTGTTAATACTGTTTGTTATATTAGCTTCCTGTCATTAATAAAAGGTAAAATAAAACATCGTGAATATATTTTATGTCCCCTTTATATTCCTCTCTGTCCCCAGGGTACCAGACCACTGTCCCAAGTTCCATTATAATTTTTGTACTTCATACGTGCACACACACAGTGAACAAAACTGAACACAGTTACTGAATTTTATTTTCATTTACATGAGTGATTTTTTATACCTTCTACATCTTTTCCTCAGTGTTATGCTTTTCAGATATATGTATATGAATAGATCTAATTCAACTTTTTAAACTGTAGTTAGAGTATTTCCACTTTTTTTTTGCCTT
Source organism: Tonatia bakeri (assembly GCA_004024845.1). Classification (NCBI taxonomy): domain Eukaryota; kingdom Metazoa; phylum Chordata; class Mammalia; order Chiroptera; family Phyllostomidae; genus Tonatia; species Tonatia bakeri. The sequence goes on along the minus strand of PVIA01001312.1, from coordinate 280,827 downwards.
AGCCAATTGGATTGTTTATGCAATTGAAACTGAATTATATAAAGCCTGCGCTTTAAAAAAATTTCTAAAACAAAAGTAGATTGAAAGTCTGACGCGCTTTTCTAAGATGTTCTCTCCTGATAAGCGTCTCATTCTCATGGTGTGTTTAAAGTGCCTCTAGGCTCTGGCAGGGGAAACACTGCTTGTCTTTGGCCGCCTGGCCTGTTCTGGCGGGCAGTAGATACACTGCAGGGACAGGGACCACCGCCACGTGGAGGAGGCCGGTGGCATTTAACGTGCTGTTGCCCGCAGACCAGGGCGAGGAGAGAACGCAGCCCTGGAGAGGGAACCAAGCAAAACAGCCCTGTCACCCTGTTAACGTCTCTCTGTCACGTGTTAGAGGCCAGCGTGGAGTGTCAGCGCCAGACCTGGAAAAGACCAAGAGCTGTTTTTAATTGCAAATTTTCTGGACAACTCTTGCATTCTCTTCAGTATGTGTAATTGGAAAATTTCTAAACTGTTTTTTTTAAGTCCTCTCTTTGTGTCTTATTGCTATTCATAATGCCACTTGCTTACTTTCATGTCATGCGTAGTCAAAATTTTCTGTTTTCAGTAAAACATTTCATTTTATAGCTCTCTATTCACACTACATATATGTGTGTGTATGTGCATGTGAATATCCTGTCTAGAAAAGGTGGTTTCACAGCCCCAGTTACAATCAGTAATTTCTCCATGTGTTACCTCTGTTTAGTCGTGGGTTGTACAGTTCTCTTCAGTTCATTTTTTTGTGTGGTAGAGCAGAGTTTCCATTTTTATGCAGTTGCTAGTGTGATTGACAGGGGGACAATCTGGTTCCTGAAGAAATTAACCGGGTGGCAGGGCACGCAGAGCAGCAGGCCCCAGGCTGGCACCCGGCCCTAGTTCCCCACGCAGCCAGTTGTGCACCTAGTACTGGACCCCCTTGTCTCAGTGAATGTCAGGGCCGAATGGGAACAGGCCTGAGATGCTTCTGAGACTTTGAAGATACTGTTAAAGACATTGATGGGAAATAAGACTTCATAATAGTGTGATTTCATATCTTGTACATTTTCCTGTAATCCTTTCATGTGGTGCATGTATCGCGGGCCAATGATGGCTTTGACTTGACATTCTGAAAGAAGGAAGTGTTTTCCAGTCACATGTTAAAAACTGCGTTACTGGCTCTTGGTTATTGAATCCAGGCTTGGGAACAATTTGGTGGTGAATACTGTGAAGCATAGTACTTGGTTGTATTTCTCTTTCATTTTTCTTTTTTCCCAAGTATGTGAAAACTGATCAAAAAGAAATGTTTTGAGGCATTAAAGTTACAATAGAAGTTTTTATATTGCTTCATTTTGAGAATTTGGGAACGTAAATCATGTCCTTGAAGCAAAGCAACTACTTTACTTAAATACTCTTGACAAGTACTGTCAGGATGCATTCACACTTCCACAAATAACAGGACTCACACCCACCGAGCTGCAAAAGGAGGTAGTCCCAGGGGGACCCCCAGTCTACTTTAATTTTGAGCATTTCACTAATTAATTTTGAAGGGTATGAGTGAGGGGAGAACAACCGTATTACCAAAGTCATTACCTTTGATCTATACACTGACGTAAGCACGGACATTTGATTTAAAAGTGAAATGGTTTCTTCTGTATCTAGAAGCATGTCTCAGTGCGTCCTCAAGAATCCCTGATTCTTGTTCATCAATTTATTTCATTAAAAATTTATTTAGAATAAAAGTTATTTTATATTTCTTTTACTGAGTATTTTATTTCATATGTTGGTCTTAAATTTAAATGTTTATGTCCACCCTGCTAAATGTGGAAAACTTCTGTGCAAGAACCAAACAAAATAAAATTATGGCTATGTGTATTAAAAGGTGTTCTGCTTACCATATATGCATACATATATAACTTATTTTTAGAGAGAGGGGAGGGAAAGGGAGGGAGAGAGACATTGTTGCCAGTCTGGGGGACCTAGCTTGCAAGCCAGGCATGTGCCCTGACTGGGAATCGAACCTGTGACCTTTAAGTTCTCAGGCCAGCACTCAATCTACTGAGCCACACCAGCCAGGCTGCATACCATATATTTTAAATTTATGATTTAACTTATTTTATTGATGAAGCTTAAAAATGACAGATTTTTAGTGTACTCTGTAGAGATTTTATTTTCAAGTATATGGAGTGTATATATATATAGTTTTAAGAGGACTCCAGATATTTAAAACAAAATCTTCGTGTATCACTCTTCCTTGACTTAAAAATAGTAGGTTTTTGGTAGCTTGAGGTTTTGGTGAGAGTCACATTATGGGAGTGGTAGTATAAGCACGAGAGGTGGCCTGGTGAGGCGGGGTCAGGGCTCACAGCCAGTCCTTCCTTAGCCCTTGCCCCTCCCCGAGTCCCTGTCTGAAAAGGAGAGGGTGCTCTGCCCCCTCACGGGGCAGTTGTCACAGTGAGAGGCGGTGTCTGCATCACGGAGCTGTGTGAACTGTGGGTGTTCCTTCAGGTGCTGATGATCGTCAGGAAGGAGACACTGACTTTCCACAGTGTATTTTAAAAACATTTGTTGATCTGTTACCTTCAAAAACCAGGTCACCGTGACAGACAATGGGAGCCCCCCCAAATCAACCATTGCCAGAGTAATTGTGAAAATTCTTGATGAAAATGACAACAAACCCCAGTTCCTGCAAAAGTTCTACAAAATCAGGCTCCCGGAGCGGGAAAAACCGGACCGAGAGCGAACCGCCAAGCGCGAGCCGATTTACCGGGTCATCGCCACGGACAAAGATGAGGGCCCCAACGCCGAGATCTCCTACAGCATCGAGGAGGGAAACGAGCACGGCAGGTTCTTCATTGAGCCCAAAACTGGGCTGGTTTCGTCCAAGAAGTTTTCTGGAGCCGGAGAGTATGACATTCTTTCCGTGAGTTCAGATCAAGTCTTTGAACTTGTCATTTACATTGACTATTAATCTAGCCTCGTGTCTCTCTCAGCTCTGTGCAGCAAACAGCCTCAGCGTCTGCGAGCTGACACTGAAGTGCGGGTTTGTTCTTCTCTCCTCGGCCGTCACTGCAGTTACTCTTTGTTGAGTGTGGCACGAAGAGGTTTTTTTTCCCACCCAGCACGTGGGATATGCACATTAAATGTGTGAAACGGGTTCAGTTCAAGACCAAACCAATCCATGCTTCGGTTGTGGGATGTTACTCCTACTAATTTGCTATTTTTACCCTCTTTGCCCCTGTTTTATAGATTAAGGCAGTTGATAACGGTCGCCCCCAAAAGTGGTCCACCACTCGACTCCATATTGAGTGGATCTCCAAACCCAAGCCGCCCCCGGAGCCCATCTCTTTTGAGGAATCGGTCTTCACCTTTACTGTAATGGAAAGCGATCCGGTCGCTCACATGATCGGAGTGATATCTGTGGAGCCTCCCGGCACACCTCTCTGGTTTGACATCACTGGTAAGTGTTCCTCGTGGCTGTCCCTGTCCTCGCACAGGCCACACTGAGGAGACCCCGTTTGTGCTTTCCTGGCTTTTGTTCCTGTCTCAGAATGTACAGTTGGGAAGTAAGACCAATCTGTTTTAATTTGCAGTGTTTTGATTGCGAAATTTATCACAATATTCAACATGTATTAAACTTGTTTAAAATAGGTGCTCTGTATGTACCGCCTCGTTATGAAAATAAGATTTTTTAAAGTACACCAAGGAGCTACAGAGAAATCTAAACATATTGGTCCCAAAACACAGCTGTTTAATTTTTCCTTCAATTTTTCCTTCTTGATACGTAGCATATGGCACATAACTGTTCCCGGTGAATGTGACTCAGATGTTTAAAATGTGTGTGCCTGTGTGATTGTCGCACATTGATATTTTACAAAGAATAAGCTTAACATTTTTAATTTCATAACTTAAAACCAGTTGTGCCAACCATGATTTTTTAAGTTTCATTTACCTCATTTTCAGTGGAAAGCTGGGTTCACTAGATTAAGTTACCCTGTGATAAAAATTGTATGCCTAAGCCAGTTTTTTTGGTCCCTTAATTTAGCTTAGACTTAAGACATGGTACCCTATTCCAACATACCTAAAAAAGTTCACATTAGACTTTTACACTTTAGCTTTTTTTTTATTGTTTCTTCACACCATTTTAATTGTAAGGATATTTAAAAACAAAAGCATGTCTTGTGACTCATCTTGAGGGAGAACTTCATATCCCTTTTCCCTCGTCTGCCTCTGAGCCACGGCCCCCGGATGCTGTTGCAGGGGTTGAGCTGGTGGGGCACAGGCTAAGGGACTACAGGGTGCAGGTGGCATGGGCTTTTCCCCTTGAACTTTCACACGAGGCAGGCTGTTTTCATCATTTTGGTCAATGTATAACATTGTGGATGCCTTCAACACCTGCAAAGCCATTACAGATTAGTTTTAAAGGAAAAACAATGAGGCTCTTTTCATAGTTAACCACAATCAAAATGGTTTGTTTGCTGCCTGTTAATTCCTATTGCGTTTCCAGAGGAGCAGGCCGCTCCCATGTAGCATTGAACTTTGCCATTTAAGCCCGATGCCTTTGGACCTGGTCTGATTGACGGCTCTTCCTTGTTCTGTGCTTTCTTCCATGCTTGCTTGCTTCTTTTTGGCTGTTCCAGGAGACACACTTGCTAGAGAAGTGTTTCACATCTTTCAGATGACTTGTGACCTGAACTGTACAGCAGAAGGTATCTGCTGAGATCACATAATTTGCCTCAGATTATGAGATCTAAAATACAAGCATCCGTTTTTAGAACTTTTTGATTTCCAGTGACTACCTTCCATTGCGTTTTCTTTTCATAGTGTGCACATGGTCACCCATTTTCATTGCAAACATATTGACCTCTCATCCATCCCTAGATCTCTCGTTTGAACTGAAGATTTTGTTGTGTGTGTGTGTGTGTGTTGTTTTGCTTTTTGGTGAGATTTAGTAATAGAACTTCATTATCCCATCAAGACATTTTCATTCCATTTCATTGATGTATCTCAAGTTCAGTGGATTTGAAAAGAGTTTTATCTAGAATATAATTAATTGGCAATGCATTTGGGTGATGTAAGTAGCCCAGAAACTTTTGCTTCATTATGCTTTGTTTGACAACAATGGAAAAAATTTCAAATAGTTTATAAGAGTCATGCCTAACTCTTGTTAACTACCACCCTTTTCTTCTGAGTTAACATTTATTTTTATTAGTTATTTTATTAGGGCAATATGCCCAAAGTGCCACAATTCTTTTCAAATAAGTACACTTTTAAGTGGCCAGCCCTGATGACTGAATGGTCTCTTCCATAGCTCCTGAGATATGGCAGAGAGATATTGAGAACCCCTAAAACAACAAATCGACAGTAATTCGTTGACAGTATCAGCAATGCTTGTCTCTCTTCAGAAGTGCCTCCTTGCCTCCTTGCCTCCTTGCCTCCTTCCACTTGGTGGCTCCTTGACAGTTAGGTCTCTACTGTGCATTACTGACAGCGATATCTTTCTCGTTGCCCTTCCTCCCTTGTCTTTCAAAATGAAAGCTCCTCGGAATCACCTTGATCAGTATTGATCAGTACACCAGGAAATATATTTACTGCCATTAACAATGAGAAAACTACAAAATAATTGACAAGTTGTCATCCTGTTACCTGTTTTTACCTTCTTATTTGCCCTAATTCAAACCAGGTGGCAACTATGACAGTCACTTTGATGTGGACAAGGGCACCGGGACGATCATCGTTGCCAAACCTCTAGATGCAGAACAGAAATCAAACTATAACCTCACAGTCGAGGCTACGGATGGAACCAACATGATACATACTCAGGTGAGTGAAGTACGAGTGATATGTTTGTCAGAGAAGGGTTCATGGCACCTTCGATGTTGGGGTCCACAGGTAAGTCTGCCACCTGAGGTTCTCAAATCAGACGTTACTATAATGACATTGTCAATAAACAATATATGCACATCAAGGATTTTTATTTTGGGGAAAGAAAATTAACTGCGAATGCCAATTTAGGCTTTGCATGTAATTAACCAGTGTTGAAAATGTTGAAAGAAGACTTAAAAAAACACATTGTTGTTATGTCACAAGATCATTTTTTACTCCTTTTCAACTGTATTAGTATAAAGTGTATCCCTGTCGAGGATGAATTAATTGTCCGAGTCATTTTCATTGAAGCCGGTTAAAGTTGTGGCTACCTCTCCTTGGACTGTGTGAACTCACTGATAACATTGTCCTAATAATTCCTTTGACATCTTTATTTGTTCCTGATGATTAAGAGATGCCAGATACTTGGAATTTCAAATAGAAATGTCAAAACTCTATAAATTAAATTAAATTAAACTTCTGTTCTTTCTTCTGAATTCTCTTTGATTTCTCAGTGTGGGCTGTTTTGAGAATTTGTTGAATACTTGCTATGTGCCAGGTATTGTTCTAGAAGCTGAATGATAGGAAGCAAAACCCTCCCCTCCTGGAGCTTACATCAGGAGGGTAGAAGCTAAAGGTTTGTGGACAACTTGCTATATCCAAAAAGCGAAAGGAAGAAGTTCAATGTTAGAGGGCAAAATGCTTCCGAAGCCCCAACTTTCTACATTTAAACTATTTTAAATCTTACATGAGCCAGATCATCCGCTAAATCATTTAACCGAAGAACAAAAATTACAGTTTATGATGTCTTTTCAATTAAAAATGAGTAGATAATTTAAGGCCATTTGTGAAAAGGTTTATTCCTCTTTCCAAATGCTTGTGATCTTGAGTCTATGTAAAATTGATATATGTACCATGCTTTGGTGTCATTTTGAATTTGTCGTGTAAAAATTCTAGTGCAGTATTACAATTTCAGTTTTGTTGTAATCATTCTCATTGTAGAAGTTAGACTGTACAGCATGAAAATGAGAATAATAAAACCTCAAGAATTATAATAAATTCAAGGGGAAAATTCTGAAAGGTTTAGACTATAACTGTAGGTGGACTAATTCAAATAATGAACTCACCAGAAATGTAGCAAAAGGAACTTAATAAGCAGTACAATGCATTCTCATTACCGAAGACAGTGTATCCATCACCCTGTAGCCTTTGTCCCTTGTTATATAAGTGAGAGGTTAACATGCCCCTTTCCTAGTAGTTGTAGCTTCACTTTGTCCAGTTTAGCAGCTTAGTATGAAATACGGTGTAGATTGACTAGAATTTCTCTAAGACCCAGAAAACATATTCTAGTCTTTTCTCTGGAATACAGCATATCTTAAATTCAATCCTTCATTTAAGCTTCTCTAATGGATTTTGAGCTATATTAAGAGGGTCCCGGTCCAGGGAGAGGTGGTCAGCATATTGGAGGATGTTACGGAGCCTGGGCTGACCCGATAGGGCGCAGGGCAGAGGGCATACAGCCAGTGTGTGGGTTTGGATTTGCCGTCTGGGGCTGAGTAGAGGGACACAGGAGTCAGGTTAGGAGCAGAGCAGCAGGTGACACCTGCAGAGGGACACGGAAGTCAGAATGGGTAGACGGGGCCTGGAACATAGCCAGGCGAATTCCAGGGTGTGGATACACCTGAGGAACCAACAGAGCAGGTTCTGCTGCCTCGAGGTCAGCAGCAGCAGGTGTAGATGGGAAGTAGGTGTTGCAGAGCCTGGTACGGCGCCAAGGTGTGTCCTCTGCAAGGGGCAAGGGAGGCGGGGGCGGCTGGGAGTGTGACCCCAGCACTCTGCTGCCACAGCCCCCTGGCTTCCCTGCCCTGCTGTTTTCTGTTTAGGGCACTGACCGGTATTAAGTTGCTTTACTTTATCTGGTACCTCAAGGTAATGGACCGAACCCAGTTAATATTTCTTCCCCTTTCTCGGAAACAGCATCGCTTTCCTGTTTTCTTTCATTTTTCTCTCGAGCGTTGGTGTTGCATACTCTGGAGCGGGCCGTTTGGCTTGAATCCGAGCTCTCTCTGCCTCACCCCTGTCCTGGACAGGTGGCTCTGACCCTTGGTGCCTCCATTGTCCCACCAGGTGCCTGTGTGATTAAGCGAGGTGGCCCTGGGGCCCTGCAAGCCCCCAGACCCTGTCACCGGTCGGCGCTCACGGGCTGTTCGCTGTTGCACACGAGCACAGGAGTGGGCTCGGGCCCCCTCGGACACTCGAGTCACCGCTCTGTTTGCGTTCGGGGTCCCTGCAGTTCACCTTGTACTGCTGTCACCACAGTGGCCTGCCCACCTGGGAGGAGGGGCCCAGGTGAATTTCCTCTCATGAGAATGTTCAGAGCACGTAGGTCATGAAACCCTCCAGCTTCTGCTCAGGAGTCACCTCCACATATTGGATCCTGCGTCCTCCCTGCGTCTTCCCTGCGTTGTCCCAGGTCCAAGTCCTTGTCTCCAGGCTCTGAGAGCCAGAGTGGGCCTTGCCGCCTCCCGCTTTCCCAGCCGTGACTGCGGTCTCCCTCCTGCCCCAGCATGCATTCACCTACCACCCGAAACCCACACAAGCAAAGCCTTGCTTCCTCCCCAGCAGCTTTCTGACCGTTCCAGGCCACCTCTAACTCGGACAGGCTTCCTCGGTCACGTGTGAAACCTCACGAGACTTTGTGGATGAGACATCATGCGGGACTGGGAAAGCTTCGTGAGGGCAGGGGCTGCCACGTTGGCTTTACCCTCTGCCCGCATGGGGGCCCCGGAGATGTTTCTGTGGAATTGCCTTGTCAATAACGGTGGTTTTCCTTTAGCTGTTCCTGTTCACTTGGGATTCATCGATCTTGGAGCCAGATTGAACTATGTCTGCCCAGCACTCCATGAGAAAAATAATTTTTAATTGGTAGTGGAGATAAATATATAATTTATACTTATTTATAATTTATATAAATATGTAATTTATAATGGTTTCATCTATAGAAATGACCTCTAGAGCCATCCCTTCCAGATCATCACTGATTTTTAAAAGTGAGGCGTCTGTAGCTTTAAGTATTGACATAATTTTCACATAAGACCTTTCTGTGCCTTGGTGATTGTCGTTCATAATCATGCAACACGTGAATCCATCACTGATGTTCTGCAGGGTTGTCCAGTCCACAGCCCACATCTAGGATGGCTATGAACGTGGCCCAACACAATATCATAAATTTACTTAAAGCCTTTTTCTTTTTGCTCATCAGTTTTTGTTAGTGTTTGTGTATCTGACATGTGTCACCCGAGATAACTCTTCTTCCACTGGGGCTGAGAGACGCCATTGGACACCTCCTTTTCAGGTTCTGTGAGACCATCTTCCTGCAGAGGCCACTGGTCCCATGCCTGCAGCGCTGTGGTAGATGGCTCGACCTGAGCACTGTAGGGCTCCGGGGCTCCGGCCGCCCATGCCGTTTCAACCAGCAAACCCCCTGCTCCATGTGTGTGCCGGTGAGGCCCGGATTTCTGGTTCATGACTGTGCACTACTTCTTTATGAGTAGTAGTGATCCCCACTATGCCTCATCCACATACATCTTTGTGATCTGAAAGTTAATCCCCTTACTGGCAAGTAAAAATATTTTACTTGGGACTGAGTTTTGTTAGCATCTGGGTTTTTTTCTCTAAGGTTTTTATTCTATGTTAACATGTTTAAGAGGGTTTATCTTTTCCTTGTACTTACATTGCTTTCAGAATATTAGTGTGTTTACTATTTGTGGGTGGGTTTTATGATCACAGAAATATAAGAATTTTAAAGCACGTTTTAAATTTTTTATAAGTATAAAAAAACTATTGGTGGGAATTTGGAGTCTCAAAGATTAGACAAGAAATGCAAATATTGAGACCATCTAGTAGCTTCCTCACCTCAGTAGCTTGATAATTACAGATTCAACTCTGATATGGGAAATTAGTCTTCTATGAATCCTGGTAAAGTAAACTCTCTGTTACCGTTATGTGAGTAACCTAAAAATATCTCTTCTGCATTTCATGAAGAAATGTGTGAAAGGTGTTACATTCTCTCTGCAACGTTAGTCTCAAGAATTTAGAAAGGTTCTCATTATCATACTTATTTATGGAGGTAATATATCAATAAAAAATTTAAAGACATTTAGATTTTAGATTTTTGTTGCTTTTCTCATGTTTGTGTTTCATTTTGCTAAAATATCAATTTTTTCCCCAATGTGCATCTGATTTTTTCCCTGATTATTTGTTAAAATATCATAATTAGGAATGTTATGGTGTGAATCACTTTGTCATTGTAGGTATTCATCAAAGTAATAGACACAAATGACCATCGTCCTCAATTTTCTACATCAAAATATGAAGTTGTTATTCCCGAAGATACGGCGCCAGAAACAGAAATTTTGCAGATCAGTGCCGTGGATAAGGATGAAAAAAACAAACTAATCTACACTCTGCAGAGTAGTATCGATCCTCTGAGTCTCAAGAAGTTCCGTCTTGACCCTGCCACCGGCTCCCTCTACACGGCGGAAGCCCTGGACCATGAAGCGGTCCACCAGCACGTGCTCACAGTCATGGTAGGGCCGCTGCTCCTCCTTCTGCCACCCTGTGGTTCCTGAAGGGTCTCGTGCATTTGAGAGGGATTTTCAATCAGAAGGAAGTCTCCAACAGGATTGATAACGTGTCGCTTCTTTCAGGTGCGGGATCAAGATGTCCCCGTGAAGCGCAACTTCGCAAGGGTCGTGGTGAACGTCAGCGACACCAACGACCACGCGCCCTGGTTCACGAGCTCCTCCTACGAAGGGCGGGTGTACGAGTCGGCCGCCACGGGCTCGGTGGTGCTGCAGGTCACCGCTCTGGACAAGGACAAAGGGAGGAATGCCGAAGTGGTGTACTCCATCGAGTCAGGTAGTTTGGGAGCACTCCCTAGGTTCATAAGTTTGTACTTGTTAAAAAGCCTGTGTCTTCTTTTCTAAAATTAGTTCTGCGTGTTAAAAGATGTCTGTGTATCACTGTAAAAATTGCTTACATGGATCTTGCATGACAGGAGAAAGAGAAAAACATTTTTTTGGACCTGTGACTCTTCAGAAAGCTAGGCCAGAGAGTCCTAACTAAGTTTGGTCCAAGTTCTTGGAGACTCACAATGTTAGCAGGATTCAAGGCTGAGAAGTCCCGCCATTCAGAACACTTCACTTGACTAATTCAGTATTTCTAAAATTGTTTTAACCACACAATCATTTTGCTTCCTGAACAATGAAACACTCTCGGGGAAATGCTGGCCGGTTTAATACAATGCTTTATGTGTAGTCAGAGAGTTCTCTCTCGGGCAGAGCAGGACGTTTCATGAGTTTGGACTCATCCAGTTCTGATGGAGTCCAGTCTCTGAGAGGGTGTCACGCCCCAGCTCTCCTTCCCAGGTTAGCGTTGCTGCCCCTGTGACCCCCATGCAGCTATAACAGTTGCGTCTCATTCATGGGTTATCACAGTGGTCCCCAGGGCTGGGCTTTGGACTTGAAGAAATGTTGAAAAGTCCAAGGGAGTAGAGCTGGGCAAGAGGCAGCAGGGCCAGGGAGACCAGCTAGAAGCGTGGGCAGTTCTTAGAGGGATGAGAAGGCAGGAGATGAGAGTCCTGCTGGGGGTTACGGGACAGAGGGCCACCATGAGCGCTTGTAGCAAAGCAGAAAGTTTTGTTCTCTGTTCTGTGTTGTGCTGCTATTCGGTCATTCGTGTGTCCAGCCCACGGGCTCATGGAGCTCATTTTGTGTGCCAGGTGCCATGCTAGAGTGCTAGGCACTTTTACACTTGAACTGGATGGGTAGGGGGTGGATAGGTGCGGGGTGGGGGGCTACTATTGGTCCACCTGTGTGTATTCTTGCAAAAGAAATCTTCCCTTGCTTGAAACGGGAGTCGGTCTGCTTTAGAGCATTGATTGGTTCAGGCAGAAATGGCCTTGCTTTGGGACTCTGCCTACTCATGCCACATCATACATGTCAGGGATTAGATGTTGAGAAGGCAGCTTTCATTTCTCCACCTTTCTCAGTGTCATTGTTAGTACAAGGTCTTCTTCGTTGTTCTGTCTTTGTAATGATCTTACAGTACTGAGATCCTCCACTGAACTGGATTTGTTTTCTGTAAGATCGTACCTTTGCGTATTTCGAGACTGTGTCTCGCTTAGGCATTCGAATTGGGAGAGGTGTACATTAGCTATAGATCATAGAATCAAAAGCCGAGCAAATGGAGAGTAATTAAAAAAAACAACCTTGTGTTTTATGTGGTTAAACTATTTTTATTTCTTAATGGAAGTTTCATTTATTTTGCTGAAAACAACCTAATTTGGTTCATGGACTGTCCATGGTTACAGGAGTAATAAAATGTGTTTTAGGGTAGGTAGTGCCTCGCCTGAAGACGAAGATTTTTCCACTGGTTCAGAAGTTGGGTCATTAAAAACCGGCGCATTCCACTGTGCGTGCCTGAGCACTCCAGTGAAATGATTTTCTCATGGACAGACCGGCTGGGTTTGTGTAGGAGAAAATGTGAAACTTTCCCTTAGCTTTCACATAATTCTCAACAACTGGGTGGTTCAGATGTGATTGTTGGTGCCTGACCAAAGGCTTGGACATTCTTTAAATGCCTGTAATGACTGACAGAATTAGTACTTTGCTATTCTAAGAATGGAACCATTTCTCCACTCAGAGAATAGATAATACCATGGGCCTACTCTGATGCAGAATTTGGACTTTTCAGAATGTGTTTTCTTAGATTTGGTGGTACACAAATTGTGCTAAACAATTACTTGACAAGAAACAATGACCTTTAGACGCTGTGGAATTGTGTTCATGTGCATCGTTTGAATAGCGGAACTATGAAATGGTCACGCAGCCTTTCACCTACTGTTTATTCATAATTGCTTGCTTCTAATTTCTGTCAGATTACATTTAATGAAGTTCAAAAGACTAGTTATAAATTCAGGCCATAACCCTGCATGTTTAATCAGCAGCAGTTTATTGAGCAAAAGGTTCGGTCTGATTAGGAGTCTTGAGGGAAAAAGGAATTAATTAAAGGATATTTCCAGTAACAATTGAGTTATATGCTTAGAGGCATATCAGAGGCATACTCTGGGCTGCATGGTGTTCTCTTCATTAAAAACCGTTGTAGTGCCTGGAAATAGGAACACTCAGTAGATTTGCCTGTTGACCAGAATTGTTTTTTTCCCGCGAACTTAGGTTAAACATTATTGCACTTGAAGCTGTGTAGAGGTTGCCATGCTGACAGGCATTCAGCACTCACAGCAGGTCCACTGAGAGAAGGCGCAGATTCCGGTGCACCACTAGCTTCCTGACATGCCCTGTGGGGAGTGCACGTGTGTTATAGTCATAGATAGCAAGCGTGAGTGTGCGAGTTTGTCCAGATAACTGCCTTGTTGCAGTAGAGAGTGCAGTTTGGGGCCACTTAGAAATCACCAATATCCCCAGCTAAGGTGGATGGGTGACTGTGCCCCAGCCAAGTGCAGACTTCTGCCACTGCCCCATGAACACGCTCACCAGTGCCAGCCGTGCTCTGCAATGTTTGGCGAGTGTGCATACTGCTAGATCACACGGGCACGCTCACGCCACTCAGCAGCCCTCGTGTTTTTCCTCAGAAAGATCGCCCTCGTTGTTCTCCCATCTGCAAACCTGGTGATTTCTGCCATGGTGTATATGTGTGTGGGGTCCATGCATTCACTGGCTGGCTGGGTCCTGTTTACCTTGTGGCTGCAAGGCCAGAATCAGAGCTGTGTGTATCAAAGTCAGCCTACTCCAAGTGATAAAGAGTGTCATGCCTTGTGCATTTGAAGCATTAAGATTTCACTACCCAAGATAAGAGAGAAATGCACTTAGAAAATGAGTGTAATACATGGTAGGCTGGCTGCTTTAGGAGGACAGAGGGAAGGCCAGGGGGGGATGAAGACAGCTGTCCACAGGTGTTTCACAGTCTCTTCCATGATCCAGGCAGCCAGTCGCAGTTTTAGAATTTGCGGTGATGCACAGGTAGGATGCGAAAGGACCTTGATGACTAAGTCGGAGAGAATCTGGGGTCCTGGACTCTCATAGACATAGACAGGTCAGAGACAGTGCCAGGCCTGGCAGAGGCAGTGTGACCCCATTCGTGGGCCAGGGTTCCGCTCAGAGCCGTGGGGCCTGGACACAGCCTGGGCCTCTTCCCTGTGGCAGACGGAGGCCCAGCCATGGGGCCTGGATACAGAGCCAGGCAGGCTTCCCGGGCATCAGACTGGGTCTGGCCTCAGAAAAAAATTACCATGGGTTTTTGGAAACTGTATTAAAGGAAGGAAACGAAGGCTATAGAGGAAGTGTTCACGAGTAACGATGTGGAGAAAGAAGTGCTTGGCTAATCCCTTGATTCGCAAAACACACCCAGTAATGCTGTTCTATGAGGTGCCACCCTCGATTGCAAACCCAGAGGAAAACAATTCGAGAAAGCTATTACGTGGCAAGTCAGCCTCGTTCTGGGTAAGCATAACAGTTCATTTGGGAAAACCACGTTCAGTTCTATGACTAGGATAATGGATCTAGACTAGTTTGTAAAACAGAAAAGGGGGATGGAGCATTCCTGGGTGGATCGCACCCTCCTCACCTTGTCTCTCTCTATTCGAAAAGAGAGGTGACCTCTAACCTGCAGTCTCGTGAGCTGCTGGTTTCGTGAGAAAGATTTCAGTTGATGACACAAAACAACAGAATATTGCACAGTTGCATTTGCAGCTGAATACACATATATAACACAGGTGGAAAAGGTCCAATGAAAAGCCAGTGAAACAATCTATGCCAGAGAGGAGTTTCTCAGACTCAATACTGCTGACTTTTTGAACCAAACATTTTTATTCTGGGGGCATCCTGTGTGTTGCAGAAAGTTACCAGCATCTCTGGTCTGGATGCCAGTAGCACCCTCCCTATGTAGTGACAACCAGAGGTGTCTCCAGCCACTGTTGAATGCCCCCTTCTGGGCAGTCACCCTCTTGCGAACCACTGACTGATCTCGGGAATAAAAACATTAAGAAGAAGAGAGTATTACTGAAATCTTCAAAACCGATGAACTGGGATAAGTTACACACGGTTATTGATCAGTTCCCTGACCGTTTAAAATAAGGGACCCTTCTCCTAAGTTTGTTAAATTTTCTTAACGAATTGGTCTGATTTTTTAACGAATAAGAAGAATCTTGAACATTTTCGAGTGATAAATGCTGAAAATATGTTCCAGCGGGTTTTGAGGGACTCTTGTAACTGCTCTGTGGGGGGCATGATCTTCCGCCACGCACTCCTGATTCAAGCGAAAGAATGAGTCAGGGGTTAGATACAGAGTGATATCTCTTCTGTTTCTCGCTTTTCATATTTAATGGACCAAACTCTGAAAAGTCTTGAAACAACTTCCATTCAAATGTTGATAATCTAGAATTTCTGTTAAATTTCAGAATATGGTTTCTAAAGATATCTTCTTTTTTTTTTCTGTATTTCCAAACACACTTTTACTGATCCCTGTAGTTTTCTCTGACATGTTTCCTTTTTCTTTTCTCCCAGGAAATGTTGGAAATTCTTTTACAGTGGACCCCGTCTTGGGCTCTATCAAAACTGCCAAAGAATTAGATCGAAGTAACCAAGTGGAATACGATTTAATTGTAAAAGCTACCGATAAAGGCAGTCCACCGATGAGTGAAATAACTTCTGTGCGTATCTCCGTCACAATTGCTGACAACGCCTCTCCTAAGTTCACATCTAAAGAGTATTCCGTGGAAATCAGTGAAACCATCGGCATTGGGAGTTTTGTCGGAATGGTGACAGCCCACAGTCAGTCATCGGTGGTGTATGAAATAAAAGATGGAAATGTAGCCGATGCCTTTGATATTAATCCACATTCTGGGAGTATCATCACTCAGAAAGCCCTGGATTTTGAAGCGCTGCCCGTGTACGCACTGACAGTGCAAGGCACGAACATGGCCGGCCTGTCCGCCAACGCCACGGTGCGGGTGCATCTGCAGGACGAGAACGACAACGCGCCCGCGTTCACGCAGGCGGAGTACGCAGGACGCATCAGCGAGTCGGCTTCCGTTAACAGCGTGGTCCTCACGGACAAGAACGCCCCCTTGGTGATTCGGGCCGCCGATGCTGATAAAGGATCGAATGCTTTGCTGGTTTATCACATCGTGGAACCATCTGCACACAAGTATTTTGCTATCGACTCGAGCACTGGTGCAATTCGCACAGTACTCAGTTTGGACTACGAAGAAACGAGTGCCTTTCACTTTACTGTGCAGGTGCATGACATGGGAACACCGCGTTTGTTTGCAGAATATGCAGCTAATGTGACCATACACGTGATTGACATTAATGACTGCCCCCCGGTGTTCTCCAAGTCACTGTACAAAGCCTCTCTCCTGCTGCCGACATACAGAGGAGTGAAAGTCCTCACAGTCAATGCAACCGATGCCGACTCGAGAGCCTTCTCGCAGCTAATGTACTCCATCACGGAAGGCAACATTGGGGAGAAGTTCTGGATGGACCACAGGACTGGTTCCATTACGGTGCAGAACACGACACAGCTAAGAAGCCGCTATGAGTTAGCCATCCGAGCTTCTGACGGCAGATTTGCAAGCTTTTCCTCTGTGAAAATCAATGTGAAAGAGAGCAAAGAAAGTCAGCTGAAGTTCACCCAAGATGTCTACTCTGCAGTCATGGAAGAGAATTCCACCGAAGCCAGAATGTTAGCTGTCGTCACTGCTGTCGGGAATCCAATCAATGAGCCTTTGTTCTACCGCATCCTCAACCCGGATCGCAGGTTTAAAATAAGTCGCACCTCGGGTGTTCTCTCGACCACGGGGATACCATTTGATCGGGAACAGCAGGAGGCATTTGATGTGGTCGTCGAAGTGACACAAGAACATAAGCCTGCAGCAGTGTCCCATGTCCTTGTGAAGGTCATCATTGAAGACCAAAATGACAATGCACCTGTGTTTGTCAACCTTCCTTACTACGCTGTTGTTAAGGTGGACGCAGCGGTGGGCCACATTATCCGCCATGTTACCGCCGTGGACAGAGATAGTGGCAGAAATGGTGAAGTGCATTACTACCTTAAGGAACATCACGAGCACTTTCAAATCGGGCCCTCAGGTGAAATTTCCCTGAAAAAGCAATTTGAACCTGACACCTTAAATAAACAATATCTGGTCACGGTGGTGGCAAAAGATGGAGGAAACCCCGCATTTTCGGCTGAAGTTCTAGTCCCCATCACTGTGATGAACAGGGCCATGCCTGTCTTCGAAAAGCCTTTCTACAGTGCAGAGATCCCAGAGAATCTCCAGATGCACAGCCCCGTCGTCCACATCCAAGCCAACAGTCCGGAAGGGTTGAAAGTCTTCTACAGCATCACAGACGGCGACCCTTTTAGCCAGTTCACTGTCAACTTCAACACAGGAGTGATCAACGTCATCGCTCCTCTGGACTTCGAGTCGCACCCAGCCTACAAGCTGAGCGTGCGCGCCACCGACTCCTTGACCGGCGCTCATGCCGAGGTGTTTGTGGACATCATAGTGGAGGACGTCAATGATAACCCTCCTGTGTTTGTGCACCAGTCTTACGCTGTGACACTGTCTGAGGCATCTGTCATTGGAACCTCTGTTGTTCAGGTTAGAGCGACCGATTCGGACTCAGAACCAAACAGAGGGATTTCTTACCACCTGTCTGGCAATCACAGCAAGAGCCACGACCATTTTCACATCGACAGCAGCACTGGTCTCATTTCACTAGTCAGGACTTTGGACTATGAGCAGGTCCATCAGCACAGGATTTTCGTGAGGGCTATTGACGGGGGCATGCCCCCGCTGAGCAGTGATGTGATCATCACAGTGGATGTCACGGACCTCAATGATAACCCGCCGCTGTTTGACCAGCAGGTGTATGAGGCTAAAATCAGCGAGCACGCCACGCATGGGCACTTTGTGGCTTGTGTCAAAGCCTATGATGCAGACAGCTCAGACTTAGGCAAGTTGGAATACTCCATTGTGTCTGGCAACGATCATAAGAACTTTGTGATGGACAGTGAGACGGGGATTATCACGCTCTCAAACCTCCGCCGACACACCTTGAAGCCATTTTCCAGTCTTAACATTTCTGTCTCGGATGGAGTCTTTAGAAGTTCAGCTCAGGTTCATGTAACTGTAATTGGAGGCAATTTGCACAGCCCTGTTTTCCCTCAGAACGAATATGAAGTGGAGCTCGCTGAAAACGCCCCTTTGCACACCCTGGTCGTTGAGATTAAAGGAACTGATGGGGATTCTGGTATTTACGGCGACATTACGTACCATATTGTGAATGACTTTGCTAAAGACAGATTTTACACAAATGAGAGGGGACAGATATTTACTTTGGAAAAACTTGATCGCGAGATCCCAGCGGAGAAAGTCATAGCAGTTCGTTTAATGGCTAAGGATGCTGGAGGAAAAGTTGCTTTCTGCACCATTAACGTCATCCTTACCGATGACAATGATAATGCGCCACAATTTCGAGCAACCAAGTATGAAGTAAACATCGGGTCCAATGCTCCCAAAGGGACATCCGTCATTAAAGTTCTTGCAAGTGATGCCGATGAGGGGTCCAATGCCGATGTCACCTATGCCATTGAAGCAGATTCTGAAAGCGTGAAAGAGAACTTGGAAATTAACAAACTGTCTGGCGTAATTACTACAAAGGAAAGCTTAATTGGCTTAGAAGATGAGTTCTTCACTTTCTTTGTTAGAGCTGTGGATAATGGGTCTCCGCCGAAAGAGTCTGTTGTCCCCGTCTACGTGAAAATACTCCCACCAGAAACGCAGCTTCCGAAATTTTCAGAACCGTTCTACACCTACACAGTCTCAGAAGACATGCCCATTGGAACGGAAATCGATGTCATTCGAGCAGAACACAGCAGGACTGTTCTTTACAGCCTCGTCAAAGGGAACACTCCCGAAAGCAATAGGGACGAGTTCTTTGTGATCAACAGGCAGAGTGGGAAACTGAAACTGGAAAAGGCTCTCGACCATGAGACAACGAAGTGGTATCAGTTTTCCATACTGGCCAGGTGCACTCATGAGGATGGTGAGGTGGTGGCTTCTGTGGATGTTAGTATCCAAGTGAAAGATGCAAATGATAACAGCCCTGTCTTGGAATCTAACCCGTATGAGGCATTTATTGTTGAAAACCAGCCAGGGGGAAGTCGAGTCATCCAGATCCGGGCGTCTGATCTAGACTCGGGGACCAATGGCCAGGTTATGTATAGTCTAGACCCATCACAAAGTGTAGAAGTCACCGAATCTTTTGCCATCAACATGGAAACTGGCTGGATCACAACCCTAAAGGAGCTTGACCACGAAAAGAGAGACAATTACCAGATTAAAGTGGTTGCGTCAGATCACGGTGAAAAGGTGCAGCTGTCCTCCACAGCCATCGTGGATGTTACTGTCACCGATGTCAATGATAGTCCCCCACGATTCACGGCAGAGATTTATAAAGGGACCGTGAGTGAAGATGACCCACCAGGTGGTGTAATTGCCATTTTAAGTACCACAGATGCTGATTCGGAAGAAATTAACAGACAAGTTACATATTACATAACAGGTAAGAAATTGAAACAGAATGGTTTAACTTAAAATACTGGAAGTATAAATTCTGAAATATATATTTTGTGGAAATAAGGAAGTAAAAGGATGATTTTACTTAAGTATATCGAAAATAAGTAGAAATAGCATCTCTTAAGCTACATTTCAAGTTCTTTGCCTGAGCAAAGGTAACAGTTTTTTTACTAGACTGTTTTTTCTTTTTATGACTCCTTTGAACTTTATGCTTAGTACATATTAAATATATTATAATTAAAAAGAAAAACTATAGTTTCAGCGTAGGCTAAAGTACTGTTTAGTAGTCCTTATATTTTATTTGGCTTAATGCTGTGTTTAAATAAAATTTTAATGGGAAAGCTAATATACCAAATTCAAATGTAATTATTAAAAACCTTAATTCTTTCAAACCATAACATTACAAATCTATTGTGTAACTTATTTCTCATGTTACTTCTTTCTTTCTTTATTTCAAGAAGTTTGATTGTCATCTTCCTTCATTGATTTAATAGGAGGGGATCCTTTGGGGCAGTTTGCTGTTGAAAATATACAGAATGAGTGGAAGGTCTATGTGAAGAAACCTCTGGATAGGGAAAAAAGGGACAATTATCTTCTGACCATCACAGCAACGGATGGGACCTTCTCATCAAAAGCAATAGTTGAAGTGAAAGTTCTTGATGCAAATGACAACAGTCCAGTTTGTGAAAAGGTACGCTGCTCTTTCTTTAAATTCCTAGATTACAAATTCAGATTTCTTTCTTACACCTACCAGTAAGGTTGTCACGAGACACCATGGTGTCATTGAGATGTGTTTCAGGTTATAACCTCTAACTGGCCAAGCAGAGGTGAGTGTGAAATGGGGCAAGAGATGGCTTAGCTTTGGGGAGTGCTGAATAGTTTAAAATCGTTCAGAAGGCTGTAAAATATGGACAAGTTTGCGGTCGTGTTTAACTTTAAAAATGCCCTGCCGAGTGTTTAGGAAGAGATTCCCTTTATTTGGGGATGAGGTTTTTTTGGAGAGAACAGCTGGCCAGCAGTTCTTCTTACAGGGTTCAGTTTTGCTTTCACCATTTTTGGAGCATTCACTGTTAACACACTCGAGACACCACGAGGTCTGCAGTGTGGCTCCTGCAGCGGTGGAGCCGCCATTCTGGGTCAACACTGGGCCTCTATCCCAGGGCAGACGGGGACGTGGAGTTCGTTTCTACTTAAAAGGTGGAGAGGACATGACCGGGAGGGAGTTTCTCAGGGCAGGTGAGTTTGGTAGTGTTCTGTCCATTTGCATGAGGAACTGCGGCAACGTAGGGGTAAGGTAGCAGAAAGAAGGACAGGGCAGAGGCCTGGAGCACCTACTTGGTCCTGCCCGGAGGTTACAGCGTAGTAGGCCCTATCAAGGCCCTATCAAGGCCCTATCAAGTCAAGATCGACTTGAGTGCTTCCCACAGGAGCGAAGGGGAGAGACCAAAGAGAAGCTGGGGTGGGAGTGGGGGTGGGGGAGTTGCTTCTAGAGGAAGCGCATTAGGTTCCACTTCAGATTTGTTCAGTTTAAGGTAATAGGACATTAAGCTGAATATTTTTAGATGCTTAGAGATGGTGAGATTGGAGGTGGATATTAGGGAAGGATATGCAAATTTGGCCATTTCTGTGGATAACTGACAATTGCATTCATTTGAGAGGGTAATAAGGAAGAGGGAAAGAGAGCAGATAGGTGTTTCCTGAAGGAGAAGGGAGGAGGAGAACATAGCTATCCAGGTGGGCTCCTGAGAGCAAAGGAGTCTGGGGAGGCAGGAAGGCGAGCAGGGTGTGACTGAGGTTGAAATGGATGGTTGGGATTGTGACCAGCTCGGAGGCAGTGGTCTGAGCTCAGATGCAGAGAGACGCCTGCTTGCTCTAGATTGAACAGTGTGTGCCACTGCGGAAACCGACGTGGACAGTGAAAGGGAGGAAGAGGAGTGTGGCTGGGTGAGGGAAGGCTGGGCCCCGGGGACAGTGATCTTGAAGAGGTACAGAGCAGGTGGAGAAGGCTGTGGCGAGCGTGAGATGCTGTGGATAGGAAGGGAACTGCTCTCAGGGAGTGCACCGTTTCACTCTGATTGGTCAGGACGGGCATGGAGCCTCTGCGGCATGAAGAGTTCGCTCCAGTCCGTGTGTGTGCACTTTGGAGCGCGGCGTAGCATATATATATTTATATCCTGTAGACAGACACTGAATGTGTGTTTTATTGTTTTCTAACACTTCCATATTATTTCAATGTAATACCCCATCAACTTCGGGAAAAATAAAATTAGAACACTAGATCATTTCAAAGCATCAGTATTGTAAAACATTGTGTGTCATGAGTCATAAAATGCTGTTCACCTAAACTTGAGTTTGGGTTAAGAAAATAAATTTCAGCAAAATCTCACCTGTCTTGTGTTTCAGTTTATGGCATGGATTTCTAAATAGTTGGAAGAGGAAACAACCCTTCATTTGAGACAGAGGTTGCATGTGGAGAGAGAGGTTAGAGCAGGTCACAGAAGGGCCAGCTTGATCACACAGCCTTGGGAATCTGATTTCTCCCTGGCCTGAAGCTCACTTCTTTCTCAGCTGTGTGTATTTGGTTATTTGTTAAGAACACAATAAATTTCCATATTGGAAATTGGGAGATATGATGTAACAGGCATCTGTTCTCTCCAGTCCTTGGGTAAATGTGGAGCATTATGTATATTTTCTCATCAGAATTTAAATTAAATGGGAAACCGAGTGAAAGACACGAAGCACTGTATTCAGAACTCTGTAGGTTAAATACCAGATCAGACTCTTTCAACAACATGGAATTGTTAACTGTTATGTGGCTCCTTGTTTTATAAGAAAAATAGTTTTGAGAGCTCCTAAGGTTTTTAACTTTAGTCATTTCCTGTGTGTTCTGTGGCCAAAGTGAAATGATTTCCTTTCTGTTATCCCCTTGGCGGTCATGCTGACTTTCACTGTTTTCTGTTAACAATATTGGTTCAAATTTTTGTAGACTTTCTATTCAGACACAATTCCAGAAGACGCCTTTCCTGGGAAACTGATCATGCAGGTCTCTGCTACGGATGCAGACATCCGTTCCAACGCTGAAATTACTTACACGCTATTCGGTCCAGGTGCAGAAAAATTCAAACTAAATCCAGACACAGGTAATGATAGAGTTTGGGGCAAAATTAATTGTGTTTCAACAAAATCATGTATATGGATGGTTTTTAGGTCACTCGTAGAATTTGAAAAATTACATGTTTTTTCTTGTAAAAATGTACTTGGATGTTGCAAAATTGTCATCTTTTAGGAAGTCAAACAGTAATGTAGTGTGTAAAGTTTGGGTGAGATTAAAAAATCGATGGTCGAGAATTTAAAATTTTTTATATCACTTTTTATTTAAAAAACTACTCAGAAATTAAAATATATTTCAAGCTTTCACTTTATCCATTTTATTCTTTTTAAAGATTTTATTTATTTATTTTTAGACAGAGGGAAAAGAGAGAGAGAAACATCGTTGTATGGTTGCTTCTCATGCACCCCCAGCTGGGGACTTGGCCCGCAACCCAGGCATGTGCCCTGACTGGAAATTGAACTGGTGACCCTTTGGTTAGCAGGCCAGCACTCAATATACTGAGCCACACCAGCCAGGACTATCCATTTTATATATAGCTTGTATTCACAAACTTTTTACCATAAATTTATAATTTAGCATATTCACTAAAATAACTCATATGTTATTCATCTTTAAATTACTAGGGTTATTTTACTCTTATCTTTTGTCTTTTGTTAAAATTGGGGTCAAATAATAGTTTTCTATTAAGCTCTCTCCTACCAAAGAACTAATTATGAAGCTATGAATCTAATATTTTGAGTCATTTCTTAAAAATTTAAATTTGGCAAATTAGGTAGCTATTTTGCTTTTGTGACATGACATATAGTGCAGAAGGTCCTAGCCTCGAGATCTTTACGACCAAGGGAGTTGGTGCCTACAGGGTCTGGAAGCCTGCAACTCACTGTACGCACACAGCTGCTGACTGTCATTACGGAACTATTCTCCAAAGGAGGGCTGTCATTCATATTTTGTAACCGTAAGAGAAAAGGAGAAGATGGAAGATTTAGTATTGCAGTTCACACCTTAAATTTCAATTGAGTCCATTTATGGTTGTTTGTGTGTTTTTAGGTGAACTGAAAACATTAGCCCCCCTGGATCGCGAGGAGCAAGAGGTTTATCATCTTCTAGTCAAGGCCACAGATGGAGGGGGGCGGTTCTGTCAAGCTAACATTGTGCTCACGTTAGAAGATGTGAATGATAACGCCCCCGAGTTCTCCGCCGATCCTTACACCATCACCGTGTTCGAGAACACAGAGCCTGGGACGCTGTTGACCAGAGTGCAGGCCACAGATGCTGACGCAGGTATCACATGGAGGGCTTGGTCTCCAGACTCCACTCCAAGATCCTAGCAACCTTTGTTTGAAAACACATCCCCCATGCAGGCGGTTTAATTATTGTACCTCGTGCACGTTGAACAACTCATCTTTGTTTTGTTATTTCATTCCTTAGCATTAAAAATGGAATAAAATATTTAGAATAATGAATTCACTTTTAATTAGTATTTGAAGTCTCAGAATTGTGCCCACTGAACTTGCTGCTGTAAGATAACTATAGTGTCCCTGAAATTCTGGTTAGTGACTGTGTTAACTGACCTGCACATCCCATTGAGTTAAAGAAGTGGTATTTCGTGAATAACCCATTAGTGACATAAAGAGATTTTAGTATCAAAGGAACATAACAGGAGCAAATGCTCTAATGTTACAGTTTTATAAGCCTTTCAAATTTTTATGGAGAAATAAAGTCTAGGCTATCTATAGAGCAGAGAACAAAAATAACTTCTTCAGTCATACTGATAATTAGAAGAATAACAAATGTAAGTTTTCAAGTAAACCTTTGACACTGAAGGTAAATAAATAGACTTTAAAAAATTTCTTGGGTATTATAGCCTAAGTCTATATAAAACACAGTCTTAAAAAGCCATATAACCGTGAAACAATATTTACTTTAACTCAGCAAGTTGTTAATATAAAAGTTTACTTTTTTAAGATTGTCATCATAAGAATTTTTAAATAACGCATGTTAGCATTTTTCCTTTTTAATATGTATGCTACATGTTTGTTTGTTTGTTTGTTTGTTTTAAATGTAATTTGTCTAAACTTGAAAGAAAATATCCTGACAGGGCACTGTGTCTCAACAGGGCTGAACCGGAAGATCGCCTACTCCCTGCTGGACTCTGCCGACGGGCAGTTCTCCGTCAGCGAGTTCTCTGGAGTCATCCAGCTGGAGAAGCCTCTGGACAGAGAGCTGCAGGCAGTGTACACCCTGACCCTGAAAGCCACAGACCAGGGTTTGCCGAGGAGGCTGACAGCGACCAGCACCGTTGTGGTGTCCGTCTTGGATATAAATGACAACCCGCCCGTGTTTGAATTCCGCGAGTACAGTGCCTCTGTGTCGGAGGACACGCTCACCGGAACAGAAGTCCTTCAGGTGTACGCAGCCAGTCGGGACATTGAGGCCAACGCCGAAATCACCTACTCCATAATCAGTGGGAATGAGCATGGGAAATTCAGCATCAATCCTAAAACAGGTAACTTCCCACGTAAAGGAGAGGGCTCCCTTCGTTCTGCCAAAAAGCAGATTGCCCAGCACTTGACCTGATACGAAGTGACTGATCCCAGATTGTTCATAGGTCCTCCAAAAGGTAAAACTCAAGTTTTCTTTGAGTTGTCATTTTAAGTGGGACTTGAAGTGGTTTCTAAGACTTTAAACTATAGTTTTACATAATAACATACATTTCTGGTGTATCTATTATAACTATAAGCACATTAAGTTTACATTGAAAATTCAAGTGTCATGCTCTAGTGATTGGAAAAGATGAAAGATGTAGTGAATTAGCAAAGATGAAAACTGCGAGGTAGCAGAGGACCGACCTCTCGGAGTGGCTCCTTCTATCGCCCGTACGGAACTCAAGGAAGTCACTTCCACTTCCTTATCTTAGCTTTTCGTGGGAGTGTCCGATAATTCAGAAAGTTGACCTTTTTTATTATGCTAGTTATATATAACAGTTGAAGCACTTCGAGTCACACTGACTGGATGAGGGCCAACGAGGTGAAAAGTCATAAGAGCTTCCACTCTTGCTGCCTGAAGACTTCCCTAGTCTTGTTAACCCGCGGCCTAACTAGCTGTGAGTCTTAGAACATTGTAAAACATTGCTCCATTCCAACTGTATTTAATTGTGTGAAGCCATTTCAGGTGAAGAGTAAGTGTGTGAGGGTGCCATTTTAAAATGTGTTTTTAACATATATCATAAAACTTATTTTTAGGGTTCTTGAAGTACTACGGACAATAAGGAGGTGAAAAGGAAAGATGTGAAAGAGTTGGTAAATCATAAAGGGATTTGTTTTAATGATAGGATATAAATAGCTATTCTAGCGATTCACAAAAAAGATGCATGTTTCTGTAAAATAAAAAGTTTGAGAAGGAAAAGGAAACTGAAAGCCAAAGAGAAGCATTTTTATGTTTTTGTTTTATTAAATTAGACTGAAGTCTCTATGATTTAAGAGAGATAACAAATGTAGTCCTTTTATAGCAGAGATGTTGATGGTATTGATAAGGGAAGCAATTTAAATATCACAGAGAGTATCAGGAAAATAAGAGAAATGAGGATCAGGGATGGGCAACTTCATAATTTTTGATTATTGAGTTAAAAAATCAGAAAATACGCATAACTGGTAAGTAAACGTTTGAAGTGAAAATTAAATTGATTTGAGCATGTCTGTTTTCATAGTGGAAAAAAGCGGTGTCATTTTGAAGTACTGGAAGTAATTCTGATTTTCCGTCCAGGGGCCATATTTCTCATCGAGAATCTGGATTACGAAAGCTCTCACGAGTATTACCTGACGGTGGAAGCCACTGATGGAGGCACACCCTCACTGAGCGACGTCGCGACGGTGAACGTCAACGTGACGGACGTCAACGACAACACACCGGTGTTCAGCCAGGACCCCTACACGGCGGTGGTCAGCGAAGACGCTGTGCTGGAGCAGCCCGTCCTCACGGTGCGCCTTTGCTCCCCACGTCTCCTCCTCCTGGGTCTCCGCGAGACTGTTGTTCTGTTGGTTTGCTTTAGTACGTTGCATTTCTGTGTGTGTGGCGGCCTCATCCGAAGATACTGTGAAGATACGGAAACGTCTTTTATTAGGCCATTTACTGACTTTGCTATAAGTAATTGCCTTGTTACAACACCTAGCTGCTGATATCGGATATTTGCTTAACAACTTCTGTCCCTGCCTTAGCTGTCTCCTAAGCAAGAGTGTCCTGTTTTCTAGGTTATGGCTGATGATGCTGATGGACCTTTAAACAGCCACATCCACTACTCAATCATAGACGGCAATCAGGGAGGTCCATTCACCATTGACCCTGCCAGGGGAGAAGTGAAAGTAACCAAACTTCTGGACCGGGAAACAGTGAGTGAAGAAATTTTGGCTTCAATTGTTTACCAATCACCAAATCAATAAATAGAAGTACCTTGTGTTCCTATCTGCCAGCACAGTGGGGAGTAAAACCAGCCTTGTTCTCCAGAACCTACTGGCAACATATAAATAGTTGAAAAGCAATTACAGTATGAAAATGCAGTAAGAATATAAGGGATGTGCTTCGTACTTACATGAAGTTTGGATGATAAAATTTTACATTCAGTAAGAAATTACCGTTGGCTGCAGTGTTCTGAAGCCCTTCGTGGAGCCAGAAGCTGGTGTTAAATGCTCGCAGACATTTGGAAAGCCATAGGTGCTGAGAGAAGGGAATCTCCTGGGAGGAACTGCATGAACTGGGGCGTGGAGAAAGGAAGCCAGGGGCTCCGTCTAAGTGATTTTATGCAATTGTATTGGAGTGCAGTAATCATGCAAAGAACTGAGGGAGATTAGCTAGAAGGGTGTTTTAGGAACAGATTTTGGACCACATTCAAAACCAGGAAGAGAAATCAGGACTCGATGCTGCAGGCGTGAGGGAGTTACTGAATATTCATGAGCCCAGGTGTCTCTTCACAGGAGACATAACTTGAAGATGAATTCTGCAGTCGGTCCAAGTGGTGTTTAGACTAGCGGGAGACCAGGGAGGTAGGAAGACCCGTGACAGTCCGTGGTGAGGGGACAAGAGCCTGAGTGGGAAGGGAGCAGCAATGAGTGAACAGAGAAATGCAGCAACTTCACAAAGGACGAGTCAGAACCCTCGGCGCGGGGAGGGCGCTCCACGGAAGGCGGTGCTGTGGGTGACCGCTTTCTCCAGTCTCACTGTGGCTGCTGGTGCCGTCCCAGAGGAGCAGGAAGGTTCAAGAGGGCATAAACTCAGCATGGGGACAGGTTGTGGAATGTGGGTTTTTTTTTAAGATTTTATTTATTTTTAGAGGGGAAGGGAGGGAGAAAGAGAGGGAGAAAAACATCAGTGTGTGGTTGCCTCTTGTACACCCTAACTGGGGACCTTATACACAACCCATGCATGTGCCCTAACTGGGAATTGAACCAGTGACCCCTTGGTTCTCAGGCCGGCAGCTACACCAGCCAGGTCTGACTGTGGTTTTTGATGCACTAATTTTTGGAGGGAAATTGCATATTTGAATAAAATTATTCAGCCATTACCTAGAGATTTTAGTCAAGCTTGAGTCTTGAAAGCTGGAAATGCATATGGCATGTGCCTCTGGAGATGATTATGAAAGCGATCTGAAGTGTTGAGAGAAATGTGATCAGATGAGGTGAGGCAAGTCAGACTGAACATCTGTCTGTCTGTCCATCCATTCATTCCCCCACCCATTCCTCAATCCATCCATCCACCCAGTCACCCCCCCACACACACACTCACACTCAGAGCGGCCTCAGAGAGGTGGAGAAGGGAAGGAAACCTTGGTTTGGGGAGCTGGAAAGACATTGGTGATGATACAGAATTCAATTTCAGGGGAACAGTGGGTAGATCTGAGATTAGGGGCTCGGGGGAGATAGTGATGAGGTATCTCATTAAAGTTTCAATTCTTTAATTCCATTTCTGACCTGTTATTTTCTCATTTTACTAAGTTTATTGGGATATAAAAGAGAAAGTAACAAATGAACAAACAAGACAAAGATACGAACAAAAACCCTGATAGATGCAGACAACAATTTGGAGGTTCCCTGGGGGGTGGGGGAGGGGAGCAGGGAAGGTAGAAGAAGGTAAACGGGGCCAAATCCATGGTGACTGTTATTTTGGGGTGGGGAGTTGATGAGAGTTTAGGAAGCACAACCGTGATGTGTAGGATTGCAGTACTACTGAGCAGAACAAAATTTAGTGTTTCCACTGAAGAATTTCTCAGATCCTTTAATAAACCAGTAATGTCCGTCATAAGGTAGCAGACGAGGTGGCTGGTAGTGTCTCCCAAGCTACTTCCTTGTCGGATCCCTCTGCTGCTTGAGTTACTGCCCGACTAACACTCTGCAGAACACTCTCTGGGATGTGGGCAGTGTCCCAGCTTCTCCCGCCCCTCGTTCTGGAAGAGACGGCTCTACCAGGAGCTGCCCTGGGAAAGAAGCTGCCTTACTTGACTCCATTTTTTTACATAAGAAGTCATGAAGATATCATCTCTGAAAATGTAGGCAGCTGACTGCAATCCAACTGTAAAGTTGGTAGGAGAGGCGTTGAAAGTCAGTAAGCACTCGAGGGTGGGGAGCAGCCTAAAGGCTTCACCCCTTGCGGCTGAGAGTAACATCAGGGAAGGTCACCTTCCTTGTTATTACCTCCTTTTAGCTTTGTTAACGTTCTTTTTTCTCACCATGTGAATTCAGTCTAAATTTTTGTTAATAAATCTACAAAGTTTTCAGGTTGGAACAGAGTGAGTACAGATTTGAGAGGCATCAGAGGATATAATCAACTCCTGATGTCTTTTCTTGTTGAGCAAACACTGCCTGTTTTGTGGCCCATCATTGGCAGTATACTTGCGTGGGCTGGGGAACTGCCCGCCTGTGTACTGGACGTAGCAAATGATGGCAGGTATTCAGACCTGCCCTTCTGGGTTGTCAGGAGTGCATGCATGACCAACCCTGCTGTTTGGCCTTGGACCCGCCATCTCCTTGTCTTGTCTCTGAAAAGATTTCAGGTTACACGCTGACAGTGCAGGCGTCTGACAATGGCAGCCCACCCAGAGCCAACACGACCACGGTGAACATCGACGTGTCCGACGTCAACGACAACGCGCCAGTCTTCTCCAGGGAGAACTACAGCGTGATCATCCAGGTAACGAACGTTGGGCTGCCGAGGGCATGCTGCCCGCGGTCCTTTGGAGGCAAGCTCTCTCATCAGCCTTGGTTATTCGTCTGCAGTGTTTTTTAAGGTACTCTCACCACCCTTCTGTCCCATCTTCTAAGGTACTCTTCCCGTCTTCTGTCCCTGCGTTTCCTCCTTGACCTTCCTCCCTCCTGCTCCTCCTTCAAACACCCCTCCTTCTTTCCCCTCTTCCACTCCACTTCTTCATCCTTTCACCTCTCCCACCCCTCCCCACACCACACAAGCCCCCTCCCTCTGCCCCCCACTCCTCATCACAGCCCCCCTCCTTTTCTCTCTTCCTTTCACAGGGAGCAGCAATGGGTTTTGCTTTTCATACATTTCACATTGTAGAAAACTTGCCTGTGTCTCTTAACATGAAGATTTGGTTTTGTTGAAAGTTGTATTTCTTTTTGTTTTTGTTCCATGGTGTGCAGGAAAACAAGCCTGTGGGTTTCAGTGTACTACAACTGTTGGTAACAGACAAGGACTCTTCGCATAACGGCCCCCCCTTCTTCTTCACTATTGAGAGTGGAAATGACGACAGCACCTTTGAAGTTAACCAGCGAGGGGTCCTCCTGACGGCAGCTGCCATCGACAGGAAAGTGAAAGATCATTACTTACTGCGTGTTAAGGTACTGCTGTCCTTCTTGGTGATTTCATTGTGGATTCATTAGAAGTGAGCGGCTTTGGTGGTTATTGTCTTGTACATAAACAGCTTACATTTCATGAGAAAACAAAAATGTGTAGAATTATTTTGTCTTTTTTTTTTTTTTTGGTTTTTGCCCTGCCTTCATTTCTCCTCCACTGCACTTCTAGGGCTCAGTGATTCATATGATTACTTCATCATGGAGCTAAATTTCGATATGAATTAGTGAAAAGGTGATAAAGAATATGCTTTAATGTGGAGAAATAACTACCTGATAACTGGTCATTTTTAAGGACTTGAAAGATGTGAATACATTTGCAAGAAGTTGTTGACAGTGACACAGTGGTGATTTTTGTGTGTGTGTTTTCTCCTAGGTGGCCGATAACGGAAAGCCACCATTGTCATCTTTGACCTACGTTGACATCAGGGTCATTGAAGAGAGCGTCTACCCTCCGGCCATCCTGCCCCTAGAGATTTTCATCACTGCTTTTGGAGACGAATACTCAGGCGGCGTCATTGGGAAGATCCACGCAACAGACCAGGACGTGTACGACACTCTGAGCTACAGTCTGGACCCCCAGACGGACAGCCTCTTCTCCGTTTCCAGCACAGGGGGGAAGCTGATCGCACACAAGAAGCTGGATCTAGGGCAGTACCTGCTCAATGTCAGCGTGACGGACGGGAAATTCACCACGGTGGCTGACATCACAGTGCACGTCCGGCAGGTAACACAGGAGATGCTGAACCACACCATCGCCATCCGCTTCGCCAACCTCACCCCGGAAGAGTTTGTTGGGGACTACTGGCGCAACTTCCAGCGCGCGCTCCGCAACGTCTTGGGTGTGAGGAGGAGCGACATACAGGTGGTGAGCCTGCAGCCCGCGGAGCCACACCCCCACCTGGACGTCCTGCTGTTTGTGGAGAGATCAGGAAGTGCCCAGGTGTCCACAAGGCAGCTCCTGCACAAGATTAATGCATCCGTGACCGACATCGAGGAAATCATTGGTGTCAGGATACTGGATGTGTTCCAGAGGCTCTGTGCGGGGCTGGACTGCCCACGGAAATTCTGCGATGAGAAAGTGTCTGTGGATGAAAATGTGATGTCCACACACAGCACAGCCAGGCTGAGCTTCGTGACTCCCCGCCACCGAAGGACGGCTGTGTGTCTCTGCAAAGGTAACCCCGTAACCGTGTGAAAGTAGGGTTTCAAGTGCAGCCTTTGAAGGCTGCACATTAAACATCATTCTCTTGAAATTTCTATTAATTAGCTCTCCCTTCTCTCCTCGTTTTTTTTTAAATATTTTTTTAAAGAGGGAAAATGCCCACTTATCCATCATGGGTGTGAAGACAGCCCGTGCCCAGAGGGGTCCGAATGTGTCGCTGATCCCAGAGAGGAGAAATACACCTGTGTCTGTCCAGGTGGCAAGTTCGGTCAGTGCCCAGGTGAGAGTCCAGTGGTGAGGCCTACTTTTGTTTTAAAAAGTCTCTTGCAGTGTTTCTTATTTTCCTCTTTAATGGAGTCGAAAGTGTGGTAAAGTTATGTTTATTATAACGCGTCAAACATAGCGACGAGTAAAGTGTAACAGTGGTAATTTCTCCTTCCTGTTACATGATAACTCACCCGACTCGATGCTTCGAAGTGTTCCCTCTCTCATCAGGGCCCGTGTAAACGCACGGACCCGTGTGTGCAGATCTAGTGGCCTTTTTCTCTCACATCCTCTCTCTTTGAGAAAGCAGCTACAAAGTCGTATCTCACAGTCCTCCACTGCCTGCTTTTTGCTGTTTAACAGTGTGTTACGGGCGCCTTTGCAAGCTAACACGTGTAAACCTAATTCTCCGTAGCTGTGTAGTTTTCTAACCTGGCTGCACCGTCACGATTCGACATTTTCTTTATGTGCAGAGGTTCAGGTGGTTGAAATGCTGCCTTCTGCTTAAAAAAGAGTCCTCGTGTAGGTTTCCCTACGTACTGGCGCTTCCGTTTCTAAAACTAGGACTCACTATGTCAAAGACTGGCTGCACTTTAATTTTGAAGTAAGCCATTGTGTTGGTTTCCCCAAAAGTGACACCAGTTCCTGTTTCTCCCCGTCACATGTGAAGGTGTCATTCCCCAGTCTCTTGCCAGCCTTGAAGGTTTTCCGTCGAAAAAGTAAATGCCCCCTTCTCATGGGCGTGAAGTGCATGTCTGAGCATCGTTACTTGGCACTTCTTTGGCGGCTGGGGAGAGGCACCTTCTCCTCCATTCGCCACCTGTTCGTGTTTTCCCTTCAGGGACCGGCCTACTCCTATTCTTCGCCTGACTGTGGGGTTGTTCTGTCTCTTATTTTCACATGTGAACCCTGTGGGTGTTGCAGGGTCCTCATGCGCATTCTGCTGCCTGGATATTGATTTTTTAATTTTTTTAAATTTTAATCATAGTTTTTCTTTGCTAGTTGCTCCCCCATACCCTCTTCTACCTCCACCCACCCCCCTTCTCTCGCACTCATTGTACCTTTGTCCGCGCCCATAAGTTCTTTCTCTCTGTTTTTTTTTATTCTTTGCTCGATCCCTTCACCCTGCCCCCCACCCAGAGCTATTGGCCTGCTCTCTGAGTCTGTCTCTGTTTTGCTTGTTAGTTCACTTTGCTCATTATATTCCATATGTGAGTGAAATCCTACGGTGCTTTTCTTTCTCTGACTGGCTTATTAGACTTAGCACAATGTTCTCCAGGTCCAACCATGGGTAGATTTTTTTTTCCTTTTTATGGCTGAGTCATATTTCATTGTATTAATGTGTCATAGCTGTTTTATCTACTCAACTACTGATGGACACTTAGGCTGCTTCCAAATCTTAGCTCTTGTAAATAATGCTGCAGTGAACATGGGGTTGTTCTGGGTTTCTTCAGATAAATTCCCAGAAGTGAAATCACTGGGTCAAAAGGCAGATCCACGTTTAATTTTTGAGGTATCCCCATGCTCCTTCCCAGAGAGGCTGCACCAGCCTGCATTCCCACCAACAGTGTGTGAGGGTTCCCGTTTCTCCACATCCTCGCCAGCACTTTGTTGACTTACTGATGACAGCCCTTCTGACAGGTGTGAGGTGATAGCTCCTTGTGGTTTTTATTTGCATTTCTCTGATGATTAGTGATATTGAGCATCTTTTCATGTCTGTTGGCCATCTGTATGTCCTCTTTGGAGAAGTGTCTATTCAGATCTTTTGCCTCTTCTTAATTACATTGTATATATTAATCCTTTGATTTAATAACATCTTTTTTGATTTTGAAATTTAATTTCCATTTTGTCAGTTGTGCATAATTTTACATAACAGTTTCTGTCTCTAGAGATTGATATTCTTTTCATCATTTGGGAGGATCAGATTGCGTTATATCTTGTTTCAGAAGGTTTCCCAAACCACCTTGAGGGCATGTAACTATTTTCCTAAAATGCCGTGTAGTAACTTTACATCGAACGTTTTTATAGTCAGCATTTCCATTGTCTCAGGATTTATTTCTTTGTGATACAGTAGTCTAATTCTCTTCCAAAAGGAGAACAAGTTATGCTGTGCTGTTTATTAAGCAACTAGACATTTCCTGTTGAACTGAATTTTATAATATTCTCATCAAATAAAAACTTAGGTCGGTCTGTGAGGAGGATGAAATTGCACTTTTAAAAATACGCTTCAGCTTGATTCTGATTCATTTTTTCCTCTCCGATTCACAGGGAGCTCATCTGTAACATTTACTGGGAACAGCTTTGTAAAATACCGTCTGAAGGAAAATGAAAACAAACTGGAGATGAAACTGACCTTGCGGCTCAGAACGCACTCCACTCACGCAGTTGTCATGTACGCGCGGGGGACCGACTACAGCATCCTGGAGGTGCGTGTCTGCTGCAGATCCGCAAAGGCTTTAGAAATGTGAATCCCACTTTAGGTTCAGATCATTCATTTTAAAAAAAAATGAAGTCAAATGGTTGAATTCCTCATGTAACTAGTTCATCAATACCTATCCAGGTTTTGAACTGTGGGGTGAAAAGCTTTTTCTGCTGTGTAGAGATTTACTTCTGTTTCTCACAAACATTTTTAGGTGCATGTGACAGTTAATGTTTAAACTCTGTGATACTACATGGTACTGATTTTATAGAGACATCCTGCATAAGCTTGAAGTGGTCATTATCTTGCCTATCTTTCTGTTTTTTTAACCGTGATTAACTTTTGACTGTTGATGTTACTTGATGCTATTTTTGGTTGTTGTTCAGTTAACAAGTGTTAGTCACTTCCTGATGCCTTTCGGATGTGCAGTTGGCACTTGAACTTGCCATCTCCCAAGGCCCACGATTATTTGTACAGTGAACAAATGAGTGTGAGGTCTGCAGTACTCACGTGCAAGGCCTCACTAACTTTCTGCCCTCAGTTGCCAGCCATACCTCTCCTCCTGGTTTTGATCAGAGACTGGGCTCGAAGATTCTGTGGGACTAATGTGACCCGTGACTGTTTCTGCCGTAGATCCACAACGGAAGGCTGCAGTACAAGTTCGACTGCGGAAGCGGGCCTGGCATCGTGTCCGTGCAGAGCATTCAAGTCAATGACGGGCTGTGGCACGCGGTGTCTCTGGAAGTGAATGGCAACCACGCCAGACTAGTTCTAGACCAAGTGCACACCGCGTCAGGCACGGCCCCGGGGACTCTGAAAACCCTGAACCTGGATAACCACGTGTTTTTTGGTGGCCACGTCCGCCAGCAAGGCTCGAGGCATGGAAGAAGCCCCCAAGTTGGAAATGGCTTCCGGGGTTGTATGGACTCCATTTATCTGAATGGGCAGGAGCTCCCATTAAACACCAAGCCAAGGAGCTATGCCCACATCGAAGAGTGGGTGGGGGTGTCCCCAGGGTGCTCGCTGACGGGTGCGGAGGACTGCTCCAGCAACCCCTGCCAGAATGGAGGCCTCTGCAGTCCCTCACCTGCTGGAGGTAGGCTTCATGGCGTCGTCATTTTGTGAGTGTTACATGTGTGTGCACTGGAGAGGAAGTTCCCCCAGAGTTTTTGCGTTTCTTCTTTTTATTCAAATCCTATCGTCAGATATTGCACCCGTGCTGGAATTGAGTAGTATGAGTTATAAACAGGAGAGCAGAGCGGGGCTTAGAGCTACTCCCCTCCAAGTGCAGATGTGGACCCAGCAGGATTTAGAATTGGAACCTCATGGTTCTTCTTGAGTGCCCCCTTTAATCCGATGACCTAGCACGGAAGAGCTGCTAGTATCACCACCCATGGAAGGGAGTATTGATTTTCCTGATGGCCTTAACCCCTCCTGAGGTGTTGCCATACCTGTGTCAAAGCCCTAGCATAGTGGAGGATGCTCTGGTGTCTGCATCCTGGACCCGTTTGCCCGCTTATCAGTGATAGAACACAGTTCTGAACATGACTGACATCATGTTTGATGAGTAGAGCTTTCTGTCAGGAGTAGAGCAGAAATCACAGTAACCCTTTAGTTAAGTGACATTTTTAAAAGACGTGGTTTCCTCTTGTTTTCTGTACTCACAGAGTAGGCCAGCTTATCCCCACAGCAGTACTCTGAACAAAAGTTTACTTTGCACTCCTGTTACCTGTCGAAGGAGGCTGTCTTCATTGTGTCATCAGGGACGGGACTGGGGTGGAGCTGTCCTGAAGTCTCCGTCCTAGCAGCAGCAGGAGAAAGGGAACACGGAGGCCACACAGTGGTGCCCAAACTGCCACTTTTCTTTGGCCACAGAAAATTCCACGGCCACGGCCCGCATCAGAAGCGGTGGTGGGGGGCGGCGGGGAAGTGCCTCCCCATCTTCCAAAGGCGGGCCACTGGGAGTGGGCTCCCCAGGACCACACCATCCCAGTCTTCGCCCAGTGAAAAGTCTGACTTTTTTTTTCACTCCTTTATGCAAATTCAAAGATCACCTTCCTTAAAATGGTAGTTCATAGTTTTCAAAGTGCTTTTCCATTGATTATTTTCTCATTTAATCCTTAATTAAAAGCTTGGGGGCTGCCCATAAATGGAGATGTTAAGCAGGAAGTGTTGCCATCCAATGGCCAGCCAGAGAAAGAACCACTTTTTACCTGTTCTGCACGCAGAGCCCGGTGGGCTCACATGAGTTGTGATAGACAAAGGCGGATTAGGAGGTCTGCCTCGGGTTCTCCGGGTTCTGGTGGTACCAGCAGTGGCTGGTTGGTACGCACAACCTTTGACCTCAAGGGAACGGGGTGCTACTAGCTCGTACAGGTCCTAGAGAACTCAATCTTGACCTCGACCTCAAAGGAAAAAACTGATTTCCTCATACTTCTCTTTTGCGTCATTGAGTGATGGGACTTTTTTGCTCTCTTTCGACGATGCAGGGTATCACTGCAGGTGCAGTGCCTCCTACATGGGGACGTACTGTGAGGTGAGCGCCAACCCCTGCTCCTCCAACCCCTGCCTCTACGGCGGGACCTGCATCGTGGACAACGGAGACTTTGTTTGCCAGTGCAGAGGGCTGTATACTGGTCAGAGGTATGTGTGCATGTTTTTTGTTTTTTTTTTAACTCTCATAAGTAACTAGTATTTAAAACTTTTTAAAGGTCACTAGATAGGTAAAGCATATGCATTCGTTTGTGAACATTTCCTGTTCTGCTGTGTCTGTTTGAAGTGGAAGTGTTAGGTTTATGCGTATCTTTCCCTGTCCCTCAGGTGCCAGCTCAGCCCGTACTGCAAGGACGAGCCCTGCAAAAATGGCGGGACGTGCTTCGACAGCCTCGATGGCGCTGTCTGTCAGTGTGACGCAGGCTTTCGGGGGGAAAGGTGACTGGCTTCTTTCATTTCTTCATTTCCACCTCTCTGTGTTGTCACACGGGTTAACCGATGCTGCAGAACTTAATGAATTCGGACAGCATTGCTTTGGAATTTGCTAATATTCATACTAGCTTCTGACACAGTGTATCATTTTGATCTTTGCAGTTTAAAAAAGTTGAGCAGATGAATATGATAATGCTTGGAAAAACAAACCGTGCTTTCAAGATATTATGTATCAACAAAGAGTGTGGGGGCTTTTGCAGGAAGTGAATGCCTGTGGGATGAGTGAGATTGTTACGTTTTTAAAGCAGACATCTGTGGCGAGCTATCCTTGAGAGTGCTGATAATGGCATTTTTTTCGTAATAGACTGTAACTAACACTTACTCAGCATCTGAAAACCTTTTCCAGGAGAGAGAAGTAAGGCACAGCGGTGCTTTTGTACACCTTGAGAGAGGTGGAATGTGTTCCCGATGCCATCTCACTGCAGACTTACTGCCAGTTCAGTTTCAAAAATTCCCCAGTGAATGTCCTTCGTAAGGGCCCAGGGCTGGGCATTAGATGATCCCTGAATGTCGTCTTGTTAGGAAGCTGTGAGTGGTGCAACCACTGGCAGGTGTCCCCTGTGGTTCTGCTCCAGTCGTGGTTGTAGTCTTGAACTTTTCCACCAGTCACATGGTCTTAGTTCACAAGTTGACTTTCCTAATTCTAGTCCATTAATACTTAATATCATGGACAGAACTGTCTCCGTAGTCAGAATTGTAATGCCAGGTTAATATGGGGGGGTGGTGAGTAGAAACCTTCTATTAAAGGAGGAGGAGGGGTTGAGAAGCGTCTGATGGATCTGCACAGGGGCAGAAATGCCCATTTGGAAAGGCAGAGGGGAGGGGATGTGCGTGGGAACCATTCTGTGCGGGGGAGTGGCTGTGGGAGGTTCTCCACAGGGAAAAGCACTGAAAATGGAAAACAGGTTTTTTAGCCTTTCACATGTTTTATGAAACTGTCACAATCCCCTGTAGGGAGATTTTCTTAGAAATTTAATCTAACCTCTTAGAACAGTTTACAGCATGCCATTTATGAAAATGTGCATTAGAAATTTCTGGATCAGAATGAGAGATAAACAGGTGTGGGAGCAATGCGTCTGACTTAGTCACCTGTGGAGTAATTTTTTCTAGGGGAAAATGGCAGTTACATATTGGCTTGACCGCACGTTTATCTCCCAAACGTACATTCAAAACACGGGAACAAATGAGTGATTACCCCACGAAAGGTTTCCTGTCGTAGTTACCGTTGTGGATGGTGAGGTTCTGGTGGTTACCTGTTTGACTCTGTTTGCAAACCTGTCACTCAGAAGGGGTTGGGTTCGTCCTTTGTCTCTGGCGGGTGGTGATGGGCCTGACGCAGCCTGGCCTCCACTGCGAGGGTCTGTCCTCATTCTCGGCTCTCCGGGCAGGTGTCAGAGCGACGTGGACGAGTGTGCTGGGAACCCCTGCCGGAACGGGGCCCTCTGCGAGAACACGCACGGCTCCTACCACTGCAACTGCAGCCACGAGTTCCGAGGGAGGCACTGCGAGGACACGGCGCCCAACCAGTACGTGTCGACCCCGTGGAACATCGGGCTGGCCGAGGGCATCGGCGTCATCGTCTTCGTCATAGGGATCTTCCTGCTGGTGGTGGTGTTCGTGCTCTGCCGCAAGATGGTCAGTCGGAAGAAGAAGCAGAAGCACCATGCCGAGCCCGGAGACAAGCACCTGGGGCCAGCCGCTGCGTTCATGCAGAGACCGTATTTCGACGCAAAACTGAACAAAAACATTTACTCAGACATCCCGCCCCAGGTGCCCGTGCGCCCCATCTCCTACACGCCAAGCATCCCGAGTGACTCCAGGAACAATCTGGACCGAAATTCCTTTGAAGGGTCTGCTATCCCGGAGCACCCCGAGTTCAGCACCTTTAACCCCGAGTCCGTGCACGGGCACCGGAAAGCCGTGGCCGTCTGCAGCGTTGCCCCAAACCTGCCACCCCCGCCCCCTTCCAACTCTCCTTCTGACAGCGACTCGATCCAGAAGCCCAGCTGGGACTTCGACTATGACAGTAAGAACCCCTTTTCCCATCTCAGTTAAGTGCCGCCGAGAGGGATGGTGAGACTCCAAGTTCCACCAGCGCCTCTGGTGTTTGGGTCCAAATGTGGAGTCTTTGTTAGTGGCAGATTTGCTCAAGAGACCCCGAATGATTTGAAAAGCTTTTCTGGTGGCTTGAACCCTGACTAAGCATTGTGGCTATAATATTATTTTAATTAAGGAATTGAATCTGTTCATGTTCCAATGAATCTGGAAAGATCATTTCCTCTTGTTTTGGTAATTGACATGGGTTCCCAACTATAATTTGGGGAGGGGGTCTTTTTATGATTAAAACAATTAGGAGAGCATTTGTATGATAGATTTTTTTTTAAAAAAAACATGGGCAAAAGAAGTGACAGCATGGGTAGGCACAAGTAGGTTTTCAGTTTGTATGGAAGAAGACATGCAGGTTATGATTATTGTAACAGCTTCATTAATTCAAGAGAATGTCACTCACAGCTGTCAGCCTAACTGTACTCACTCCGTATTTATATTAGTGGCCTAACATATATTTGAGGCTTTTGAAAAAGCTCTATGTAGCATTTGAAGACAAAATTTTATTGCCCTGTACTGTCTAATGATCTCCACAGGTATAGATTTATTCAGAATTTCTATTCTGTGAATAAGCAGGAGTGTTGTCGGTATTTTCATTTGGGTTTTTTTGGGGAGGGGGTGTTTTTATTTTTCAAATGTTTTCCTTTCTTTTGATTGTTATTTTATTAAGTAAATCTCAGACAGTCTTGGTAACCTTTGTTGGGGTCGGGACACAGCAGTGAATGACAGACACCCAGGCCGTGCCCTCACAGGGCTTCCTGTTTGTCGGTTCTTCCTCGTAGCGAAAGTGGTGGATCTCGACCCCTGTCTCTCCAAGAAGCCCCTGGAGGAGAAGCCCTCGCAGCCGTACAGCGCCCGGGAGAGCCTGTCCGAGGTGCAGTCCCTCAGCTCCTTCCAGTCCGAGTCGTGCGACGACAATGGTGAGTGAGTGGGAGTGGGGGCCGCCACGGCCGCGGCCGCACCGACTATTCGTGACGCTGATCACAAGATGTTATGTCTGCGTGTGGACACTGTCGTGCACCCGGTGCCCTTGTTACGTGTCAGAGTGTTCCCACATGTCACCTTGGACCACTGTGAAGCAACACCTTATAAATACGTGCATGAACATCTGCTGGGGGGAATATTTAAACTGTGTGTAATGGATTGATACTTGAACTGTAGCAACTTACTGGTGAGAGGGAAATCAGTGTAAGCACTTGAAAGGTAATTGTTACCTTGTTGGCCAACTTTGTGTTGGTTTTTTTTTTCCACAGTGGAAAATGTTAGAAGTCCTGTGGGTTTGAAAAAAAAAAAAAACCCTCATAACAGCTTCCTTGAGCATGCAGCACTCACGCCCTCACTCCTGCCCTCTGACACGCCCCTCAGAGGAGACAGGACTGTCTGCAGTGTTAACCTTTGTAGCACCTTCGGTATTACAAGGTTTTATTTGTTTCTTCCCGACTCCCTGCGGCCCCAGCTCCCATTTGGATCAGAGCGTACTGACTGAGAGCGCAGTTTAAGAGATTGCTAGTAAGTTTGCTTATCTTTCTAATGAAGCAAGTTTGACGGTGGGATCCGCAATGCCGGTTTCATGTGTCTGATTTCCCCGGGGTGCGTGGCATTAGATAACCAGCCTCGCCATAGTGACACGTGCCACCCGAGAAAATTGTCAGTGTTCACTGATACAGTAAAGTGAGATTGTAGAGATTTTCAAGTCTCAGAATTGGTAGCACTGTGATTTTTCTTTGCATAAAAATATAACGCGTTTAAGCACTTCCGATATTTTATTGGTGAAAGGAAATAACTCACTAGTAAGTATTTGTTTCTAAATCTGGAGTAATACAGCCCACACTGTATTGCAAACCTAACTCTTCCAAACTAAAGATGGCTATAAGTATGCTCCACTCATTGCTGACTTCAAACATGTTACATATGGTATCGACATGTACCTGTGTTTGTTATTTAGTGATAAACACTAAACCAACGATATGAACGTATCTCTATGAACGATATGAATGATATGATACGTCGATGAATGTAGCTTTAAGCCAACAATAGAATAGAATTATTTTTTATTAGGTTTAATTCTAAAATGTTATAGTTGCCAGTTGATGTAATTATTTATATTTTGATTCACTAAATGTTCTTTGCAAATACACTTCAGATCAGAATTTTTTGTACTTTCTAATTCTTTTCCTTGGAACATCATTCTTTTTAAAACTCCTAAATAATGTTAATACATTATGGCCAAATTATTTATAAATATTAATCACCAGGTACTACAGTGTGAGAGGGGAAAAAATAGGTCCAGGAGATGGCATTTTACAATTCATCCTAATTTTTATCATTATCAGTGGTAAGTTTACGTCTGCAATAAGAGCCTGCACTTAAATTACATTCTTAGTTGTCGAAGGCTCTGTCGCAGATCACCACCAACGTGGTGGCTGAAAGCAAGGTACACATAGTGTCCACAGTTCCAAGGGTTAGAAACCTGATGTTTGTCTCAGGCTCAGGTGTTGGGGCCGGCAGAGCCCTTTCCTTTCCAAAGGATCCAGGGTTTGGCCTGCTCCCCGTTCCAGGTTCTTGAGGCTGCCCACATGGCTTCTCCCTCTGCCTTTCAAAGGCAGCAACACAGCTACATTGCATCTCACTGGTCGTTCTTCTGTAGTCGCCTCTCCCTCCGAGGCCCGCTGGGAAAGGTCCTCCCCTTTGGAGGACCCTGGTGATTACACTGGGCCCACACAGAGCATTCAGGAAAATCTCCCCATCTCAAGGTCTTTCTTGTAACCAATCCAGCAGAGCCTCTTCTGCCAGGGATGGTAACATTTGCTCCTGGTTCCCAGGGTCAGGATGTGGCCATCTCTGAGAGCCTCCCTCCTGCCTCCCACAGGCACACTTACTTATCTTGGCATAAATGCTCGGAAACAATGGGATGTGCGAATAATGAGGGAATTGACGTCGGAACCGGCCAAGCAGACAGTCTGCATTTTTCTGCTGGTGAGCTAGCTTCCCAGCTGTTAGCTCGTCTACAAAAAGACAAGACATTTGGGCAGGGAGTACATAAAACAGAGACAAAGCCCTCTGTCTCATCCTGCCTCTCCCGACCCCCACTTTTTATTTATTGCATATTTTTCCTTATTATGTAGTCTTTTAAATGTCTTTTTTCCTGGAGCAGTGTTTGAGTTCATTAAATGGACCCTGGAAATAGTCTTAGCAAGTGTTTTTTACTCTTTGAATGTAAAGCCTTTGCCCATGAAGATTATTTTGTTATTAATTGATCCATAATTATAATTGTAAAAAAATATATAGCTAAAATGTCTCCTAAATTAGCCCTGGCTGGTGTGACTCAGTGGATTGAGTGCTGGCCTGCAAACCAAAGAGTCACCAGTTCAGTTCCCAGTCAGGGCACATGCCTTGGTTGTGGGCCAGGTCCCCAGTAGGGGGCATGCAAGAGGCAACCACACATTGATGTTTCTGTCCCTCTCTCCCTCACTTTCCCCTCTCTAAAAATAAATTTAAAATCTTTTTTTAAAAAGGTTTTTAAATTACAATGTAATATGGTTACTCTATTCCTTTAATAATAAAAAATATATGAAAATTAAGATAAATAATGAAGTAATAACAAGTATATAGCTTCATTAGAAAAGACTAACAGAAAAAGCGCAGGAGTCATGTCTGATTGTATTATGTACAATAGTTATGTTAAAGTATTTGCTTCACATTTTAAAATTAGGAGGTAAAAATTACATAAAGAAATCCTAATTAATGTACTGTATTCTAATGAAGGTTTTCCTAATTTACTCCATTTGTACCTTTTCACAAGCTTCCATAGTGACTGTAATACACCTTGTCAATGCTGTAGTTGACACGGTGACTGACGAAGGTATAGTCGGAATGCGTGTGCTCTGTGTCTGTGTGACAGTGGCTGTCGCTAGAGCCGTGTGCTTTTGCCTCTCATAGTGTTACTAATAATCACTTGTGGGCATGGGGGGCAGAATACTTTTACTCTGTGCAGGTGTGTGTATTCATGATCCAGATCCATCACAAAAATACTTTTGTCTGTGTTGTCTTTTTGTCACCTTTTGTCATTCTTAGTGAATTTCTGCAACGTCAGAGGTAACCCAGCTTGCCTTTATGTGGCCCAGTGTCAGGAAGCTTAGAAGTCATTCTGATTACCTGAAAAAACTTCTAATCTAAAAAATTCCTGTTCATCTGAGCAGGGATAAGACTGAGTAACACACAGCTTCTGTGATTTCCACTAGCTGACTCTTCCCTTTTGCATTTTCCCCACGTATGACGAGGAAAGGGGTTGAACATGGCAGAAGGCAGACTGTCCTGTATCTGTCCAAAATTACAAGAGAGGGCATTGACCCACCCCCCTTAAAGTTATTTGAAGTTAAGTCAGCCCTCTCTTACTATACTGAAGTTGGAGGAGTCAGGTGCGAATTGCCCAGCCTTCAGCACAGGTGGCAAACACAAGGCCCGAGGGCAGAATCCGGCCCTCCACCTTGTTTCTACCCGGCAGCAGCGCCAAGCTCTGGCTTAACTGTTAAGGAGTAGTTACGTTTATCCAGTGCTAAAATTACATTTGGCCCTGTGAAGGCAACCTCCAGGCTGATGTGGCCCCTGGTGAAAATGAGTTTGACACCCCGGCCTGTAGCGTTTCAACGGTAACTCAGATGGCCTGGAGGGCTTGTTACCAGCCACCCTAGCGACTGGGCCTCAGCACCAGAGTTTCCGATTGAGCAGGTCTGGAGTGGGCCTGAGAATGGACATGTCTGACAAGTTCCCCGTTAATGCTGACGTTACTGGTCCAGGGATCATACTTCAAGCACCCTCAGCATAGACCGCCGAGAGTACCTAAATCCTAGAGGACCCGTTTTGCTAGGACACATTTGTTTTCAGGATTGAGGTGAGAGAAAGGACAGTTTGGTGCCAAATTTGACAGAGTGGGGCAGGCGTGAGGGTTCAGTGCTGCTGATGAGTTACTGACGAGGCTTTCACTTATTTTCCTGAGAA
The DNA here is from genome assembly GCA_004024845.1 of Tonatia bakeri. Lineage (NCBI taxonomy): Eukaryota > Metazoa > Chordata > Mammalia > Chiroptera > Phyllostomidae > Tonatia > Tonatia bakeri. Next base: position 236,400 of record PVIA01001312.1, on the reverse strand, counting down.
ACACCGGGTATTTATCGAGTGGATCAGAAAGTAATCTGTATTTTGTCCTGGTGGATTTGAGTTTTAACATGATGAAATTCTAGTATTTTTAATATTAACGGAGTTTGAAGAAGCATAATTGAAACAGTTCTTGCAGGGCGACCTCCTTTATTGAAACACATGGTTTGGCACATTTAGAAATAGAAATTGAGTGTGAAATTGAAAGCTAGCTTAAGTGTTAAGAATTATTGAGAGCCTATTTATTAACAAAGATTGTCAATCCTCTTTAAAAAGGAACTACTGCATTTTTAGTAGACTTTAAAAAATTATATAGATACATGTGAACTTCAGTGTTTTCCGTTTCTGATTTAAGTTTCTGGAAGAGAACCATCAGTCAGATCTTATTTGTTCCAAATTACTTTATGACATGGGTTTTTAAGAATGTCGTGGAAGGCACAGAAAGCATTTAGAAAATTACTCAGGTAGCCGTACTTCTGCCATGATTACGGTTCTCACAATAATGAGAATCTCGGCGATAGCCGACAGTTAGAGCTTGACCCGGATTATTTTACCTAATCCTCATAAGAACCATGTGGGATTTCCACCCTCATTTCAAAGATAGGAGCCCGAAACTTAGCCAGCCTGGGTAAGCAGCCTGCCCTGGGCCGGCGATTTTTATCCACTTTCCCTTGGGCTGGCGTTCTGTGTGTAAGAAGACAGCAGGCAGAGAGCAGGTGTAGTCCCAGGTGTGGGCAGCATGAGCGATAGTGTAGCGTGTGGTCCCTCCAAGGAAAGGCGAACAATATAAATAACTCCTACTCAGAAGGGGGGAGGTTGGAGAGTGGTACTCTAAGTTACTTATAAGTAGCTAAGTTCTTGAATGTCTCTGAGTTTAATATCCACTTGAAGCCTATAATATTTTTATTAAAAGTACGTGTATTCTGTCGCTTTAGACGTATTTGAATTGTCACCTAAGTAATGCGATGATGCTCCCTGGTATGAGACAAAAAGAATATTTCTCAGTAACCTGCAGGTGTACTTTAAATTTCTCAGTCGGTTTACATTGTATTCGAGCCTATATATTTTATTTTAATTATTCCTAACAAAATTCTGTGTTTTCAGGTTTAGATTTGCCAGAAACAAGGAAAAGAAAGTAAAATAATGTTTGCGTTTTCCGGCACCGTTGCTGGTTCATCCTCAGCCATCTTGTTTCTCCATTCTCATGTCCCATCATATTTGTGCCACATGAATCTCTCAGCCATTTGGAATTTCCGTAGCTAATGGCTTAAAGGCATGGTACATGGCTGGCTGGGCCTCTGTAGACAGTTCGCAGTGTATTATGTACTTATTGTTATTGCCTCTTTAGCCATCTTTCTGTTTTAATTATGAATGTTTTCTTTTCTCTCTACTCTGCCACCAAAAGAGTCTTTGGCTGCTCCCGACCTCAGCAAATCAAGAGGTGACTTCTGCATGCCAGTTGTTCATTGATACTCACTAAAACACGGGAAAGGTCTGACCCCGGGGCTGGCTCACCCCCTGCGTTCGCTCGGTGGATGCCGCAGTAACCCAGCACCCCCCTGTTTGTGCCCTGCATTCTAAACACGATTGCCCGGCCTTTCCTACTCTGTCCAAGGCTTGCAGAGATCCTGAGGGAGAAAGAAAACTCTCCCCACATTGGGTCAGTTTTGTAAAAAAACATAATTATACTTTCATATCACCTAAAATGATCTTTAGACTTTTTTAAAGTAACAAAAATTGATTCATGTAGTCTATCAAAACTGCAGTGTTTCGGTGTTTGATTGCATTTTGCTTGATTTGGAAGCATGCTTTGATGCACACCTATATTAATATAGTTCGTGGTTTTTGCGGGGCTAATGAAAAATAGTATAATTTTCTATATTAAGCTTATTGTATTATTATTTTATTATATAGGAAAGTTAAATGTTTACATGTTGAAGATTACTATTTTAAGTAGTTGCATTAATGAGTACTTTTAATGACCTGTAGTTAGTGGCGATCAAGTGACACTTGACATCTTACTACAGGAGACTTCTTTATGAAAGGACAGATCATCTTCACTGATGTCCTGAGACTGAGCTAATTCTCTCCCCGTAGAGCAGTAGGCGCTCCGTCACAGAAGGAAAGCCCACTGCTCGGACTCGTGTGTAGAGAAGTGCATGTGTTCGATGCTAGCACACTGCTTCAGCGAAAACTCTGTGTCCTTGAATGTTAGGCACTTGCACAGAACTGTAAGCCCATGTTGTATCCAGTGAGCCTAATGCACGGAGGTTCTCTAAGCCGGGCTGGAGTTGGGGGATGTCCCCAAAGCAAAGGCCCGAGCTTTCCAAATGACAAGCCTGTCCGTGTGCGAGGCCTTCGCGCTGAGCACTCGCCCCAAGGCGCAGAGACCTGGAAGACAGCACTGAAACCTGTCGTTTTCTCCCCCCCCCCCCTCAGGCTACCACTGGGACACGTCGGACTGGATGCCGAGCGTTCCCCTGCCAGACATTCAGGAGTTCCCCAATTACGAGGTCATCGACGAGCAGACGCCCCTGTACTCCGCAGACCCCCATTCCATCGACACAGACTATTACCCGGGGGGTTACGACATCGAAAGCGACTTCCCGCCCCCGCCAGAGGACTTCCCTGTGCCCGACGAACTGCCACCGTTGCCGCCAGAGTTCAGCGATCAGTTCGAGTCCATACACCCTCCCAGAGACTTGCCTGCCACGGGCAGCTTGGGTTCTTCATCCCGAAACCGGCAGCGGTTTAACTTGAACCAGTATCTGCCCAATTTCTACCCCGTCGACATGTCCGAAGCTCAGAAGGCAGGCCCCGGCGAGAGCGTCCCGTGCAGAGAACCCTACGCCCCCTACCCACCCGGGTACCCGAGGAACTGCGAGGCGCCCGGCGCGGAGAGCGTGCCCCTGGCGGTGTACGCCTCCACCGCGTCCTGCTCTGACGTGTCTGCGTGCTGCGACATGGAGTCCGAGGTCCTGATGAGTGACTACGAGAGCGGAGACGACGGCCACTTCGAGGAGGTGGCCATCCCCCCGCTCGATTCGCAGCAGCACACGGAAGTCTGACGCGCCCCCTGCCCCCGAAGTGCCTGGACTTAGCGAGCCGACAGACGACAGAGACGACCTGCGCTGCCCGGCGCCGCCCCCGCGCGCCGCGGCGCGCCAGCCATTCCCCGCGCCCTGACCTACTGCCCTTGGAGGAGGTGTCCGGTGGCTGTGCCATTTCTGAACAGGTTTTTGTATTTACGTTTGTCCGCGTTAAAAGAATGAAACGCAAATCAGTCCTACCATCTTGTTAGCATGACTCATGTATTTATATAGATTTGATTATTTTAAATTTCCTGTCCCTTTTTTTTGTAAATGTTATGTACAGATTTGATTTTTCATAGTTTTAACTGTTTTCCTGATATTTTGTGGGTTTTTCTTTCTTTTTTTTTTTTTACTGCATTTGGGTGGTGTTAGAGTCATTACCTAGCACCTTGCTCTTTTACTATAACCAGGGTTTCACTGTATGTCCTTTTTCACTGAAGTTTGACATTTCATTCATACAATGCAATGTAGTCATTCATTTCTAGTTGTACATAGGATGAGCAAAGATCTGATCCATGACATGTCTTAAATGGGTTGTTGTATTTTAGAATTACAGACATTTTTCATTATTGGAAAGTGTAATGGGGACCTTCTGCACACCGGTTTAGAACCCAGACCATCACGACACAGTTTTTATAGTGTCTGTATATTTGTGATGCAACGGTCTTGTAAAGGTTTTTACTGAGAACTACCATTAGCCAGTCTTTCTTACTGACAATAAATTATTAATAAAATACTGTAGCTTTACTGCCTATTTTCCTTTCATTTATACTCCTGTTCAGGATTTAGTTAATGAATTGAGAAAGATGGATGGATGGATGGATGATGGATGGTGGAAGGAAGGAAGGAAGGATGGACGTAGACACAGCTTTCTGTGGCGTAGAAGTCTCTTCCCAGGTGCCAGAAGCAGGCTATGCTGACAGAGGGCCACTAGGTTGCAGTATGTGGCTGTGGGACACTGCTCAGAATTCTAGGTAGAAAGGTAAACAGCACTCTCATATAATAAACATTTTTTAAACCTTAAGAAAGTTTTGACTTATATATTTTTATCTTGTTACTCTTTATTAGCCATAATTTAATGCTTTTATGGTTTCCACCTATGATTTATATCAAAAACAAAGTCTTTGTGAAGCATTATATCTGTTGTCAAAGAATTCATCTGATTGTGTTTTATATTATGTAATGGGAAGTCCAGAAGCTATTTTCCATGGGTATTTATACCGTCAAATCCACTTATCCATCCGACAGATATTTTTTCATTATCTGCTGTGTACCAGCCACTTTGCTATGAATTACAAAGAATCGAGTATTCTTAGATAGACCTTTGGAAAAACACAAAAGCCTTCTATATTTTATCAAAGTGTGTGTGTGTGTGTGTGTGTGTGTGTGTGTGTGTGTGGTTTAACATCAAAGAGAGGTGTTTAACAAAAACCAGCCAATTCATGTGCTCTATAATCATACACTGTAAGCTGTTTTCCCATTTTTTTCTTAAATATTTTTAAGTGTATATATTGTTTACTTCTTGTCACTAATTTTAGGGGTTATCTACTGACTCAGTGAGATGTTAGAGGAAACCACAGAACCTAGAGAAACCTATGCTACTCTTGTTATCCTCCCATTAGTTACAACAGTTTTTAGACTAATCCATATATAGTATTTTCATTGTTCTGATGATATTTGCTGTTGTGCTAAGTAATATATGATGCTTATTTCCATTTCCTTTGCAACTTTTCCTTCATCTTTCTTTTACTTATTTTTTGCAAATTTGGGACCATTTCATTAATTTATTCAAAAAATGTTTTTAGATCATCTGTGTATCATTTATTCTGCATGGACAGAAGTTCCCTGCCTTGGGTTTTCCACAACTGGTCCTGGGGGCAGCCGGAGTGAGGGCTAAAGAGAAAAGTCGGTATCTGGGAAGGAACACAAGTGCTGAGCCTGGGAGGGGAGGTTAAAATTTCAAGAAGGCAGAAGACCTCCATGGTTAACTGGCCTTTGAATAAAATGCTAACGTTGTTAAGGAAGACTGCCACGTGAAATGAGCTGAGCGTTCCAGTCAGCAGAATAGTTAACATAAAAGCCCCGAGGTCTTTTATAAAAGAAAGTTGAAGAAAAGAGGGGAGATAAGTGTGGCTTCTCATGGATTTGCAAAATGCCCCTTAATACGTGGTTCAGCTATTAGGAAATCTTTGCTGCGACTGAGATGTCTTTTCTTTGAAGAGTCTCAGTTTCTCCAGAGGAAGGACCTTCCTGTCCCTGCATGGGAAATGTTGCCCTTGTTTTCAAGTTGGCACACTTGGTCCCCAGCTCTTGGTTATGGGAACTTTTGTGCTCCCTCCTCTTTGCCTCTTGTCACCAAGTCTGCTCGGGACAGAGCTGAGAATCTGGAATCGAACTGTGTACTGAAACAGGCAGATGCCTGGCATTCACCCCACAGGTCCCCCACTTTCCAGGGTGCTTAAAAAATTGCTTCTGGCTCCCCAGCATACTCCAAGGTTGGCTTCCTTCCGGTTTTCATCTTCAGATGCTGTCATGTGGGGCCTAGAGTGAACAGGAGCCTCTTACTTGCACTGAAAGTGGAACTGTTTAACTTTCCCCCCCTTTCCCTGTTCTGGATTTCCAACAGAGGAAATGGCAGAAATACAATACTCCTTTTAGTGAAAGCAGGAGAGGACAACCGTAGTAAGTCAGTGCTCTGAATAGCCAAAATAACCTGCCGTGGAATTCTGCCTGCTGCAATTAACTTCTAATTAAAACACAGATTAGTAGCTAGGTTATCAACAAGGATTAGAAGAAACTTTGAACCTTCTGAGTTCTTTTCCTTGGGGTGTCTGAGGGTGTAGGGGAGCAAGGCCTTCCCTGGGGAGGAGGCGGGCAGGGCCCTCAACGTGAGCTGGGCACAAGCCCCCTGCTCAGGATCGAGAGCCTCCCATTTCAAGAGAGCTTTCAAGAGAGCTTTCAAGAGGCGGACGTGAGTAACTTGAAGACGGTATAACATGATCACAAGGTTGGGTTGCTGCTGATGAAAGTTGGTGGCAAATTAAGACAGGAACATACTGGACGTTCTCGTGTAACTCATTTTCGTGTATTAGACAAGGGGTTCTGGGTGTATTCGTTCATCTAACGACTATTCATTGAGCTTTTTTGCTGCATGCCAGATGCTGCCAGTCACACTCACCGATACCACTCTTGGTTTCCTCTAATACTTCTGGGATCATTCTCAAGCAGAATAATTCAAACAATGGTTTAAGCCATCTAAACATTAGCATTATAAGAGTTTTGAAAGGTGCTTTATTAATCATTGTTCTTCATGATTAATAAGCCCCAAGAGGCGTTAAACACAGCTCCCCTCCATGGCTGCATGTTAGCATTTCTGCGTCCAGGGCGTGACACAGAACCCGCTAAATCGCAGGCCGCCCACACAGTGCTAGACACGTGAAATCGCCCTTCAGAATTTTCGTGCTGACATTCCTGCTTATACAGGGTGTACCTCTGTTCAGATCATCACCAGACAGCACTGGATCGAAGTTGGTCTCATCATTTTGTCATTTCCCTGCAGAGGAAGAAAGTCTTTTGACGTAATTTGTGTATTTCATTTTTAAAAAATCACAAAAGATATCTGTACTGTGTTCCCAAACATGTAATCTGCAATCATAGAGTAGAAACTAAATGACCCCAACAGACATTTTTCTTAAGGTTCCTAGATTTCTAGAATATAATAAAGATTTTTTTTCAAATTCCCAATTTATAAATCACATTGTTTTTGGTTTAAAAGTTTTTGAAGAAGTACAGGAGTATAATCCTGTTATCCTGAAACACATACATTATCTTTTTGTGTGTATAATCTAATTTCATTTTCTGAGGGTACTACCTAAATTTGGTTTAAAAACTTGGTGCCTTTTATCTAATTTTGCCCTGCTTTTCCCACTTCACAGTATAAATGGCCCTTTTTAGGATCATAAAGAAAATGATCCATACTATAAAATATCATGCAGCTCTTAAGAGAGTATGGATTTATATCCATAGTATGGATTTATAATTTATGTTACTATGTTTAAGATGTTTTCAATTTTTCACGGCAATCCCAAAATTAACACCTTCATATATTCATTTTTTACTCTTCAGGACGGACTTCTAGATTTATGGGTTGTTTTCAAATATTACACATACTAGAACAAAATTCAAGTACTAAAAATAAAGGTGAAATGTGTATGTGTCTGCACGTCCTTACGTAGACGTAGGGTCTGCTGCGATGTTTCTGTGACTGTTTTTCCCCTGCCTTCTCCACGTCACAGCATATGTAGGGGGTGATCATATTTTATGGCTCAGCGTCAGGAAGGGACAGGGCTGCTCAGACCAGCTGTGTGCTGTGATGCCCCCGGCTCCTCCCAAATGCCCAGAGGGTTGGAGGGTAAACCTGCTCTGGTATAGAGATCTCTCGAGAACCCTGCTCTCTTTTCCTGTGAATTTATCCTATGAAAAATAAAGTCTAGACAGGAACCGGGTCATCTTTGTAAAATGAGCTTTCATCTTGGATCAGGTCTCAGTGACTTCATATAAACACATCACTGGGGTTTGTCATCTCTCAGGCCCGGAAAACCCTCCCATGCCCCCTACTGCTGCCCCTGGTTCCCCTGGCCTGCCAAACCTGGTCAGCCACTGTGTGAGGGTCAGCGTGGGCTGCTTTTGCTCCTTTGCAGACTGACATTCTGCATCCTTTCTGATTGCATTTCATCAAAGGCATTAGGTTCCATTTCAATTAGTGTGCCAGCTGAGAGAGAGTGTTTGTCAGAATTTAATTTCCTCGCCAGCAGTTTACTTACTGCCTCTACTGCAAACAGAATGAGCCACTCGAAAAGAATGACACAATTTTTTTTTCCGAGAGAACCTCTGCTTATGCGAGCACCGAGGTAATTAACGCACTTGTCGCTGTTACGAAGTGTGGCCATCTAAGAGGCTGTGTTTTCAACGTAACACTCGATGCAGGGGAGAAAGAAATTGGGTTACTCATTGGAATGAAAATGCCATTGGACCAAACACATCTTGTAAAGAGCTAATCATACGGGGTCCGTGTGGCAGCGATGATAAATATGAGTGCAGTATTTCAGATCAGACCCATCATCCAATCATCTCAAGGAGTAAAAGTGAAAGCCTCGTACTGTCAGATGACTGTTGCTTCAATTCATTCCAGTGTTTATGGAGACTACAGAACAGCTTCAGGATAAGGGGAGAATCGCATAGGAAAGGGAAGGATTCATCTCAAATGTGCGTTGAATCCCCTCAGCCTGTCTCACGGTTGCATTTCTTTGCCTATTTGCACAGTCAGCCATCGGCCGTGCAGCTTTGAGCCCAAGAGCGGAGTTCAAAACCGTGCCTGCCACTTTTTAACTGCAGGACGTGGAACCAACCACTTAACTTCTCCTACTTAACTCAGTTTCCTTAGCCGAAAGGGGGGTGCCCGAGAGCCCCACAGAAGTCGTGTGGAATCCGCACCAACAGCCGGAATGAGAGCGGCCCTTCCCCAGAGCCCTGACACATTCTGCATCCGCCCGGCAACCCTGATGATTACCATTTGCCCGATCAGGAAACCAAGGCAGAGAGGAGACGGCTTTCTGAAGTTCACACCGCAGATCAGCGTTGCCCCTGAAATTCAAAGCCCTGGTTCTGTGCGGCCTCAAAGCTCCTTCCCACGAACCAGAACAGCAGCTCGGGCACAATGTAGATTTTCCAGAAATGCTTTGTTGTTGATGATGACAATGATGTTACTGTTTTCTTCCCCACCATCCCAAATACACATTTTAATAGCCTGTTATTTTTAAAAAATGTATCCAGAGAAAGTCTAGCGTGCTAAGTGCCCCCAGAGCATGCTACAACACATAGAAGTTTCCTAAAACTAGGAGTTCAGCTCATTGGACAAACTGACTCTAATCTAAAGAGTTTTGTTCATTTGAATTCCTGTTTTCTATCAATTCAGTGCCTTCAACCCTGGAGACTATGTGACGTGGGCATGGTAAGGTCTGAAGGAGCTACTTTTGCTGTTCATGTATCCAAAAACTTATTGCTGAGTATCTACTGTAGTCAGTAAAGGACAGAAGCATTACATTTGCCTCTAGGGGAAGGATGAGCAAGTTCCACTCCCTGCTGTTCAGGAAGAATAAGAGGAGAGAGGCCAGGGTCCAGTTCGCAGGCCGCACCCTCTCATCCCCAACCCTGTTTCATTCAACAGAAGAGAACTCATACTCTCTGTTTCCTCTCAGCTCCACGTGCCAGTGCTCCTGAGGCTCAGGTGCCCATGGATCACTCACTCGTTCATTCACTTACTCAGTTCCATTTATTTGGCGTGCTGCATTAACAAATACTGTTTAGTCTCAACCCTTTGCTACACCCTGTGCTCATAGAAGTGAACAAAACGTGTGTATGCACAGCCAAGGCCTTTGGGAACAAGTGTGTCCATGTGCGCGATGGTTGGGCACCATGCGTTCACCACAATAAAAACTGAACTGTGACGTTAGGTGCCTTTTTCTCCCAACCCTAAGAAGCCCCAGTGTCTGTTACCGCTAATAACAGTTTGGAGTCACAGAGGAAATCAAAATCAGACGGTTTTCCTAATTACTTAGGAGTTTTGTGAACGTTAACTCAGAACGAAAGCGGCGTATTCTGACCAGCCCTGTGCATCAGCAGAACCTCAGGAGTGCCAGCAATGGGGGTGAGGGGATTATTTCTTAGTGATTTGCCCTTAAAGACTTAATGACAAACACAGCTTCTCCCCTTGTGGCTTGCTGACGCTCTCCCTCTCTCACAGAAGGAAACAGGAACACAGAGTGAGATCTCTCGTCCTTCAGACAACACGTGTGGTGGAGTCGACATCCCCAGGCCGCCTGCACCACTGTTACACCGTTGGTAACCTGCACAAGCATTTGCACGTGGTGAGCTCCACCCGACGAGTGTCCTTCCGCAACACTCTCACACACACTGCCATTTCAGATGCTGTGTGTGTGTGCCGCAGTGGGAGGCAGCACACAATCACACTTTCGGGGTTACGGCTGTTCCCACGTTCTGGAATTTCTAGAAGTGCTCTGCAAGGACTTGCCATGCAACCATCCGTGGAATGCATTCCCTGGCCCCCTACAAGCTGGTGGAGGCGCCCGCAGAACCCCGACTCCTGCTCAGATCAAGCTGACTGGAGTTCTTCGCTGGAGGTTTCAGACTGGGTCTCAGCTCCGCCAGAGAACCCCTGGCTCCAAGTCGCTGGTACAGTGAGGCAGACCCACGCTAATCAAATCCTTAGCAATGTTCAAATTAATTTAATTTTTTGAGTGTAGCATCTTCTCTCTAGGAGATAGAAAAAAAAGAGGTGTTAATGTATTTAGGCGTTTTGCTCACTAATTTTTTCGAGCAGTGGGGAGTACATTCATAAAGACCTTAGGGAGGCAGTTTGTCTCAGACCCCCTCCAGCACTCTGCACAGATGGATGAAGCTCCCAGTCCGCTGTGTCAGCCTTCTCCCTCTCCTGGCACACCTGGGGTGGCACCCCTCTTTTTGAAATGACCCCACACCCATCCTCTTGGTGCATCCAAGTCCTTATATATCCCTATAACTTGGGAGGGGGAGTTTCCTTAATTTTTTTCAGTCTCATGCAGCTTTTTACTGCATCCTTGCTACTAGAAATTGTATAGTAATACATGCTTGGGAACTTGATAGTGAATTTACAGGCATTCTGGCCTTCTATAGACCCACACAGTGTCTGGATAGAAGATGGTGTGTCAGAGGGAGCTCTCCCCATGGAGTCCATAGGTGAGGCTGCTCTGAATCAGGAGGGAAGTCTCAGGACTTCCTGCCATGCCCAACCGAGGGGGTTTGTTTTTAGATAAGCACCTACTTTCCCCTTGATTCCACCTACTTCCAACAGATTCATGGGGTACGTGTGTTTCATAAGTGCCTCCACAGTACAAGAGTAGGCTAATTATGAAACTATTTTGCCATGTGTTTTCACGGGTGCGAACAAGAAGCTCAAACTATTCCTAATGTTCCTTAAATTATTTATTTCCTTCCGTAAGCAATATTTTACTGGGATTGGTATAAAATGAAACCATGTGAATAACATTAAGGAATAGTAAAAGATTATTTATCTTATTGTTAGATCTTGAAATAAGGATGCATGTATATTTAGTAAAAATACATATACCCTAAATAAAATTTAAGCTCTTGAATTGCATTGTTTTACACCTTCCAGTTATGCAATAATCTTACAGCATGCAAGCAAATAAAATTCATACTAACCTAATAACACAGCATAAAAATTCTTTGAGTGAGGATATAGTTCCTCCTTCTTGCTTTTGACAGGAGAAATAAAGATAAAAAAAGTCTCATCACTTGAGGGTGACAAATGCATTAAAAATCCATTAGTCTGACAAATAGCATTTTTCCTGATGAATTACAAGTTTCCAAATATGATAAAAGACATAATTTCACAGAAATTATGTTATCTCAAAGCCACCAGACAATGATGGATTCCTTTATTTTCTTATTTTATTCAACAAATATTTGTAGGTGTCCACTGCATATCAGACACTGGGGCGGCTTCCCTGTCCGGCGGTGGGATTCCAGCGAGAGAACAGAGGGGCGGTGCGGCACGTGCTCCGTGTCTGCATGCGGTGTCCAGAGGCAGGCCAGAGCTTTGCCGAGACTCAGGGGCGGAGCTCACGGCGAGGCCAGAGCGATTCCAGAGAAGCAGATGCAGAAGGAACTTCTGGGAGAACTGGGAACAAGAGGGTAAATACTATGTGGGAGGAACTGGAGAAAGGTCACGGGGTTGGAGGGTGGAGCGGGTGCCGGATGAAGGAAAGGGAGTTGAGGAAGGTCATGGCTGGAAGGCCGAGTTTTGAGAAGTCTCGGAAAACTTGCGGGATTTGGCTTGACTCAGAGGAGCACTGTGCCTCTGTGGAAGGGTTGTAGGTCCAGGTGAATATATTTGTTCATTTGCTTTTAAGACAAGAACATGTTAGAGTTAAATGGGGGGGTACCATTGACTTCTGAATATGCTGAAGGGGGGCCTGGGGACTACTTAGGAAGCTGTGACAGTAATTCCTGTTGGGGATATGGGGACTCAGCCTGGCTCAGTGCCATGGGGATGGAGGGAAAGCAGAGGTTCAAGTCCGCAGGATCTGGTCCATGTCGTACAGGAGGCAGGGGAGGTTTCAAGACTTACTTCGGGCATCTGCATATATAAGCAGCTATACACATGCATGTGCACACACATGCACACATAGACACACACACACTAAAGGGGCTCCTTGTGTGATCCCGCAAATGTTGCCTAACCCCCCACTTGTACCCCTTCCTGCCTTTCCTAAGGATTGCTCATAGTCCCAGGAAGAAACATCAGGAAATTTGCTAAAAGCAACTTCTGTTTTTCATATAAATGTGTACATTAATTAGTATTCTACAGCGTAAACAATGGATAAATACTTGATTGGAATTTTTTTAAAAACTGGTTAGAGATGCAAGCCACATATTTCGGAGTTTTCATGTCTGCTGGTCAGTGGTACCTGCCATTGTGGGGCTAGGGTGGAGAGGGCGCTGTGCCATTTCACACTGAGTCTTTTACCCCAAGTCGTAAGCAGGGAAATGAAATGTTTTAGAGGAATGCCAGAAGGCTAGTGTAATAGCTTAATATTTTGTTAATTTTTCACTTTGGGGCATGTGTTCTCTGAATGAACATCAGTAATGTATTAATGAAGCCATAGTTACTATGAAAATTGAGAAATAGGAATCTATAGAATAGCAAAAGATTTGAAAAATAGCATTTCATTATATATATATATATACACCTTTAGATTATTGTATGTTAGACAGCGCTGTCTTCAAACCTTCTAAGTTTGCACTTAAACGGTAGTGAGTTTCTAGTAAGTTAGAAAATATGATTATTCAGCTTTAAGATTAAAAGGATGAACTTAGTCCTACAACGACAGGGAGCTTGAACAGGCAGATCCATCCCTAACACCTCCGGAAGGGAACAGATCCTTGCTGGGTGCGCACCTTATTCTGTCCTCTCCAAGAGAGGGCGCAGCTGAGCCACTCTCCACCCGACCTCGGGACTACGTAACCGTGAGATAATAAACAAGTCTTGTTTTAAGGCTCTAAATGAATTTAATTAAGCTAATTTGTTGTGACAGCAATAGAAAGCGAATATAGTTTCTGAAGAGAAATCAGCTGTTAGTTGGATTAATTGTTCCCCACTAGGTAATATCTCATTTTTCTTTTAATACGTTGTACGGTTGGCTTTCAGCTGGTGAGGATGTGGAGCATCAGGAACTTCCCTTCATTGCTGGTGGGAATGCAGAACGGTGCAGCTACTTTGAAAGACTTTTCGGTGATTTTTTACACAATTGAATGAACCTTACTGAAGCTCCAGCAATCATTCTTCTGGTTCCTACACCGAGAGTTGAGAACTTACATCCACATGAGAACCTGCACGTGGATGTTTCTAGCGGCTTTACCCATAGTGGCCCAGAGCTGAAAGCGACACAGGTCCCCTTCAGTAGGTGAGTGGATAAGTAAACTGTGGTATATTCAGACATGGAATATTGTTCAGTGCTAAAAAGAAATCAGCTATCAAGCTATGAAAAGGCATGGAAGAAACTTAAATTCACATTACTAAATGGAAGAAGCCAATTTGAGGAGGCTGCATACTGTAGGATTCCAACTCTGTGACATTCTGGGAAAGGGAAAACTATGGAGACAGTGAAAAAGATCCGTGGTTGCCAGGGGTTGAGGGGAGGGAGGAAGGAATCAGCAGAGCACAGAGGATTTTTAAAGCAGTGAAAGGTTCTGTAAGATACCGTAATGATGGATATATGTCATATACGATTGTCCAAACCCCAGAATGTACAACGCCAGAAATGAACCCTAATGACTTCAGGTGCTAATGAAGTGTCATTGCAGTTAATAAAGTCTAATAAAGGTGTCTCTGTGGTGTGGATTGTAGGTAATAGGGAGGCTGGGCACTAGTGGGGACTGAAGACATAGGGGAAATCTGTACTTTCCTTGAATTTTGCTGTGAACTTAAAACAACTTTATTAATGAAAAAACCTATCATTCTCCTGATACTGTATCCATTAATTCCTTCCCCAGTGTTCTCATTCCTTACAGACTCTCCATTTCACCTGTGTTTCTCACCTGTACACACGCACAGTTCACATTGCCATTTGCAGGGAGAGGTCTATGTTTTGAGCATAGTGCCAAATATGTAAATTATTATCTGAACAAGTGCATTAATGAACGAAAGGGAATTGATTTTAATCGAGGACTTTGCTATTAAGGCATGGATATCGGCCTGCTATAGAAGGGGAAGGGGGAGCCCCTGTCATACAGGGGATACAGGTGGATTTATTGATTCCCTGATTTCCTGATGTTCTGATAGAGTCTAGCTGCTTTATTGGAAAGTTCTGGGCTTGTCTTTCGGACTGACTCCCACAGCCCCGGTGGCTGGTACTTACTATTGAGGTTGTAGATTTCATGGACAAGTGGAGTTATTTTTTAAAGCTATAGGGTGAATGCGTGCCAAACATAAGCTTGGATGTCCACAGGGAGAGCCCAGCGGATTTGGCACCGGAAGGTGTCTTGGATCTGTACTGCTCCGAAGAAATCTTGTGCATGGCTGTGGAAGGAAGGCTGCAGCTACTTGGAAACTACGCAGTCCATGACATTTGAAAGCGACCCGAAAAGTTTATAGCGGCTCTGATTCAGGGCCCCAGTGGAATCTTCACTCATTTCAGCTGGCAGCATCCCCCATGATCATTCTGACATCCCGGGAAGCCAGCAGAGGCTGTACCCAAGTTGAGGACAAGCACTTGAATTTGAAGGACAGAATTCAAGAAATCTCAAAACAAAGGTAGCTGTTCAGAAATATTAGCAAAATTATGGATGGCAAAAAAAGTTAAAATTAAAATAATTTAAAAATATCACAGTTGGCCTGTTCAGTATGTGGGGTGGAAGTGGGGGTGGGGAGCTGGGGAATGATTTCTGATTGATAAGTAGTGCCATGCCTGACACAAAATGTTCCTTGATTTCTTTTCACCTCCTACTGTCTACCAAGCAGATGAATTAGATACTTCCTGACCCCCAGTTTACCGATGAGGACACTGGGGTACATGGTGGCTAACTAAGGCTCCTCCATCAGAGGAAGGGGTCGCGCCCACGCAGCCTGGAGAGATGTCCCAGAGAGGAAACGCGATGACCCAAAGCGCAACCAAGGCTTTTCTGGAGTCCTTGCCCACTAAGAGCGCAAGCGGCTGGACCCGGGCCGCCCGCATGAGGGCGCTGTCGGCACGTGGTGCGGGATACGGCCAAGAGCCAGGCAATCCAAGGAGCCCGCAGGCGGGACGCCAGGTGTCAGCAGGCTGGGGCTGCAGGTGCACAGTGCGGCCGGCAGGAGGCGGTGGAACGGGCAGGGCGGCTGCGAAGGACCGTTTGGGATGGGGAGTAGGTGAGGGAGGACGGTGAGAAGCCATACAGGTGGCGCAGGGGGATCGCGCCGCACTCGGGGGTCGCCTGCCCTAGCCGCGGGATGGCTGGGCGGCCCTGGGACGCGCCGGGCGGGATCCTGAAGGACAATAGCAGCGCGTTCCTCAATGCCTCTCAGCAGGTGCCCGACGGTGGTGGGGACGCGCGGCCGCGACCCTCGTGGCTGGCCTCCACGCTGGCCTTCGTCCTCATCTTCACCATCGTGGTGGACATCCTGGGCAACCTCCTGGTCATCCTGTCCGTGTATCGGAACAAGAAGCTGAGGAACGCAGGTAGGGGCTCCCGGGGCCAGGCAGGCTGGACGGGCAGCCCCCAATTTGCGCCCGACGGCAGCCCTTCCAGAACGCAGCGCCTTCAGCTGTCAATGGGCTTTTCCTAAGAAACGTTCAAATCCTTTTCCTTAAAACTGGGGACTATGAGTCGTTTTTCCCAATAGAGACTGAAGACCGTCGGTTTACTTTTAACCTGCCCATCAAATATTTTCTTTTTTTCATAAAACCATAAGCTTTCAGTCCCTAGGGTGTAGGAAACTTGGGCAGAGTCAGGCTCTCTTTACTTAGAGTGACCCCCCCCACTGTCTGGCTTGCAGTTTCTGAGGTTTATGGAATTGAGAGACACTCCACGCAGGTTGCAGGGGGTTCCTCAGGAAGCCCTTTCACATGCCATCAACAAACTTACCAATTGCTTGGCTTTACATATAATTGCTCCCAACTTTGTTAAAATATGAGAGAAATTAGATGACAAGATGACGGTGCAATTATTCTAGTTTTGTTGTCAGGAGTAGTTTTCAGTTTTTTAGCATGCAGTTCCAAAAGGACCATGGCCTCCTAAACTTGCTTGGGAAAGTGACTATTATTCCTCCAAATTAAACAAGTTTACACTTTAAAAATAGAGATTGTTATAATAAAATAGTGTATTTACATGTAATATATTACCAAGTTAACTGTGTGCTTGAGTTAAACTTGCTTTTTTCCTCCAGGCAATGCATTGAAAGTGCTTTATCCTGGGTGGGAGCTGGGGGACCACCCAGAAGGCACCAGCTGGTCAGACCTCTAATCAATGGTTAGATACCCAGCTCCTTGTCTGGCAGCAAACTTTATGGAGCAGTGGCTAGGGACAGTCACAGTATCACAGTGTCAGACAGTGAATTGCCAGTCACCATCAGTCGGAGTTAACTGCCTAAGGAATAGAGTTACCGACTACGCAGCCTGATTCTGGTTCCTTCCGGTGGACTCTCTGGGTTGAGACAACATGCATTGCTTCTCTGGGGCACAGAAAGCTGCTCCTGAGTTTAGGTGGGGTGAGCTGGGTGTGCTTCTGAGGAGCTGGCCAACAGTGGACATGAGTGAGCAAGCCTCCTGCGTGGGCTAACATTCATGCCTCTAGGTGAGTCGCAGGAAGAGGCAGGCTCTTCCAGGTCTGGAGAGACCTTTCCAAATATAACCACTCAGGAGGAATGGCCTGCCTAATAGACAGCCAACCTGGCCACACAGTCTGCGGTGACACCCATCCAAAGATGTTCACACAGGTGAGCACGCCACCCTCGCTTCGGTGTTCAAACGCAGGTGGGAGATAAGCAGGTCGCCCTGTTACAAGTATTTCTAAAGTAAGCAGACAGTCTCTCCTGCAGTGTCAGTTTAGGATGTCTGAATTGAAGTTGTAACTGCAGCTGGTCACGTGGTCTACTGGTGATTTAAAAACCAGTGCTCTGTGGGGTTGTTATGGCCAAAAACATAAAACAAAACGAACTATCCATAGACAAACCAGTTGCTCAAATCCCAAAAGAAAAAATGAAGACAGCACATTTGTAAAATAAATTTGAGTCACTTTATCCTTTCAGGAATTGTCTTTTTTCATAAACACTTGCTTTGTATCATGTATTCTCTTTGCCAATGGTGCTTTTCTGTGATGTGTTGACATCCATGGGCAGCAGATATAAGATAAATGGAACTGTAATGGAGGTCTAACTTCAGGGACACAGGCAATTAGCATGAATATACAGTGTTCCCCAACGATCTGCTCTGGGGTCTTCATCGTAAACCAGAACCATTTGTGATAAAACTTAAGCTGCTTTTATTGTTCTGGTGCATAATTACTTTTGCAAAAACTCCTGGCCATCATCTTTTGGTAAACATTTCCATATAAAATATGAATATATTATAGGAGCCACATTAAAGCAATCGCAATTATTAAAGAAATTTAGTTTTTTAACCCTACAGTTTTATTTTTCAAATTTATTTATTCATTTGTGTTTGAAACTTTTTTCAAACCTGAGGAGATGAAAGTGGGAAATTGGTAGAATCACACTCTGTGTCATACTTATCACAGACAGCTAATTTAATTTGTTTTCTGTAGAAAAAGATTTTTTGGGTTTTTGTTTAGAACGTCTAGAGCTTTGTGCTTTCACACATAAAGTAGTATACAGCTTTTAAAGCACTCCCCCACATTTTGTTTTATTTGTCCTTATAACCACCTCCGTGGGTAAATAAGAAAACTGAAACTCAAAATTTGCAGGTAAGTGATCAGTATTTCATATCCCTGCACAAAACCCAGTGTGGTACAGTGAGGGGAGCAGGGAAACTGAAATCAGAACATACAGGTAGAGTCTTACCTCCGCAATATTTTTATTTGTAGTATGTTTTGGGTTCAGTTAGTCAATCTCTCTGAGCCGCCGTTTATCCATCTGTGCAACGGATGCGCTTATCTCAGAGAGATGATTAGAAGAAAAGTTTAGATTACGTCCATCCATTCAGCCAGCCATCCATCCACCCATCTGCTTATCACTTTGAAAGTTGTATGAACTACTATACAAATAGTGGTATTATGAAATATTAGTGGCCATTCTATGATTCGTTCCTCTTAGGTCATTTTTATTTTTGAAATGCTCACTTCTTTTTCAATATGCATTTTAAAAGTAAGTGGACAATATGAATGGTAAGAAGTGCAGTCAGTCAGAAATTGAAGATTTAGGATTTAATTCTCTTGCATGACGTTTTCAAATTATGCAAATTCTCCGATGTCTCAGTTTTCCCTTTCGTAATGGGGCAGAGATGCTAATTATTTCAATATCCAGCCTCTGAGAGGCTGATTATTTCAGTACCCAAGCTGTTCACTAATTTAAAATGAACCAGCTCTGGTAAGATGTTTCTATAACTTACAAGTGATCCCCTCATATTTCCAGTACCCATCTGACAGCATACGTACTTATTACAATATTATCAGCTATGTTCCCTAGGTGGTCTTTTATGTCCTGGTGACTGTTTTGTAACTATCAATTTGTGCTTCTTAATCCCTCAACCGTATTCACCCAGCTCCCTAATGCCCCTCCCACCTGGTAACCTTCAGTCTGTTCTCCGTATCGGTGAGACTGTTGCTGTTTTGTTTGTTCATTTGTTTTGTTCTTAGGTGCTACATGTAAGTGAAATCAGATGGCATTTGTCTTTCTCTCTCTGACTTATTGCACTTGGCATAATGCCCTCTAGATCCACCCACATTGTTGCAAATGGTGTGATTTTATTCTTTTGCATGACCAAGTAGTACTCCATTGTGTATATGTACCACATCTTTTTTATTCAATGTCTAACCACCATAGTGTACACCTGAAACTGATATAAAGTAGTATTAAATGTGAACGGTACTTGGAAAGAAGTAAAAATTCCCAGTTACTGAAATCGTTACAGTGGTGTGAAGTACAGCACAGGGAATGTAGTCAATAACATTGTAGTAACCACATGTGGTGTCGCTGGGTATTAGACTTATTGGAGTGATAAGTTCATAAATTATATAAATGCCTAATTACTCATTTGAACGCCTGAAACTAATATTGGATGTCACCTATAATTGCAAAATAAATTTTAAAAAAGAACAAAAATAGACCAACTCTGGAAGCTACAGGAACTTTCTCAGACAAGGGTTTTACCATTCAAAAGTTATGACGTAGCTTTTATGTATAGACTTGGAAGTGATTCCAAGCTAACAAGGTCACTGTTTAAGACAATCCCCAGTTTGATAGTATCTTGTTAACACTACTATCGTTTTCCTCCGGGAACTCTCCATGATATTTGAAGTCATTGATTCAAGGATATTTTGTTACTTTTTAAGACATTTTATTGATTTTTTTCTCTTGCATGCTTAGCCATTGTTTAAAGTCTGGTGACCTCCACTGCCCAGACTCTGTAGTACATTATTATGGAACCCTAAATTTTTCAAAATGTGCCACAGTAATTGCCAGAATCTCCTGGAAATCTTAAGGCAGCGGTCGCAGACTCCTAACTACATGATTGAATTTGGATCTGATTTTTGCCTCTTTCAGCTATTCATCTCCCAAGAAAGTAGCAATTTTCAGCACTAAATTAATCACGAATGAGATAGAGCTCATTTTTGCTGGCTTTCAGAATAATTTTTCTCTTGGAAATTTTGTAAGGTAAGCACAGTCCTTAGGTAAAGCAGTCCTAAATTAAACCTCCTGCTTTTAGTTCTAACATTTGGTGGTTCTGTTTTTGTTTTTTAAATCCCTACTTTGAATATCTGTGCCTTAGAAGTCATTTTAAATCTCCGTGAACTCTCTGGAGCTTGCTCTGCTCATTTTTTATTAGCACCTTTTAAAAATAGCAACTCAAATATTTGAGGTAAAGAGTGAGATACCTGCAAGGAGCCTTGAATTTCTCCCTACTTTTCCTATGCATTTTTAGGTTGTCCAGCTGACAGAAATGCCCTATCTTCTGTACAGGAAATACACAGTAGCGGGAATTTCTAGGCTACCGAAGAGGCAATGAATGGATTGTTTTTCAAGGTTGTGTATACTCAGAGCTCTCCGTGGTTTCATCTACTCCCCTTTATAACGATGGGTCCTTAATCAGCACCCTAACATTTCCACCTTTTGAAAAGGCTGGCTAATCAATTGGCCTGAAACCAGAGGACTCTATCTCAAGAAATTTTAGTGAAATTTAATAATGCTGCAGGTGAGAGAAAAACTTCTGGATTTTCTGGTTGAGGTCTTCTAAGGTTAATTTTTCTACAGTGCTATATCCTTTTGGCAATCACATTGAAGCGATTTGTGTTGGGGGGAAGAAAAAAGAAAAATCTACTTGGCACTAAATAATATTCAGAGTAATGTGGATAAATTTGAGTTATTGAGCTTGTGGCTTAAAAGGATGCTTGCCTGATTTGCTATTGAGCACTTCTGGTTTTTATTGAATTGAGTATTCCCTTAGGTAACTATTTATTGAGAACTACAGTATAAGACCGAATATAAATGGTCAGCAAATTTTTGTTTGTTCAAAATGCAAAGCACTGTGTTAAGCTTGTTTAAACTATAGCTCCCATTTTCAAAGAGATTATTTTCTATCATGGCACTTCTAAAATGTTTTGCTCTTTAATTTTCAGATAAAAATAAGACACAGAGTACAAAGACATGACTAGAAACATGTTCATGTAGCAGGAAAACTTTTCTAAAGAAATTTGAAGGTAGGTTGGTGGATGATGGTAGCTGGAGCTTAAAGTGTGTAGTGTTGAGGATTTTGAACGAAAAATAGGGAGTGAGTAGGAAATGTGAAAGCTGCACCACACATAAGGCAGAATTCATGAGAGACCCTCAAAGAAAGTAGTTAATGGAGACAATGTGTAGTTATTCGAGGGTAGTACATTGCCCCTCCCCCATTTTGAAGAAAGCGATACAGCCCGAGAAACACCTCATTAGAAAACCAGCACTGTCCTCACAGAGCTGGAGGTCCATCCCAGATCTCCTGGAAATCCAAACCTAGAGCAAGCTGGGAGGTTCTGTGCTCAGGATTTGCTGAGGGAGGGCTCTCAGGAAGAACCTGCAGGAAGTGAGGGAGCAGGCTCTGCAGAAGAATCAAGCAAGGATGGGGCCTCAGGGGAGGCCTAGGCTTGGCCTGACCCGTGGGGCTGGGGCTTCTGGGCATAAATCCAGCCACAGAGTCGTTCCCACTTGAGGCAGGAAGGCTGGCCTTTTGTGCTCCACTGCCAGTGGCCATCCTCATCTATTCATCAGAGAGCCATTTTCTGGGCAAGGATGCAGCTGCAGCTGAGTGTAAGCACCCACCTCTCATCCAAACTCCAGGGATGAATGCACTGAACTGGCAAAGGGGACCTGGGAAGGGCGTGAGCAGCAGCTACTGGAAGGCCTATGATGCAGAGAGAATGTACAGAGGCAGCCCAGGGACCGGGCTTGCCGTAGGAATGGCTCCCACAGCCCACATTTTGAGGAGCACACGGAAGGAAGTTGATCTTCCTTGTTGAAATCATTGCATGGATTTGATCATTACCAAATTGGGAATAAGAGAGCCGGGCTGTACAATCCTTGTTGGTGAGAACCCTGAAGGCCCATACTTCGCAAGTGCTATAACGGGAGACAGATTTCCCTGGGATTCCCACTGCAGCAACGTGATGCAGAAGTATTCATTCAAATGGAAGTCAGCAGGAGACTTGCAGCGTGTGGGATTTTTTTTTTTTTAAGCAGCAAAAATAACTGATAAAAGATAAGAATCTGGCCCAGGATAGGAAGTTCTTGTACTCTCACCCAGCTAAGATTTCACTAGCTAAAACGATGGACATGCCACAGCGCCTCGTGCCCTGACCGAGCCTTCTGAGCAGCAAGGGAAAATGTGGCTCCGGCTTCACTTCCACCTTCCAAATCTCGTGCACCATTCCTTTGTGGACGACGTTAACACACAACTATGCCAGGAGGGACATTCTGGGGAGCACAGTCCTAGCTTAACTGAAATGACACAGTATAAACCCACCACAGTCCACCCCTTGGCAACTTGGTGTGTGTATGTGTGTGTGTGTGTGTGTCTGTGTGTGTATACCATAATTTCCAGATGAAGAAAACATCATAATTATGCCTCTACCTAACATAATGCAACTATCCTTGCAAAACTAAAAATATACTAACCCTCTCCCCAAAAGACAGGGTCTCTGCATTAATCTCTGCATGGTTTTCAATATGCTGGCTGAGTCATATCCCTCACTTGACGTTCTGTAACTGAAATACTGAGATGGGAGGTCAACTTCTAACACATGTTCCATGAGGGGGGAACAGAAGAGGGAAAAGGACAAACAAAGCACCTCCCCCAACGCACACGCTCCGCACAACACAGCCAATGGGATAAAGCTCCCCGATGAGCTGATGATGGCTGCATCTGCAGAGAATCTGGCTTATTGGCTTTCTCCAAACACTTGTAAAGTGAGATTAGTTCCAAGAAAATCAAACCAATGATTTAATTAATATAATTACTTGAACAGAAAAGAGGCATAATTACCACAAAATAAATGGAACAGAGGATGACAGCCCTGTTAGCGACCTCTGACATCATTTGTGATTTGATTTGTAACCTCCTTTAAAAACAAACTGTATTAGACCAGTTTGTCATGACATTCTGGATTAAAATGTACTGTTTTGATGACTATTTAATTTGTAGCTGAGTTTGGTATATTATACTTATTTTTAAAATATTAAATATGTTAAGTTAAAAATTCATTAAAATAAGCCCAGTTTGAAATTTAAATATTTCACTGGTAATTGAAATTGAACTGTAGTAAAAATAAATTTGCTATAATTTGGCCTATTATAACCACTTTTCTTTTTCTTTTCTTTTTTAAGTATATTTTATGATTATGCTATTACAGTTGTCCCAATTTTTCTCCCCTTTATCCCCCTCTGCCCTCCCACCCATTGGAGCATCACCCCCCACCCCCTTAGCTCATGTCCACGGATTGTACATCTAAGTTCTTTGGCTTCTACATTTCCTGTACTATGCTTAACCTCCCCCTGTCTATTTTGTGCCTACCATTTATACTTCTTATTCCCTGTACCTTCCTCCCATTCTCCCCCTCCCCCTCTCCACTGATAAACCTCCATGTGATATCCATTTCTGTGATTCTGTTCCTGCTCTAGTTGTTTGCTTAGTTTTTGTTTTTGTTTTTTTGGTTCAGTTACTGATAGTTGTGAGTTTGTTGTCATTTTACTGTTCATATTTTTGATCATCTTTTTCTTAGGTAAGTTCCTTTAACATTTCATATAATAAGGGCCTGGTGATGAGGAACTCCTTTAACTTGACCTTATCTGGGAAGTACTTTATCTTCCCTTCTATTCTAAATGATAGCTTTGCTGGATAGAGTAATCTTGGATATAGGTCCTTGCCTTTCATGACTTCAAATACATCTTTCCGGCCCCTTCTTGCCTGTAAGGTTTCTTTTGAGAAATCAGCTGATGGTCTTACAGGAACTCCTTTGTAGGTAACTCTCAGCTTTCCTCTTGCTGCTTTTAAAGTTCTCTCTTTATCTTTAATCTTGGGTAATGTAATTATGATGTGCCTTGGTGTGTACTTCCTTGAACATTTTTGGGACTCTCTGAGCTTCCCAAAATCTATTTTCTTTGCCAGATTAGGGAAGTTCTCCTTCATTATTTTTTCAAATGAGTTTTCCATTTCTTGCTCTTCCTCTTTTCCTTCTGGCATCCCTATGACTCAGATGTTGGAACATTTTAAGTTGCCCAGGGGGTTCCTAGGCTTCTCCTCATTTTTTGGAATTCTTGTTTCATCATTATGTTCTGGTTGAATGTTTATTTCTTCCTTTTGTTCCAAACTGCTGATTTGAGTCCTGGTTCCCTTCTTGCCATTGTTGGTTCCCTGTACATTTTCCTTTATTTCACTTTATGTAGCCTTCATTTCTTCCTTCATTTTGTGACCAAGCTCAATCATTTCTGTGAGCATCCTGATTACAGTGTTTTGAACTCTGCATCTGATAAGTTATCTATCTCTTTGTCGCTTAGTTCTTTTTCTAGAGCTTTGATTTGTTCTTTTATTTGGGCCATATTTCTTTGTCCTGGCACACTTTTCAAAGAAGTCATTTATATGACAATTTATCCAAAATTCCTAATTAAATGGCAAAAACTTGTCTTTTGTCACAACTGCTATTATACTTCATTATTTACAATGTGTTTTTTTTGCGGGGGGAATAAAAATAATGATATAGGAATTTTAAGTACAAGGCTATTTTATTTCAGATGTTGGGAGATGACAATTTACTTCAATGAGCATTTGAACAGAAGTCTCAGCTGGGTACTATTCAAGATACAAATATGTGGAAGATAATCTCAGGGGACTACCATATAGAAATGTGGAAAAGCCGAGTTTACAAATAAGTATAGTAAAAGGCAAAACATACAGTAGCTCTGCCTGGTGTGTTCCTCCCCACCTGTCCAGCTCACTCTCTTCCTGGTGCCTTTTCTCTCTCTGTACAAACTTGTGTGGTACTTCTTTCTGTCTATGTTAATTTTGCTTGTTTTTCTAAAATCAAGGACCATAGGATCCCTATCTGTTTATTCCTGTTTCCTCAGCTCCTGTCATATGCACTTAATAACTTTTTATTGAATGGACCTTATTATAATTTCATCTAAATTAAAAATGGCACAAATTAGGTGATCTGGGGGACTTCAAAAGAGGAAGCTCATCCCTGGGGCTGAGCAAGGAAGTAAAATTGTAGGTAATTTTTATTTAAGGTGGATTTGGGAAAATGGGTAGCATTTTAAAATCTAAGGCACAGGGGATTGTGAGAAAGGCAAATGAGCCACTAAAGTAAAGATTGCTTCGTTCCGTCCTCATCAGACCCCCGTGAGGAGACTCTGTCATTATTCCCATCTTACAGAGGAGCAGACTGAGGTTGGTGAGACTGTGTCCTTGGCCCAGGTAGACAGCTAGTCAGGGCTGAAGCCAGTATCCTCAGCCAGACAGATGAGGGCAGAAGCGTTTTTCTCTTAACTTTCAGGTGATGGGCAAGGATCCATTGCCCTCCAGGAACAGAAATTCCAGGCCCATTTGAGAACTAGACAGGGATGGAAAGCCTGGAACTTAAGGAAGTCATAACTGCCTAGAGAAATAACGTGACATGAAGTTTCTTCGGGAATGTAGAAGATTCCAGAACACAAATTGTGGTAGGAGTATACTGACCTCCAGATAACTTTTAAAGCACAAGAGAAACCAAACCATTTGAAAGATGACAGTTTTGAAGATGGACTGTTCCTTGCTCTTGGGCACGCAGGGGGTGGGAGGTGTGACCCTTGGAATTGACTTGACAAGGGCAGCCAATGGGCTTGCTTCCTGGTGAAAACAGCCTCTACTTCATTCATAACCTATAGTCACTGCAACGTGAGGTCATCCAAGTTGCAGAAACAGCTCTTTGGTTAAAAAAAAAAAACTGTGAAAGAAAATGAATGCCATTCATGAAATGCTGGTATTAACCTGCCCTTTCCGAAACCTTCTCCTTTAGGAAATGTGTTTGTGGTGAGCCTGGCGGCGGCGGACCTGGTAGGGGCCGTTTATCCATACCCCTTGGTGCTGGCCTCTGTATTTCACAACGAGTGGCGCCTGGGCTACCTGCACTGCCAGGCCAGTGCTTTCCTGATGGGCATGAGCGTCATCGGCTCCGTCTTCAGCATCACCGGCATTGCCATTAACCGCTACTGCTACATCTGCCACAGTCTCAAGTACGACAGGCTGTACAGCAACAAGAATTCCCTCTGCTGCGTGGGCCTGATATGGTTGTTGACTCTGGTGGCCATCATGCCCAACCTGCGCGTGGGAACCCTGCAGTACGACCCGCGGATCTACTCCTGCACCTTCGCGCAGTCTGTCTGCTCCACCTACACCATCGCCGTGGTGGTTTTCCACTTCATCCTCCCCATGGTCATCGTGATCTTCTGTTACCTGAGAATCTGGATCCTGGTTCTCCAGGTCAGACGGAGGGTGAAGCCTGACAAGACACGCAAGCTGAAACCCGAGGACTTGAGAAACTTTGTCACTATGTTCGTGGTTTTTGTGCTGTTTGCCGTCTGCTGGGCTCCGCTGAATTTGATTGGTCTGGCAGTGGCCTCGGACCCTGCCAGCATGGGCCCCAGGATCCCAGAGTGGCTGTTTGTGGGCAGTTACTATATGGCGTATTTCAACAGCTGCCTCAATGCAATTATTTATGGACTACTGAACCAAAATTTCAGGAAGGAATACAGGAGAATTATAGCGTCCCTGTGCACAGTCAAGACGTTCTTTGTGGGGAGCACTAATGAGGCAGCCAAGAGTGTCAAGTGCAAACCCTCTCCGTTAACAACCAACAATAACCTAATAAAGGTGGACCCCGTTTAAAAAGCAAAGCATCTCCTTGGTTGCTGTGGCTCAGGTGGTTAGAGAGTCCTCCTGCAAACCAAAAGGTCGCAGGTTTGATACCCAGTCAGGGCAAACGCCCACGTTGCCATTCGGCTCCTGGTTAGGGTGTGTATAAAAGGCAACAAACGGGTGTTTCTCTCTCACATCTTTCTCCCTTCCCCTCTCTCTAAAACCAGTGAGCATGTCCTCCGGTGAGGATAAAAAAAGAAAAGAAAAGCATTCCTTGCAAGTTATGCACCTTGTTCAAGGTCTTACTAATTTTTATGTTTGTTTCCCTCTTGCCAGACATGGACAAAAATAGTGTGGTTAAAAAAATGTGTGCTCTTTAGAGGTTGCCTCTACACTTTCTGAGCTAATGAATTATCAGCCTTTTGAACAAGTCTCTCTTTCTCATCAAGAGAAATACAAAGTTTTATGCTATTGAAGAATATGGTTCAGGGAGAAAAAGGGGTCGTTTTAAGTAAAAATGTTGAATGTATTCAAGTGGAAAAAGTGTGAAAACTACTTTTAATAGCAAATGAGTGTCACAAATATAGTAATGGCTTTTTTCTTCCACTTTTTAAAGATTTTTGGTAGGACAACACATGAAGCGTTTTATTGATAATGAGTAAATGGAAGAAATGGGGTAGAGTGGGATGAGTGACTCATTACACACTCAAAGGCTGAAAGCACACAACAGCCACCACTATGCAGCTTCCGGTCGGCAGCGCTGGCAGTGGGCAGCTGTAGTCATGTAAACGTTTGTTGCTCTGGACTAAAAGCTGCACATTGAACTAGATAAAGAGCTAACTGTGCGGCAGAGCCCCTTTTTGGTTGTTAACAACCATAGTACTTTAAAGCAATGGCGACACATAAAACTCTATGTGACCTTATTAGACATTTGGCTTATTATTTTGTCATTGTTATTGTTATTGTTATTTGTCATTTGTCACTGTTATTCACGTCACTGACCAGCTGTTTTGAATTGATCTCTGTTAACGTCTTCGGTCATCTCACCAGTTCGGTTAAAAATGACAAAGAATCGATCTTTAGACACGGTGCTGGATGTGTTTTTAGACTGAAAATCTATTTTGGGCAAGTAAATATCTAAACCAGAAAGTTTTTCTTTCATAGATATTTCAAAATAATATTCTTTAATAATTTATTTTAGTATTAGATTGTCCTCACAATACTAAAAGTCTAGGAGAAGAAATAAACAGGTAAACTATGGTTTTATAAATGATGGCCCTAGTTTACCCTAAGTAGCTACTTGGGCTACTATGAGGTTTATTACACAGGGCGCTTTGCAGGACATTAGGGTGACGGGTTCCTGTATTTTAAAGTTCTTCAACCAAACTATCACATGCTGGAATGAGTTGGTGATTTACAGCTCTATACAAAAAACAAAGAATAGTCTGAATACATTTCTTAATACCTGTATGTCTAGATAATCACAATCAGAAAGCTCTAAGATCCACTATTGTAAAATGTTCCTCTGATAATTCTTTCTATCAAGCACCTGTGGGAAGCACTAACTTATGGTTTGTGATGGTGTGTGTGTGTGTGTGTGTGTGTGTGTGTGTTATCCCTAAGGCTCTACCCATCAATTCGCTTATGTGTAAATGTCAGAACCAACATTAAAGAGATAATTTTTAAGCTAACATTCCAAATTTTAGATAACTGAACCTTTACAAAAATTAACCATGTTAACTGAATTCTTTTTGAAACGTATTACACTTTTTCCTTGATGCTGGGAATGAATTATGATACCGTTAACTGAACAGCATGACTGCTCTTTATGGAACTTCATTTCTTAATTTATACCAAAAAAAGTACTGAAGAGAAAGTGTGCCCTTTAAAACTTGTCTGCCAAGGGAAGTATCTCTCCTGAAACTCAGCTATGGAACTTCAAAGTCTTGATATGTTTTCTTCACTGTCATCAGAAAATTTGCTAGTGAAAATATGAACAAGGAAAAAACAACTGATATAGATCAAAATCAAAGACAGGGATTTTCTCTCCTGAAGTCTTGTGGTAGAAGACTTGTAAGCACTCAGGATTTTGTCACTGGTTTCCTCACAATAGTATCAATATAGGAGAAAGTCCTTAGCTAATGCTGTTTTTTCTCTTGCAAAACTCAAATATTTAATTAGTCGCACCTGATTTTCCAGGGTAACAATTGTTTGCAGACTGTTTGAAAAATTAACTCTCTCCAGACTACTAGATTACTATGACCAGATGACTGTAGTATGGTACAGATTGGTAAATGAGTCACATCTCTGGAAAGTAGCTCACTATTCAAGAAAGCAAGCTCTCATTAAACGTGTTGGATTAATCAGCTATAAACCTCTGTTAAGGCAAACTTCTTTAAAATATCAAAATTACTTACTTACCAATGCAATAAATTTTGCCAGCTTTCCCTGTGTCTATCGAAGCACTAGTGTTGATGTGAGGGCCAGCAATGAAAAGAAATAACATTTTGATTGGAGTGTTGACAAATGTTTGCATGTTTGTGTTTGTATATGTGTTTGTAAATGTTTGTGTATTCATAATGCAAATTATGAATATTTGTACTTGTCTGTAGCTTGTATTTTTTTGCCCAGGCTGGAGGCTTTGTGAGGTTGAAAGCTATGTTATAAAGGGGGAAAATGATGTTTTTCTAAGGAACTCAGTGAGATCTAGGACTCTGGATAGGAAGTCTACACAAGACCTTTTGAATTGGAATAGAAGTAGTAAAACATCTGTCATTATCTTTTGTAAAATTCAATTGTTAGCATTGTGTAATTTATCACCTATACTAATATTCACTTGGAGTGGACAGATCAAAGAATGTGACCTTTTTAATTTATGTAAATCATTTGAATATTATCATTGGAGGGTTTGCCTCCATTGTATTCTCCTACAGAAAATTTAAATCATGTAGGATTCTTTTTTGCCTTTGGTGAATGTCACTTTTATGCACATGTCCCTACACCCGTTGCAACAGATTAGTTTGGGACACGTTGCCTGTACTTTGTTATGAGAGCTTCATAATCACACAGAATACGATTACTTTTGTTTAAAACCAAAGAATGACTAGACACTATAGATTGGGGAGGTGAAAGGAATAATTCCAGTTCCTCTATTGCATGTTTCACTAGCAAATATTTGCATGTAGCTCATTTACATGCATAAACATGGCAATTTTTCTGACAAAGCATCAGAACAATTTGGTTTTAAGTGTTCTGGGAAGAAATATAACAGAGTAACCAGTCTTGGGTGTTAAACCCATAATTGCTCATTGAGTAAACACATTCAACCGGACTGTAATGTGAGGAATAGTAGCACTGACCACTTTTTGGATCACCTCTGGTGCCTCCTCAATTATTTCACTGGGAATAAGCCAACACGTTTGGGATATAACAGATACATTTCAAGTCAGCTTAAATCACTAAATTATTATATTTGAGAATTATATGAGCATAACCTTCTTTAAGCAGGCTTTTCTTTTAAAAAATAATTTTTACAAGTTTTTGCACTCTTTTACTTTTCTCTACTTTTATGCTTGAAAATAAGGAATCTCCATTTAAAAAAATATCTTGTGTACATACAATGTGACAATAACAAACAGGGTGAAAATTCAGTAATAAATGGATATCAACAGATCATCTGGTGATCGTAATAATTTAGAGTGTGTGATGTGAACTGTGTACCACACTCCTGAAACGCTGGGACATAAATGAATTGAATTCACCTTATCCTTGTTTGCCACCAAAAAGGTAATGGAGTCAAGTGCAAAATCACTGTGTTTTAAAGTGGCAAAGGGAAATGTGCATTCAACTATGGGACATTAATCATAAAGGACTATGTAATGATGTTAGAATCATAAGCCTCAACTGTATCTTGCAATGTTTACCATCTCTAGAACAGAAATATTTAGATTAATAAAAACAATTATTTACAATTAAGCCTAACCATTAAAGGGTTTCACAAAGAGGAGAGACTTGCTCAGGCATCTCAGTATACATGTGCGTACTTCGTGTTTTAGCCCATTGGCTGTTTTTGCTTCATCTTTAATGTTGATAATCATGGGGAACATGAAAAGCCTCCACAGCTTCGAAGAGTAAAAAAAAGTATTGAGATGTTGTGCTGCGTTGTTAGTAATAATGAAATAATGCTTGTCTCTAAGAAACATTACCTTTATTACGAGGACTCGCTTCTGTGTTCTGATTCCAGGATGTCTGTGATTGACGTGCCCATTTCAAAACCAGTTGGTCATTGCTGCTCGCAGCCTTCGGGTGCTGATCCTGCCTTTCCTGTGCGAACCTGGTGCTCCGGTTGCTGGTAGAACTGTTCCTTAGCAGTGAGTGATGCAAGCAAACCTGGTTCCTTTAAAGATTAGAGAAAATAAATTTGTTTGCCCTAAAATATAAATTCTACCTTTCATTTCCATGATGGGGTTAACAAATCACTAAGAACTCTTGAAAACTGGCGCCTGGAACGTTATTGTATCTTCATTGACTCTGTGACCATTGAGCTAGAGAATAAATGTTTCGGCAATTTGAAATCATTAAGTGTTAAGATAACCTGAGTTCTGATGTTGTTTTATACTTACATCTACTTTCTTCAGTTTGAACATGAAGTTAAATAAAAATATAAGAAGGCGTTTTTTCAAAAGACAGCTTATTTTTTATATTTTTGAAAATACAGCCCATGATGTGATATACTTGCACATTTTCTCCTTTTGTTATTCATGTCTTTCTTGTTACCGCCAAGGATCAACTTCAATGGAATCTTTTCTTGCACATGCTTGTTCTAATATATGATATATTATATACGGAGGTGTATATCTATATGTAAAAATCAGTATGAGTTCTTGTAGTTATTTTGAAGAGAGTCAGTTTGTTTTCTCTGTTCTTTGCTAGGAATTAAATCAGATAAAAGTTGGTTAAAGATGAAGAGTGGTTTGATGATCAGTAAACATATGTGTGTGTTAATGGACAGCAGGACTATCTTTCTTTTCTTGGCATTTTTTAGCGGAATTTAAACCACCCAGTTACTCGTGTATTCATATATCACACATCTGTGTTTGCTTTTCCATCAGGGAAGGGAGCTGAGTGCAGTCGGACACTATTTGCGCCAGCTTCACCTAGGCAGCCAACAAGCTGAATTCTATTCCAAACACCAATTTGTTGCACTACTTAACAAATGTGTTTCTGTAAAAACAGAAAAATGGGGCCACAAGCAAAACATTTCTTAGTGTAAATGTATGGGATGGGTCCTTTTATTTCTTCTTGCAACCTCTTGGGGTCAGGGTGGGAGGAAGATACCTTATATTCTTGACCTTTGCACGATCATTTCATAGAATCATTGAATCACTTGGAGGCCAAGTTCAAGTCAACCCCCTCATTTTACAGACAATGAAAATGTAATTCATTAAATAATGCCTCACCAATGACCTACCCAGAGTTAGTGGGAGAGAGCTGAGACGGAGCTCACTAAAAATTTAGGAAACATTGAGCACCTGTTATTTTTTAGAAAGTACGCTAGGTAGTGAACCTAAAGTGATGAGTCCAGTGTTGGCTCTCCAAAGAGCTCTGCGCGATGCAGGAAGGGTTCCCTAACACCCTTGAAATTCAGTGCAGTGGCTGACATCACAGAAGGAGACATCTAGATGAACACACACGACACATCCCCAAATAGACCGTCTTTCCAAAAACTCAAAACTGAATCTCATTTAACTAGAAATTATCAGGAATTACAGGGAGCAGGTGCACATATTAACATCACAAAAGGCAATCAGCAAAATCCTAACTACACCCAAATCTATAGGACAACAAAAGGCTTTCTCTAACAAATATTTGAAAGAAAAGAAAATGTAACAGGAAACTAAAGACTAAAAGAGACTTAGGAGATATACCAATCATTTTTAATAAATAGATTTGTTGGAAACACACATTTAAAAATTGTGTAATACAAAGTTAAAATGTAAACACTACTAAACATTGACAATATTGAGGTATTATTAGTTGTTTTTAAAGTGTGATAATGGTATTTTGATTCAAACAAAGAGCACTGCCTTTTAGAGATATATGATCAGGATTCACCCAAAAAGTAATATGATGTCTGGGATTTGCTTTAGAATAATTAGAGTGAGAAGAGGAAGTGGGTGGGCTTGTGGAGGATGCACAATTTATCTTATTTATTTTGTAATGGGGTAATTTGTACATGGAAATATATTACCTATTCCTTGGTTAACGACTTGTTAATTGCGTTTGGAAGCCCTTCTGTTACCTGAGTAGTTAAAAGTAACCCTATGAAGTCAATACTATTTTTATCCTCCTTTTACATTCGAGTTCCTTGAGACCAGAGAGTTTAAGTAACTTGCTCGGGGTCACACAACTAGTAAGTGATGGGGCAGGGACTGAGCTTAAGTAATTAGACTCTCGTAACCCTGCCTTATTCTACTATTCTTCAGAGAAAGAAGAGCCCAGAACTCTTCCTGAAATCCACATCTACTAAGGAAGGCATCCTTGCATGCCTGTCGAATGAGCCCTAGGAGGCAAGGTAGCTTCTAAGGGCACTGAGCTCTTCTGGACAATTGGTCAATTATTTAGTGCATAAGTAGTAAATATAATACAAAGTCAAATGAAGGATGCATTATTGGGGTGGATCAGGGTTTCAATCTGAATAAGATTACTTTATAAACATTATGTCCAAGTAAACAATTTTAAATCTAAGATGTTAACTAAGCAACTGATCGAATAAATTTAGCAGAGTTACTCTGCTACAGTAGGTTCAAACAGTTATCATTCTGCTGATCCACTGGGCCCTTTCTTCGCCCCATCATCCCACTTCATTCCTTTCACCATGAATGAGACTCTGTCCTACCCTCAGAATCTCCTGATCTACTAGGGGCAGGAGGGTTTTAAATAAACTACAATTCCTAGTGGTTTTAACTAAAGGTTGTGAAATACTGAAGAATGAATAGATGGAAAAATGGGGGCCAAGGGTAGTGGTAAACAAAATCCACTATGAAAGTTGTCTTAGCCTCTCACCTATTTAAGTGGCCTTCCCTCTAACCACACCCTACTATATAAATAAGGACACTGAGACTTTAAAGCATCCTGGCCTTAGTTACCAATAGAAATAAGCAACACATAAGGCAACAACAAAAATGAAAAAATTAAAGATTTACCTTAAAAAATACCTCCTCTAGATCTTGGGATCCCATTGTAAGAGAACAACATGACTGTTTTTTGTTAGTTTCTTTTGATAATTTTTTTGAAACATGATAGTGTCAAATAAATCCACAAAGTAGCCCTGGCTGGTGTGGCTCAGTGGATCCCAACTGACTGCCATCCTGTGAGCCAAAGTGTCACTGGTTTGATTCCCAGTCAGGGCACATGCTTGGGTTGCAGGCCAGGTCCCCATAGGGGGTGCACAAGAGGCAACTACTCACTGATGTTTCTCTCCTTCTCTTTCTTCCCCCCTTCCTCTCTCTCTAAAAATACATAAATCAAAAAAATAAATCCACAAAGTAATAACTAGTGAGTTTTATTTCCCTACTATATACCCTACGCCTACTCTATAGCCTCTTTAATTCCTACTTCCTCCAGATGAAGCTCTGGCAGCCATCCGCTCATTATTCTATGATTTCTAACCCAGAGAGTGAGTCATACTTAGAAGAGGGCAACATTCATAAAGAAAAAGAGGTTATTACCAGAGAGGACAATGGTTTAAAGGAGTAATTTGGAGCAGAGACTCAACCATTCCTTCAAAAAACATTGACGTCCATTTCTTACTGCTATGCACTGCTAGAGTAAAAAGGGACATAATGTTTGATGTAGGCCCTCAAAGCTTTTCATCTTTGTGAGGATCATGCAGGTAATCAACATCCAGGAACCAAATGAAACAGCGAGGTGAAATGTCAAAGTGCAGCGCCGGAAGGAAAGCTGAACTGTGTCCCCGGCCCAGCCGCCAGCACCTCGGAATGTGACCGTGCCAAAGACTGGGCCTTCAGAGAGGGACTTCAGTCAAAATGAGGCCGTGCAGATGGGGACTAATCCAATGTGACTGGTGTCCTCGAGAAGAGGTTAAAACACAGATGCACAGGCAGGAAAGGCCATGTGAAGACACACAGCGAAGGTACCATCTGTAAGTCAAGTGCATTGTCCTCAGAATGAAATCAACCGTGAGAAAATAAATGTCTGTGGTTAAGCCATTCAGTCTGCATTGCTACAGCAGCAGCAGCCCA
The DNA here is from genome assembly GCA_004024845.1 of Tonatia bakeri. Classification (NCBI taxonomy): domain Eukaryota; kingdom Metazoa; phylum Chordata; class Mammalia; order Chiroptera; family Phyllostomidae; genus Tonatia; species Tonatia bakeri. Next base: position 201,393 of record PVIA01001312.1, on the reverse strand, counting down.
CTTCCCACCCCCTTCAGATAACACAAGTACCGAATGAGTGTTCTGGTCAAGAAGTGTTCTTTCTGTTAAAAATGAGTAATTCTGCCTGGCTGGTGTGGCTCAGTGGATTGAGTGTCAGCCTGTGAACCAAAGGGTCACTGGTTTGATTCCCAGTCAGGGCACATGCGTGGGTTGTGGGCCAGGTTCCACAGTAGGGGGTGTATGAAAGGCAACCACACCCTGCTATTTCTCTTCCTCTGTTTTTCCCTCTCTCCCTCTCTCTCTAAAAATCAACAAATAAAAATCTTTTTAAAAACCCCAAGTAATTCTGAGCCTGAACCGTCAGGAAAAGCTCATATAGGAGGTAGGTCTTGAACTAGTCCTTGAAGAGTAAGCTGGAGTGGGACAGAGTTCAGAAGGGAAAACAGTCTAGCAAGACCCAGTTCCATGCTGAGGGGGAGTGGGTCAGCAGAGCGTGGGGTAGTTGACACGGAGGAGTTGGAAGAAAAGACCAGATGGATCAGCTGAAGGTTGATTGAAGCTGTGAATGGTTCTCAAAGGGAATATTAACGTCTATCTACTTGTAGAAAAACATTCTTCATTCTTTATGTGGAAGTCAGTTTATGCCGCTCTCTAGCACACAACCAAGCACCGTCAGCCTGGCTTTCTCTGGGACATAAAAAACAGTACGTTTCCTCGCAAATAATGCCCTCTCTGACAGCTTCGATTCCTGGCATTGTGCCTGGCAGGACGAATCAAGATGTACCAAGATGTAGTTGGTAAGTTTATAAATGTACAATAGGGCTAATTAAGTAAAAATATGGGGACAGAAATAAAGTATATTCTCTGTCTTCCAGTATTTAAGGGCATTGGGCATGTCACCTGCATTTCTGTCTGCACCATTAACTGTACGTACTTCATTCACTATTTACAGACCATCCAGCATGTGCCAGGTGCTGGGAGTAGAGCAGAGAACAATGCCGTTTTGGAGAGCAGGACCAACAAAGTGGGTTGGTCTGATCACAATATCAAAAATATATAAAACAAAGTGGAATCACTCGTGTCAACCAAAATGGCTGTCTCCCAGCCATGACACTTTGGTGCCAGAGGGAAACTACCTGAGTCACGCTAGACACATCTGGCAAGGAGACCCACACAAGATGCCTGCACAGGTGATCAGAGCAGCCGTGTCTGCAGAGCGGGACCCCCCACAGACAGGCTCCTGGGGAATTTCCCACTTGCCAGCAGGGGTGTCAAGCTGAACAGCCACGTACCACCCGTAAGATCCTGGGTAAATCCCCCACTTGGCATCAGGGGTGCCATGACATTTATCAAAAAGGCCCAGAAGGGTGGAGTCCACCACTTCCAAGGGACAACTGAGGCAGGCTCCAGACCACTGCTGAGACAGCCGAGTTCCAGACCACAGAGCGCTGCTCCACACCACACTGATCTCCCTTGGCATCGGCTGCCAGAGGCTCTGCCCAGCTGGACTGAGGATTTCACCTGCCCTGCTGCCCCCTGGCTCCTGAGATCCTCCCTTGTAAGATGCTGACATCTCCCTTGCCTTCTGTGCTGTCTCCTGGACCAGCAGACTGAGACTCTGGGATGCAGGTTCGTTATCCCCCACTGATTGCTGTGTGTGCGTTATATTCCTCTTAGGTTGTGTTAGAGTGTGAGTAGGATACTAATGTGTGTTGACGTCCTACTTTGAGTGAACCTGCATTCAATGAAAGCTGAGTGAATAGCATAGTTACCTTGTGTGGCTCTTTATTCTTTGGTGCTGGGCCACTCAGCAGGCAGCTCACTGAGCCATTGCCCAGCTGACTTAGAGGAAAGACTATCACGAACCTGTACTTGAGACAGCAGACCTTCCTGGAGCTTACATTTTGTTTCTGCTGTGGCTGTAGACATTGAAACAGATGTTTATTCTTCTGCTTTTTCAAACGTGGAATGATTAAGAATGGATTTCAGCCTCTTTGAAAAAGACGATTCTTTCAACCTCTTTGAGAAAAACCATTCATTCTCAACATAGGAAAAATAAAAGCTGTCATTTGACTAGCTAGCTGACTGTGTATCAAAATGAATTGCTTTATCTATTGGAAAATCTGTAGGTTGTGGACAGGAAATCTAATCCTTCTTCCTCTTTTTAGGGGCCGAACAGGTTTCTAGATATTTACTTTGAATATGTCATATTACCATCCGAACATATTTCAGTGACATGACCCTCCCTGCAAATCACTGGAGACAGCAAGTGCATGGGGACAGAGATAACTCACGGAGACAGAGACGCGCCCAGGAGGCACCTTTGCTTTCTGCGCCGAAGAGTATGCATATAAAAATACATTTTCTCTGTTGAATGAGAACTCTCTTCCTTTCCTTGTTCAATGTTTCTTTTTCTTTGCTTCTCCCCTTTTGATTTGTCTTGAAAAAAACTGTAGTTCTAAATAAGTAAAATGAATGAATTGGTGCTTGATGTTAGAGACAAGAGTTATTTTTAGTCCTGTGATTGTGTTATTTATCCATTGCCACATAACTCTCCCTAGATTTGGTGACCCCAAACGGCCCACAGTGAGGAATCCACGTTTCTGTGGGCCAGGAACCTGGCTGCAGCTTAGCAGCGCCCTCTGGTCCCGGGTCTCACGAGGCTGCGATCAAGATGCTGGCAGGTGTGGCTGTCACTCTCGAGCACCTGTAGACACGTCTCAGGTCCTCGCTGCCTGGTCTTCAGGGACACCATTTCCTCGTCGTTTGGGCCCCTCCATAGAGCTGCCTTGTCCTAGTGTGCAGGTTCTAAGAGCGTGTGTGAGAGGGAATGTCCAGGATGGAAAGCATGCTCTTTTTGCCACCTCGTCTCAGAGGTGACATGCCATTACTTTTGCCATCCCATGGTCATTGGCAGTGCGTTGCTGGGTCTCGGCTGTACTGCAGGGGAGAAGACTGCACGAGTGTGTCTACCAGGAGGAATGCGTCATTGGGAGCCCTCCTAAGCAGCCTACCATTTAAAAAATTTTTCAGTGTCTAATAAACCACTGACTTCTGTCAAGTTCTCCATTTGAAGTCTCTCCCTTGATCATCCCTCCCCATCCATCCCGCAGCAATATCTTGGTCTCTGCCTTCATTCCCACGTAAGCAGACTGTGTAACAACTCTCTTCACTCTCCATGAATTCCCTCAGATGCCTCATTCATCTCTGCTCATTAATATTCCTGAAACGCCCGTGCACCCCTTCATTTTCTCGTTCATGAACCTTCAGTGGCTCATTGTTGCCTTCTTCCGATTGTGTTTCTTATTCCCTCCAGTTTGTATCACACATTCTAGCTGGACCAGGGGCTGCACTCTGTCCTGGACACCACATGCTTCCTGGGGGTCTGTCTTTGTTTTCACCTTTCTCTCCAGATGTGTACCCGCTGCCCTTCTCAATACACCTGCCCTTGTTTCTGCTGCCCTCACCGCGCCTCTCATTCTCGGTTCCTCCAGTATAAATGGTCCGTGCAGAGTATTTTAACATGCGCTATGGCTCTTTGCTTTGTCAAGTCTAACTTCTCAGGTCCCCTCCTTTTCCTCAACTAGGCTGAAATCTGTGCAGCCTGCTATGTTTCTGTGCCCCGCTGCCTCTAACAGTGTTGAGCACATCATACCTACCCAGACACCTGTGGCTTCAGGTGACAAGTGGAGAGCTCCTTTTTCTAGCTGCTTCTACCAAAGAAGAATTCAGACAGAGCTAAGAATGAGAGACCAAATAAAGGAGTATATTGAGACATTTCCTAGTAAGTCTATGTCAGAAGTTAAGGAGACATACTAAGATTATTTTTAGTCATCTCATACTTTTTAAATTATCATTCCCTCTTTTTAATTAATTATTCTGCTTCGGTGACAGAAATAGGGCAGGAGTTTTCAATAAGGGATGATTTTTTCCTAAAGGGGACATTTGTCATCTGAGGACATTTTTGGTTTTTTCACAACTGGGGGTGGGGGAGGGGGATGCTGCAGACACCTAGTAGGTAGAGGTCAGGGATCCTACAATGCACAGGACAGTCCACTGTGACAAAGAACTATCCGGCCCAAAATGTCAACAACGTTAAGGTTGAGAAAACTGCTTTATCCTGATTTACAGGAGCAGTATAACGAAGTCATTCGGAATCTGGAGGCTGAAGCCACAGTGCCTGAGTTCAAACCCCAGCTCTGCCATTGACTCGCTGTGCAGCATTGGGTAAATAACAAAAATCATCAGGCTCTTTCATGTTTAAATGCGCAGAATAACAGAACTCACCGGTGAGTGTACTGGGAGCATTATATGAGCTAATAATTCTGGAGTACTTAAAACAGTGTCTAGAACACAATGTGACCTATGATAAATGTTAGGTAAAACCCTCTTTTCAGGAGGTCACGTCACCTGCGTTGGACACACCACCATCCTGAGGGTGTTATTAGACAGGACACCTGAGCGAGGTCATTGAGGCAGAGTGCAGCTTTCATTGGCTGCATTAACCCCGGGGGCTACATGGCCAATCACTGTTTTTATGTTTGGTGCCTGCAACCACCTGAAAGTTAAAAATCATGGCTAGCTAGTTTAGTGCAGCTTTAATGTGTCAGCGGAACATTTCAGCGTGTCTCTGGGAGGATCTGGTTGTGCTAGATAACACAGGCTCCTGCCAGCTTTTTCAATCAGGAGCCAACATGCCATTGACTTTTAAGTCCTCTTTGGGTTCCACACACAGAGAGTCACCCCTCAGCAGACACGCAGGTGGTCAGGCCCAGCACAAGAGGCGGGGCCCGTGGAGGTGCCCAGACCATCAGAATATTAACAGGAACTGTGCAAAACAAACACACTCCTTTCTGAAAGGGTCCACATACTGTTTACAAAGCAGTATTTTCAGTTTACAAAGTGAACTGTCATGCGTGCATGCTGAAATCACTCATCATGTTAACTTGACACCTGACCCGCAAAAGCACAGCGGTTACCTGCAAGTAGGTGGATTTCCCTGTACATCCCAGAATCTGCTCAGTGATAGGCTTTGCATTCTGATCTTGGGGGACTTGGAATTGTAAGGAAGTTAGGAGGACTGGTTCTAAAAGGCACCGTAGACTACTTCCAGCACCTGACAACGAAGACATCTGGGGACATCTCAGTCTTCCATGATTTACCTTAGCTATAAAACTTCTGAACGTAGCTGGCAACTGGCCTCCGTTTGCTCTGCATGCTGGAAAGAGAAGATAGAGAAATAAATTACCAATCATTTAGTTGCTTCTTGGTCATCAATAGCAGTTTCTCAATGTCCTGTAGAAGTGTTTAGAAATGCTGGGAACTGCTGAAATCTTTATTGTTAGGGTCTCATGGTTTTATGATTATATTAATAAGAGTCACAGTGTATCAAGAATAATCAACAATTAGGGTCTAGATAACAAAACCCAATACAAGGAAAAATAAGAGTCCTGCACTAAAAGACGGTGACCTGTACTGTTCTTAGGAAGTGACACTGATCAATCACGAAAGTTCAGGTTTGAAGCTTGTCATTTTGTAGAGTCAATGAAAAACCCCAGGGGCCCCTTCGTGCCTCTCCAAGGTGGCCCCGATTGCCGGTTCTGAGAGAAGGATAGACACTGCCGCAATGTCGCAAAAAGAGGGCTATGCATGCAATTTTCATAATTCTTGCTTCAGCTCTAAATTACGATGGTTATATATTTTATTCATGTTTTTTTACGTAACAAAATAAAATTAATCCACACTAGTAGCAATATAATTGTATAATTTCTTAGTTGCCAGTGGAAGTAATGGCCCGTGTTGGAGAATGAACTCTTAGTTCTGTTAGACCATAAGGGAATAAGTCTCTGTGGATAGTCTATTTTTCCAGTTAATGATTTTTCTCCATAGGAAAAAAAACCCTAAAACTGAAAAAATAATTCAATATTTTTCATGGGGAACTCCTAAATTCTTATATCATTAAGATGGAAACAGAAGAAACATAACCATGTGATTAAAGTTTCCAAAGGAAGAGAGGGTATGAAATAAAATGTCTCTCTTACTTCTAAATGCACAGTCCCATTTAGCTGTGATCACTACTGACAGTTAATGGTGCATTTTTAATACATTTTTATGTGAATATAAGCTATATGCTTTTTTGAAACATAGGAATTCATAGTATAACTGTTGTCAGTGGAAATTGGGCTCTTCCATGAGATCGTGAGGAAGCATGGGAAGACCCACACACGGGAGATGGTGGTGTGGCAAGATGGTTTAACCACATGGAAGGCTGCCCCTGTGTTCCTAAAGTCCCCTGTCTGTCCATCCTGCCACAGAAAAGGCCAACCTCAGCAAAGCATGTTTTGTATTAAAGCTTAGTGCTTTTGGAGATTACACCATCTGCTGCCAGCCGTGTACCTGCTAGACCCACCTGGCTGCACGCTCCTGAGCAAGAGAGATCCTGGGAGCATGCGGGGCGAGTGCGGGTTTTAAGCAGAATAGAGAGCGCGCTTGTTTGTTCCCCCGGGATTATATTATCCCAGTTTGGGACGGACCAAGTGACTTTGCAAAAGAGCCAATCAACTCCCCAAGTTTCTGTGGACTTTTGACAGGTCTGCCCCTTAGTTAGACTGACAAGTCTCTGTGGTCAAGACCCTCCCCCAGGGTCCCCCAACAGTCCGGTACCAAGTGGGGAAGGGAAGAATGTTAATCCCTTGGCAGAACAGTGCCCTGATCCTCTGGGATGTGACGCTGTAGCTTCCTGGTGAAGCAAAAGGCTCATGCTCCCTGGTTTATTAAGCTCAATGTCTAAGCCCCTTGCCCTTGTTTTCTTAATAACTATTTAACTATTGATTGTAACATAACTGCCATTAAACACCTTGCTTGTTGCTTGATTCATCTTAAAGACTCTCCCCTATCAACATGTACAGAGCTACTGAATTCTCCAATGAAAAGCTACTTTTTTTCTTAACTTTTCCATAATTTTAAACTAATACTTTACAAACAAAAAAATTTGATATTTTCTGGTTTTTACTAGTTAGCCATTGTATGCCTTTTAATTTTCTGTTGAGTTTTGCTTCCTTTTGGTCTGGAAGAGTGCTTAGCACTTCTCTAACATTGTTCTGTCCTGCACTTCACGCTTGGGCGCAAGAGGGCGCTTTAACTCCTTTGCAGGAGCTGGGTGTCATGTGTGTGGTCCACACCCTCTGCCTTCAGTTGCTTTCATCTTTGTCTTTTCTCTCCGTGTTAGTATTTCAGGTCCTTCCTCACTGTCACCAGTTTGCTTTGCAGCTATGAGAATTCTGGGTGTTGCCGTTTCTAATTTATTAGCCTTCTAATGACGTTTTGTCCTTAATTTGGTAGGTAAATATATCAGTAGGTACACAGCAATGCCTACCGCTAACACGTTTCTTAGCGTTGTCTCATCAATCGCCGTGAGTGCAGAATGCATGCCAGCAGAACGGAAAGACCGCCTCTGAGACTGCTACATCGACCTGTGAGAGACTAAGCTTGGCTTTCTGAAACATTTCGTTTGTCCACCGAAGGGACTAGGGAGGGAACAATGTAGTCATGAAAAAGATCGACCTTAGTGGAAGTGAAAATTAACCCCAACCTGGAAGCCCCAGATGTGAACTGTTCATCTCGCCCACCCCCGTTACCCATCTATGTGACCTCAACTCTACAATCTCAGATTCTTAATTTACAAAATTACAGGATTTAAAGTCCTGTTTCATTCTATCCTCCAAATTTGGGTGCGGGGGTTGAGAGGAGGGATTTGGACCATTACAGGTGAGGAGTCCCACTCCCTCTGCTAGTGGATGAGAGTAAAATAGTAATAAAAAGCATACTGCCATAAAATGATTTTATTCTATGATATAGTGTATTGGATATTACTTTGGAGGACTATGCAATTTCAAATTTATGGATTTTATAAAGTGAGCTCTGCTAAGCCAAACCATTTTCTATCATGAGGAAAGTTCATAATGATGTCCAAAGTACAGGATCCCGAGTCAAAAGGCCACCCAACAGGTCTTCTGGGACCTGGCACATTACTCCACCCCTCTGGTCTGTTGGTTTCTCAAGCTGAGAGGGAAGAGAGATATTAGTGTGTCCAGTTTGCCTATGTAATGTGTTTAGCAGAGTGTGTCTTATATTTGCAATGTGCTCCGCAGTTGTTAGCTATTATTGCCGACACTTTGCTGGAGTGATCCCACGGATACTGTTGGAAGAGTTTCTTTAGCACAGCATCTGCTTTACCCTCTAGAGGAGATTTCACTATCGTAAGACCTATGTTGCTCTGTAACAAATCTACCCACAGAACAAAGCACAGTACAAGAATGCCTTGCACAACTCTCGCCAAGTCCCCTGACGTAGGCTGCCGACCCTTCGTGTAGAGGCATTGCTTGTTTGAAGTGGCTTATAGTGGCTTATGGCATGTTTACGCTGATATCTTCTTTTATACTCTTGTGAAAAGACAGAATCAAGAGGAACTAAAATTTCTCAAATATTTTCCTTTATGGTCATAAGTTAGGTTTTTAATAAATAGCATCTTAGCTTAAGAAAGAGCATCCTTTAAACTTTATGTTCGACTTCTAAATTTTTAAAATATGTTTTATTGATTATGCTGTTACAGTTGTCCCATTTCTCCCCTTTATTCCCCTCTGCCTTGTAGAGCCCCTGTCCACTCTCATTCTCTGCCCTTCTTAGTTCATGTCCATGGGTCATTTATATAAGTTCTTTGGCTTCTACATTTCCTTTACCATTCTTAACTCCCTCTGCCTGTTTTGTGCCTACTATTTATGCTTCTTATTCCCTATACCTTTTTCCCCATTCTCACCCAACCCCTCCCCACTGATAACTGTCCAGGTGATCTCCATTTCTGTGATTCTATTCCTATTCTAGTTGTTTTCTTAGTTTGTTTTTGTATTTGTTTTTTTTTTTCAGGTTCAGTTGTTGATAGTTGTGAGTTTGTTGTCATTTTACTGTTCATAGTTTTAGGTCTTCTATTTCTTAGATAAGTCCCTTTAACATTTCATATAATAAGGGCTTGGTGATGAGGAACTCCTTTAACTTGACCTTATCTGGGAAGCACTTTATCTGCCCTTCCATTCTCAGTGATTGCTTTGCTAAGTAGAGTAATCTTGGTTGTAGATCCTTGCCTTTCATGACTTTGCCTTTCAAATACTTCTTTCCAGCCCCTTCTTGACTGTAAGGTTTCTTTTGAGAAATCAGCTGATAATCTTATGTTAACTCCTTTGTAGGTAACTGTTTCCTTTTCTCTTGCTGCTTTTAAGATTCTCTCCTTATCTTTAATCTTCCGTAATGTAATGATGATGTGCTTTGGTGTGTGCTTCCTCGGGTCCAACTTCTTCGGGACTCTCTGAGCTTCCTGGACTTCCTGGAAGTCTATTTTCTTTGCCAGATTAGGGAAGTTCTCTTTCATTATTTTTTCAAATGAGTTTTCCATTTCTTGCTCTTCCTCTTTTCCTTCTGGCACACCTCTAATTCAGATGTTGGAACATTTAAAGTTGTCCCAGAGGTTCCTAAGCCTCTCCTCATATTTTTGAATTCTTGTTTCGTCATTCTGTTCTGGTTGAATGTTTATTTCTTCCTTCTGGTCCAAATAGCTGATTTGAGTCCTATTTCCTTCCCATCACTGTTAGTTCTCTGTACATCTTTCTTTATTTCACTTTTCATAGTCTTCACTCTTTCTTCTGTTTTGACCATACTCAACCATTTCTGTGAGCATCCTAATTACCAGTGTTTTGAACTGTGCATCTGATAGGTTAGCTATCTCTTCATCCCTTAGTTTTATTTCTTCTGGAACTTTGATCTGTTCTTTCATTTGGGCCATTTTTTCTGTCTCGGCACCCCTGTTCCATAATAAGGGGTAGAGCCTTAGATATTCACCTGGCAGGGCAACCAGTCACTGAATTTTGATGCTGTATGTGGGGGTGGAGTTTGAGAGGGCACAATGCCACTTGCTTCACTCTCTGCTGATTTTCAGTCACTTCCCCCGCTACCCACAAGCAAATTGGGCCCTTCTGGTGCTGATTCCCAGGTGTGTGGGTTTGTGTATGTTCTAGGACCCTGTGGATCTCTCCAATGAGCTCTCCTGTGAGGTTGGGAGCTTCTGATGCTGCCTCAACCCCCACAGGGGTTTTCAGTCAGAGGTTTTGAGGCCTTATTTCCTCGCACTGGAAATATTTCCTTGCATGGTCTGTCTCACTCTCCAGTTGTTCCTCCTGGTTTATCCACACACTAATGTGGGACCACCCAGTCCTCCAGCCACCACCTCACCTGCCTGGGTCTGCCAGCCACCACCTTGCAGTGAGTCCTCTCCACCTGGCTGCCAGTCTGCGCCCCTGCTACTGGTCTGGATGAATGTTTCTTTAGCTCTATGGTTGTTGAACTTCCATACAGTTTGATTTTCTGGAAGTTCTGATTGTTTTTTGTTTTTTAATTTATTGTTGTCCTTCTTTTGGTTGTGCAAGGAGGCACAGTGTATCTAACTATGCCTCCATGTTGGCTTGAAGTCACTCAACTTCTAATTTTTTTTTAATTGTTGGCACTATTATAAATGTCCCCCATTGTCCCACCCTTTGCCCCCCTCCATCCAGCCCCTATCCCAGCCCCTGGCCTTCACTATATTGTTGTCTGTGTCCATGGGGTATGCATATGTGCATATATGTTTTTTTAATTAATCTCTTCCAGTCCCTCCACCTCACTTCCCTCTGAGATTTATCAGTCTGTTCCATGTATGCATGCCTCTGGTTCTACTTCACTCATCAGTTTATTTTGTTCATTAGATTCCACATATAAATGATCTCATGTTTGGTTTTATGTTAAAAGTGATTTATGTTTTTCTTTGACTGGCTTATTTCTCTTGGCATAATAATCTCCAGATCCATCCATGTTGTTGCAAAGGGTTAGAGATCCTTTATATGGCTGTGTAGTATTCCATTGTATGCGTGTACCACAGTTTCTTTATCCACTCACCTACTGATGGGCTCTGGCCTGTGTCCAGATCTTGGTGATTGTAAATAATGCTTCTGTGCACATAGGGGTGCTTATGTTCTTTCTGCCTGGTGTTTATTCAGATGTATAGATTCTAAAAATTCTGCTGCATCTTTATGCAGAGAACTTCAATTATTTAATTCACTCTAACTGTAAAGCTTTTTAGTCTCATTTTAATTATGGTAAAGATTTTTAAAAACTTTTCTTCGTGGAATTTTCAAACATCACAGAAGAAGAAGGAATAAGCTTAGAAATCCCACATGTTCGTGACCAGCTTCTACACTGATCATCATTTGATCACTCTTGTTGCATCTATTTCAACTGCCACCCTCCTGCCCACCCCCTGAATTATTATAAAGAAAATTCTAGATATATTATTTCATCAAGACATCTGCCCACGTATGTTCCTAAAACATATAGGTTCTTTTAAAAAATATGAACACGATACTGTTAGTAAACTTAAAATACATAATAATGGTGATATGATCGAATATCTGGTTAGTGTTCTAAGTTCCTCAGTTCTCACAAGTGTTTGCGCTGCAGCGGGTTTGTTCGCATCCACATCTGAATGAGATGCACAGAGTGTGTCTGTTGATGTGTCTGGAATCTGTAACAGCTCCCCCGCTCTTGTTTTTGTTTCCATTTGTCGAAGAAAATGAGTCATTTATTCTACAGAGTTTCTCAATTCTAGATGTTGTCGGTTGTATCCCCATGGGGTTCTCATTTTCTTCCATCACCAGAATCAAACCTAGAGCCTTGGTCAGGTTCAGTTCTTTCTTCCCTTTTCTGCAAGTATACTTCCTAGGTGGTGCTGCCTTTCTGGGATGTTAGGGAAAGGGGGGTGGGGGCCGGGAGTCAGAAGAAGGTAAAGGGGGGATAAATGGTGATGGAAGACTTGACTTGGGGCAGTAAACACACAATACAGTATACAGATGGTGTATTGCAGAATTGTACACTAAAACCTATATAATTTCATTAACTACTGTCACCCCAATCAATTGAATAAAAATAAAATTTATAAAACTCCTTTCAATATACTAATTCAAATATAGAAAATGTAGCCCCTTAGTATTTTCTTAATAAAGATTTATTGAAGACTTCTCAAACCTTATAAATCTCTAAAGCCTGGCTTTATAGTGAAGGGGACTGGTTGGTTCATAATAAGTTACTTAGTCATTGGGTCCTTGTAAGAATTAAATAAAATGATCTCCGTGAAGAACTTAACAGAGTGCTTAGCATAATTAAAGGATTAATAGTAGTGGTGATGATAAGTGTTTCTATCTTGCTCTAGGATGTATCTTCTTTACAACAGAAGAACTTGAAACCAAACTCCAACATGACCAGTTGCTCTAACAAGGCTCGTTTCTGAGTACATTAAAACTGGGGCCGCCAAACTATTCAGGGATGTTGAATTACAGACCAATTTGACTTTATGGGCTTGCTAATGGACCTTTTGTTTCTTCAGATATGTAAATATCATAATGAGAGAGAAATATGCTAATGCTTCCATGAACTAATTACAGAAGTCATCATCCTTCAAACTGGGGAAGAGTTCATTTGTTTCTCCCAGTTACTGAATGAGTCCTCATTTTAATGTATTGCAGTCATTTTGTTAGAAATGAGGGATTTTATGCCAACACTTTGCTAAGGTTTCACACTCCAAAAGTAAATATTGCTTTATATAAACAGCCTAAAACTCAAAAAGGATACTGCATGTATGCTCAAGTTATACAACTGTAGATATTAAAGTGACTAAATATATATGCTTTTTCATACCACCAGCTCATGAATTGTATATCCCCCTGCATTCCTAGTTTCTTAGTCTTCTATCTTTCTCCTGGTGTTGGAGAAGCTAAGATTTAGGAGAAGATACAATAATTATGCCCTTTCTTCCTTTCTAGGTCTCTCTAGGTGATGAGGATCCAACAGGGGGGCGCCGTGGGGGCTAGGGGGGGCACAAGGTGGAAACTGGCTATTGTGCCTTGTATGGGGGCCAGGTATATAACCCCCTTTGTCTTCCCAGGGTGTGGGGGGGATAAATAATAGCCACCCAAACATATTCTCATCCCTGGAACCTGTAAATGCTACTTTACAAGGCAAAAAGGATGAGATTAAGTTAAGGACATCAACAGAGAGAGATTATCCCAGGTTATCCAGGTAAGATCTAAATGCAACCACTCATGTCCTTATAAGAGAAAGGTAGAAGGAGATTTGGCACAAGCAGAAGGGAACAAGCAATGCGACCACAGAGACAGAGAATCCAGAGACATGGCCACAAGCCAAGGAATGCGATGGCAATTCTAGAAGCCATATGAGATAAGTAATGTAAGTGTCACATCTTTAGTGGCATCAAGAGTTTTTTCAGTTATGTAGAAAATGTGATCATTCGAGATAAGATTTAAAATAATTTAGGAGGAAATCCTTTTTTTCTTTGAAGGTTTTTCCACATAGCAGAATAATTATCTCAACTCTTACTGTTTTTCTTTTTGTAATTACACAGTAAAGTTTCTGTATCATAAGTACTCTGTAGAAAGTGATCAAAGGTTAAAAATGAAAAATCTGAAGCTATATTATCATCATAAAAAGGCCATGAAACCATGTATTAATGTCACCACTTATTTAGATTAAAGGTTCTAGTTTGCTTTACTCTTAAATGTAATATTAGTACAGAAGATGTCTATTCATTGACTCTTCAGTGGTGTACAAAAAACTAGTATAATGGTTTATAACTTAAAGTATCCTTAAATGTTGAAGCTCTTAAAAAAGATTTAGTACAATGTGTCACACAGTTAAAAACATCAATAACACATACAGTGTAGATGTAATTAGTGTGATGTCAGAAATACAGTTCGTGAATTAAAAATAATTATATTGAACTATTGAGTTAGTATTCCTGGAATCTGCATTTCATTCTGAGTTCTCCCACTAGCTAGCTCACTGTGTGAACTTAGACAATGAAGCCCTGGGTTCCAGTTTAGATTTCACTGTTGTTTGGGTTTTGTTAGATTGGGCCAACAGGTTGGAGAAGGTAGACTTTAATGGCCATTACAACTTTAGGACATTGTAAGTATTTCCTACATAAGAAGATATAATTAGACCATACTAAAATATGCTTAACTAGGACAATAAAGACATGATCCATGTTTCCACAGAACTCAAAGTCTTGTCATGAGACAAACACATGGACACAGAAGTTACCATGCAGTGTTGTAAGTACAGCACTGGAAGCCCATGTGGTGCTCAGAGGTGTCAGGTTAAACATTAAGGGGTGGCCAGGGGGAAATCAAGGTACCCTCCTGGGGAGGTGATATTTTTGTTGAGTCTTGGGTCTTCTCATAGTTCTCAGTTACAGAACCCCAAATCTACTCATTACCTGGATCTCCCTCTGATCAGTTAGTTAGTTAGTAGATTAGTTAGTATTCAATGAGTTGCAGTTCTGGTCTGTGGAGCTTAATCATTTATTGACTGCTTTGTTCCTAAGACCCAGTCAGAGGGGCCAAGTTCTAAAGTTTATAATGTGAGTTACTTATTTTTTATTTAGTGACACAGAGCTGGATTCACATTGGACATAAAAACAATATTTCTGGCTGGTTATGCTGAGCAGACTGCCGAATGGTATCTGTCCTGTGATAAAAGGGAGGAAAAACTTACTGTTAGTATGAGGTTGTTTTCAAGAGCACAGAAAAATATTTTATAGGAAATACTTATGTATGTTAAGGTAGTATAATGCACTGTTTTCTTGTCCGTGAAAAAGTTAATGGTTTTCTCTTTTCCTCGTCTTCCAGGTGAGATGGTCACAAGCAACATTTTTCTACGGAACAAAACTGTTGAGGGCTGGGACTGTCGGGAGGGTCTCCTGTGCTAGAAGTTCTGATGCTTCCACCCACAGAAATCCCCTCCTCGTCTAAACGTGTGGCTGCGGGGTCCGCCTGCACCACACTCGAAAGGCCAGGTGATGAGTCACTGGGGCCTCCTACTCTGAAGATGTGCAATTCAGCCCCTGGAAGTGTCCCAGAGAATGAGATTTGGGGACCTGAGGCTGGCACCTAGCATGTTGCTTCAAGCCCTTGGAGCACCCGAGACTGTGGGGGTGGCTTTGAGTTTCTTAACAATCAGATTATCTACCCAGTCATCTGTCCAAAAATATGGTCCTTTTTAATTTAACAAATTTTGGGGTTGCCAAAGATGGACATTCTTTTAGCTATATACCAACCACACCCCCAAACCAAATTTTTATAGAACAGACAATGGGAACTAGATTTGCTTTCTGGGAGAAAAAAACAAAACTTTTTTGTTGCTCAGTTAAGGATAGAGAGTATTTAGTGCATAATTGATGGGTTGTTTGCTTTCATGTAAATGGATACTGGATGTTTAAATATACTTGGAAAAAAAGTTTTCCTTCCTGGTTGTACCATCAATTTACTTGACATTTCTTCACCCCCCAAATTCAAAGTGAACAGCAGCTTTGCCTTGAACTTAAATGACCATCAGTTACAAAATAATCATAGTCAACATTATTAAATTGTAAATGGCATCTCAGTGGTTTAAAAATGACTGATAATTTGGGACCAATCAGCACTTGTCTTTCTAAAACACACAAAAGGGTCTATTAAGTTCCTGTGTTTTATCTGCAAAGGTCCAGTGAGTTCATCCAATTTTCCTCTTCACCAAGTTTACTTTTTATGTTTTGCTTATTAACCTAATTGTGTCAGTGTTTCACAAGTAATGTTGCATTAACCGCACTACTCACATGATTATCCAGAATATGAATTTAAAGAGAACATGGCAGACCATAGAATCTCATTGCTTTCTTATGATGGTTTTTGATGTAACCAAATGTAATTAGAACTGGATAAACACATTAAGAAAAGAATCAGAGAACATTATGTCACCGTTTTTCTATTAGATTCAAGGTCATTTCATCTAGTAAATTGTCTGGAATTGAAGTAGGAAGTTCTAAGAGGTTGTCTGACTTTGCAGGAAATTCAAGCAGTTAAAAAGGCTCAAGAAGAATATCCTCCTCTGAAATGGAGTAAAGGAGAATAAAGGGGTGTGTTACACAGGTTCTGTTACCCGATTTCACCTTTACACAATAATGTACAACCCAGTAGTCCGCAAAGTGTGATGTGCGTGAAAACAAACACGGGGATGTATGTAATGCAGATGACAGGATCCTATTTTCAAATATTTTGATTCCACAAAACTGGCCCCTGCTGCCAGAAAGGCTGGGGGCCACTGGGATACAATGCATGTCATCTAAACCATCCAAAGCTACATTTAATCGTAGTTCTCAATTTTCAAAAATTTGATCAGCATTTTCTCTTATAGTCATGTCAGTAATATTCTCTGAATTAAAACCATCTATCTCTTGAATTGTGTAATGGTAGCATGTTGTTCCTAACTGTCTCTTTAAAGAAAAATAATCATAAAAGCTTGTTGTGGGCAATGAAGGAGGTGAAAGCACCTGGGAGAAAGCAAGGAGCTGGTCCAGAGGAGGCGATAAATCTGAACAAGGCCAAGTGATGCTTCTCGAACTACTCACCACACTCACGTTCTTCCCAGTAGTGAAGTGGAAAAGGCATCTCACCAATGGCATGATTTGTGAAGTTATGGTCTGGTATTGTTTGGTTTTGTTATATTAAAAACTGGCTTCCAGGAGCACAGTACACAAACAAAAATTAGACATTTTGAAAATAGAGTTTCTTATAATTGGCTTTCGTTCTGTAAGCCTTATCTGACTAGCAATGGGATAGTGGGAAGCTGTTCTCTAATTTATTTTATGTTTAAAGGAACTGATTCCTTCTTAAGATTACCAAGTTTGTTACTTAACGTTATTGGATTTTGTTTTCCATTTACACAAATGAAACATGACCCTAAATGAAAAGAAATACAATAAGTACAGATGAGATGGGACTTCAGCGGAAGTGAACATGGTCACAACAACGCCCACTTAAGGAAGAGGGAACATCCCTCCATGGAGATGTTTTTCACAATTATCAAGCCATGTGTAAGCATTTTTCCCCACTAACACACACACACATACACACACACAAAGTTTATCCAAAAAAGGTGAACTGGCTACAGTAAGTTTGATGGGTTTTTTTTTTAGATTTTATTTATTTATTTTTTTTAGAGAGGGAAGGGAGGGGGAGAGAGAGAGAGAAACATCAATGTGCGGTTGCTGGGAGACATGGCCTGCAACCTAGGCATGTGCCCTGACTGGGAATCGAACCTGCGATACCTGGTTCGCAGCCCGCGCTCAATCCACTGAGCTACACCAGCCAGGGCTTGATATTTTTAATTTACAGTTAAATATGACAGCTGTACTGGGGGAAGCTTCTGAAGCCTCTCACCCACTTGTCCTGAAGCTGCACAGGGGGCACTAGCAGCTGTATTGTTCTGGGTCACATTTACCTACCGCTGCTGCTGCTGGCACTGCTGGCTGAATGGCTGAGGCTATCTTTCTGCAACATCTCCTCTGAGTTAGGGCCCTACACCCATGGCTCTGAGTCACCCACCAAGGCCACAGTTCTGCAAGGTCCATTTCCAAGGTTCACGCGTACTGCTGGCATGGTGAGGTTGGGCTGAGCTCTGCAGCTGTGATCACTGCTGTCCCATCCTGAAGCCCGGGGACTCCCACAAAGTCATTGTCACACTTGTTCTTCCACTGGGGTGAAGATGGTCCAAGAGCCATATGGGTCTTCTATATCATTTACTTTTTGTTTCTCCACTCCTAACCCTTCCGTATAAGACTGGCCTGAATATCTGAACCCCAAACTTGTACCTACCATGAAATTTTTTCCCAGAAAGCTTCTGAGCTGTCGCTGGATTTAAGGAAACATCAGGACAGGGGCAGTCAGCTCATTCTAGTGAGACGTGTCTGAGCCCCAGCTTCTGCCAAGAGAGAGTTCCTGCTGCTCCAGCAGTTTTTCGGTTTTTGCGTTAGAACAGCCGGCCACGTAATCTGGGGTCATAAGAGAAAGTGTACAAACTGCGGTGTTCTTGAAGGGATCCAGAGGAACATAACATAAAAATGGTACAACCAGGAACACATCAGACATTGATTTTTTCCTTTAAACGGAAGTATTTTAGTGGACCCATAATTTTTATGAAGATAAAGCCACATTTATTGATCTGTTCGATCAAGTACTCCATTACAAATGATGAGGACAGCGGCGGGTGAGTTCTTTAATTCTTTAATTCTCTGACATGACAAAAATGATAGAATAAATTAATATATGTATTTGTTACCATCCTTAAGATAAATTTTAAAAACTGTCATTCTAGTTAGTGAGAATCTGACCCCAGCTAATCTCCGAGCTTGATTTTCCTCCTCCCGTTACAGGTGCCAAAGCCACACAGACTTCTTTCATCACCGTAAGCACTTCCTGATTTCACCCAATTCCCAGCCTTTGCCCAGAATGTCCTTTTCCATCCCCACCTTCCCTTGGCAACACCTTGTCCCTTCGTTAAGACTTAGCTTAAATGTCACGTCAATCAGAGGCACCTCCACCCACAACCACATTACTCATCTGTGATGAGCATTTCTGTAGCGTCGTGGCAACATGCTTCCCTAAGCTGAAACCGAAAAACGTATTTATTCCCCAATTTCAGTTATATAGCACAAGTAATCTTTGATTTCAAATGCCCTCGACCAAAACCCTTATGGTTTAAAAAATATGCCCGTGGTGTTTGTTTGGTGCATCAACTGGGCGTGCCCAGGTGTTCGGTCCAGCACTAGCCGGGATGTGGCTGTGCAGGTATTTTGCAAACCTGATTAACATTTTTAATCGGTGGCCTTTAAGTAAAAGAGATTATTCTCAATAATGAGGAAGAGCCTCCTTCCGTAAGCTGAAGAACTTAAGAGCAAAAAGTAAAATTTTAAAGAAGGAATTCTGCAAGATTTATATAAAAATCCTGTCTGAGCTTCCAGGTTTCAAACTCAAGGCGGCAACAGTAAGTGTTACCCGAGTTTTGCAACTTGCTAAACACACGAACACCTAACTAAGTGAATGGAGAAATGTAAATCCAAGAGAAAACATATCCATAATTCTTTTTAGTAATAACATTAGCACAATCAGTGCTACGTGTTTTCCTGAGATACCACAGAAAGAAAAAGAGTAAAGGATATTTATTTTTTATCTCTATACATATATGAGATATCTCTAAAAAATATATATGATCTTTTAGGGTAATATATAACATTGACCAAAGTGGAATATATTAGTTAACTCAGAGTGGCTCCCAACTCTGGACATATTTTTTGAATTATAACCATTTGCATACATTATACAATAAATTTTAAAGCTTTTCTGCACTGTTTTAATAAAATTTTATTGCTGTCTTCTTAATATGTAGGAATTTGTGCATACCTGGCAAAAATTACAGTCTTACTCACTTTAATAAATTTTGGCTGACTTACTACCCTAGAAAACGCATACAAACAACTTCATTAGCATACAGTACATAGAATTTCTTAACACTGTTATTACTATTTTCTTTAAAGTTTTTGAAGTTCAGTGGTTCTAGCTGTAATTCCACGGTATTTCAAGCATGTGATTCAGTTTCCCAGAGTTGTGGGAAGGCTCTGAAATCTGCTTTGCTCACCCAACAAGGCCCAGGTCCGGGAGTCCCGCCTTGTGTTCATCGTTCCGTGAGAAGGAAGGCCCGAGAATGTTCCAACTGTTGCTACTATTGGGGACTTTTAAACTCTTTATTATGAAAAATCGTATTGCTGATACTCACTCTTTAAATAACCATTTAAAACATATATAAAAGTTGACTTAATGACATAATGGTCCTCATGCTCTCGTTAACAAGCTCCCAAAATTGTCAGCTCAAAGATGGTCCTGTTTCACCTACATGCACCCCCACGAGGTCCCCGGACCATGGTGACTTTGAAGCAAGTTCAGACATGATAGCATTTGTATGTATCTTTAAAGAAGAAGGACTCTGGAAATAAAATAACCACCCAATGATCACCTCCCATAAAAGTTTAATAATCCCTTAATTCATAAAATGTCCTATCAGTATTAAAATTTCCACTCCTCTCGTAAATGTCATATAAAAACTAAATTGTTCAAATCAGGACCCAGATGAGGCCGCCTAGTATGACTTGTTGAGAACATCTCCTAAATGTATTTTAATATATAGATTCTTCACTATTTCCTTTTTCCCTTCCAATTTATTTTTGAAGAAAGTAGGTTACCTTTCCTGTAGAAATTTCAACCATCTGGGGCAAATTATACCCTAGTCTGTTCTTTAATGTTTTTCTCTCTGCTCAATATTTATTTTTGGTGAACTTTTAGTTACATATAAAAGCTTGATGTGATTTTCTTGATTTATTCATTTAATTTTGAGAAGCAAAACTACTTCAGAAGTTGTGTTATACTCTTTATTAGAAATTACATATTTCTGAGTGTCTCTCTTCATAATTTAACAGCCACTTTAGGTATCAGTGCCATTCATTATTTTATCAGAAGATGCTAAATGGCTGTGTTCTGATTCTCTCATTAACTTTCATTGACTAGCTGGGCTCTTTCTATAGGAGTAGCTTTTCTTCATCTAAGGTTTGGTACTCACTGGCATGGTTAGTAAAGCACTGGCATGATAGATGTTTGATTGTTTGCTTTTTATTTATAAGTTTTCCAATTATTGAGTTTATCATCCTCTGATCATGACCTTTGGAAGGTGTGTGTGTTCATGTGTGTGTGTGTGTGTGTGTGTGTGTGTGTGTGTGTGTGTGTTGCGGCCTAAAGAAAAGTCGCTCGTAAGAAAGCTAAGTATTGTGTGGGGGGAGCTGACTGGCTTTATTTTGGCAAATCCAAGTGAGACCAGGATAGATTTTTTGGAGTACAGCATCTGGAACCTGATGTGACAGCATAGAGATCAGATCTGTCACTCAGGGAATAGACTCACCTGACTCAAGGTCATAGAGTTAAAAAATAAAAAGTATAATGGAAGAATGATTCATCATTTCCAATGAGAAGTACAACTCAACTCTTAAGTGAATGGGATAGTTGTAATTCCTGATCGATGTTTTCACTCCTGGAGAAAAATTTAAGTTTTGGTGGAGTTGGTGTCCAAACTAGAGCGGGCTTGTTCCTGAGGCTTTAGCTGACATCATTGCCCTGTCCACCTTAAAGCACCTGTCTCTACTGTCGGAATGCGTCTGTGAAGGGACAGCTTCATGGGACCAGAGCAGATGTTCGGGCAATTCTCCACCCACACACTCCCTGGATGGCCACACTCTCTACACTCAAGTCTTGGCTTGACAGAGTCACTCTGTTCTGTAATGACAACTTTGCCTATCTTCACTGGGAGCTAGACAGAAGGGAAATTATCTAGCTATGAGAGAGGAAGTTAGAAGAATTTGCATGAATCCACGAGACACTCACCAGGATCTGCTGGGAGCAACGAACATCAGTTTTAGGGAAGCAGGAAGGAGAAGCACAGGAAGGGAGGGCTGTTCTGGACTTAGCATGAGGAGTGGAGGGTTCTGTGGGAGGCCTAATTCAGGTGTGGTCTGTGCTGTGACAGGAAGCCCTCCCCAAGCCCTATCATAAACACACGCACTCCATCATGAACAAATGCTTGCGTGTGAGCCCTGACTTTGAGGGCCAGTGCAGGGCATGACTGTGGGTGGGTGGGAGCCAAATCTTGAAGACCCCAGGGAAGTGGAGATGTGTCCATCTGACCATATGGTACTGCCCTTGAGCAACTGAAACAACAAAACTGCTGTGTAATTACCCAAACTGATGCCCTTCTTTTCCTCTCTCTCTGTGGCATTGGAGTTCAGGACTGACCCTTTAAGCCACACTAACCCCCCAGGGCTGGCGGGTGCATGATCTGTGGGGTTGGTGAGGTGAAAGAGAGTGCGCTGCTTTGATATAAAGCCTGTGGGACCTGAAATGGGTGACCAGAATATAAAAGAATTTTCTCTGCATTTGT
Source organism: Tonatia bakeri (assembly GCA_004024845.1). Lineage (NCBI taxonomy): Eukaryota > Metazoa > Chordata > Mammalia > Chiroptera > Phyllostomidae > Tonatia > Tonatia bakeri. The sequence goes on along the minus strand of PVIA01001312.1, from coordinate 179,487 downwards.
ACCATCAACTAGTAATAAGGACTGCACTGATTATTAATGCCATCACACTCAACCTCATCAACAGGCAAGGTCTGAGACACCCTGGGTGCACGGTACTCCGCTGAGAGTTAGATCCCAGAAGTTTGTGACTGTGTCCAGTGGCCCTCTCAGAGGTGCTACTGCACTGGGGTGGGGCGGGAGGTAGATTTAGATAAAATACAAGAAAGAATACAAATAAATCATGAGGAAAATGGCCAAGAAAAGGGTAAAGAAGAGTGATAAGTACAAATTTTCCAATGAGCACTGGAACAAGTCAGAGTCCCTGAAGGTGAAGGCACCAAGGTCGAGTTCATGAAACCTTGCCATGCACACTGGCCATTTGGGATAAACAAACAAACAAACAAACAAACAAAAACCCTTCCTTTGAAAAGGCAAGGTTTTTGAACAATGGTCACACGTTCCTTTATCAATGACAATGTTCTAGATGGGTTCATGAGTGAATTTTATCAATTATTTAAGGGAAAAATAGATTAATCCATGGAAAAACTTTCAGAAAGTAGGTAGAGGCAATAATTCACACCTCTCTGAGTTCAGCTTGACTCCAATCCAAGCATCTGACAAGAGACTCTGACAAGAAGGTAAAAGAACAAGTCTCTCTCATTACCATAGATGCAAAAGTTTACAACAAAATTTTAGTGAATTCAATCTAACATTGTGCATACAAAGCAAGGTATAACAAAGTATGATTTATCCCAGGATGATAATGTTATTTCAGAATTTGTAAGTAAATCAGAGTAATTTACCACATTAACAGATTTAAGGAGAAGAAAACAGATGATCCACTGGATATATTAAAAAAAAAACACTTCAGAAGTCAACACCCATTCATGACCAAGAAGCTTTCACAAAGACTAGAAATAGAAGAAAATTTTCTCTACCTGATAAAGGGCCTGTACAAAAATCCTGCACTTAACTTTAGAATTAATGTTGGCCTCGGTCCTTATTTTAAAGGGGCCAGGACCAACTCTGGCCAATTCCACTCATCATTCACTGAAGGGCTATGACCATGTAATAAGGCAAAATTTTAAAATAATAAAAGTAAAACACAGAGGTGAAGGAACAAATGGCATTACAATTGGAAATGAAGAAGTAAAACTGTCTTTATTTGCATATGGTATGGCTTTATACATATATAAAAACCCAAAAGAATCTAAGAAAAAATAGTCTGCTACATTTATACCAAACTGAACACGGTAAAGCCAACAGGACTTTGGGAAATAAGGTATATGCAAAAAATAACTGTATTTCTGCATACAGATACATTTTTTAAGATCAAGATCATTTATAATTAGTATCAAAAGACATAAAACATTCAGAAATCAATTTTTAAACATATATAAAATATTCCACAGTAAAAACTATAAAACAATATTGAAAGGAGAGTAAAAAATCTATGTATATGGAGAAATATATCATCCTCACACTTATAAAGTCATTAATTCTTCCCAACTGGCCTATTGGTTCAATTCAATGCCAATCAAAGTTGCGGCAGGATTGGTTTCTTGGGGAGGAGGGCGAAGGGCATTTATATCGGTAAGTTGACCCTAAAGTATATATATATGGACGTGTGAAGGGGCTGGAGTAGCCAGAACGACTTTGAAGAGAGTCGCGAACTCGGGTGGCACACCCGACCCCATTGCACAGCATGTCGTAGAGACACAGCGTCAGAGCCCGGGAGGCTGACGATGATAGAATCACTGATCACGAGAGCACAGTGAAGATTTTAGGCAGAGCCTCACGCGTTTGCTCAACTGTTTTCCAAGAAAGTGAAAAAAAAGTCAGTAAAGAAAATACTTTCAGTAAATGGCACTGAATAAATTAAATATCTATATGAAAATAACAGAAAATTGCTCTATACATCACACCATATACAAAAATTAACTTGAAATGCATTGCAGACTTCACTGGAAAGCTAAAACAATGGTGCTCCTGGAGAAAAACAGAATATCCTTGCAACCTTGGTTATGCAGAGATTTCCTGGACAGAACCCAGCACAAACCACAAAAGAAAAAAAGTGATAAACTGGATTTAATAAAAAATAAACATTCTTATCAAAGGGCACAGTTAATAAAATAAAAACGCAAGCCATCGGCTAAATATATTATGCCCTAATAATAGTAGTAGCAAAAAATCTTTTTGGGGAGGAGAGCCACAAGGAGATACCACAGGTTGGCTAAAACCCCGAGACGAACAATGGTTAATGTCGAAGGTCATGTGGAGTCACTACTCTCATGCTCCATTGGGGTGGCCACGGTACCAGCATTTTCTAAAACTATTTCCTGTTATCTACTGAAGCTGAATATAAATTTCCTCATGAAGTAATTTTATTCCTAGTTCTATGCCCAACAGAAATGCATAAATATGCACACCTATGCTCCAAAATAGGTGCAGCGGCATTAAATTCAGTAGCGCCAAAAAATGGAAACGGCTTTACTACCCATCAATAGTAGAATAGATAAATAAATATTTGCATATTTATAAATGAAACATCAATACAGCTTGAAAATGAGCTCACCACTGAACGAGGAAACAAAAACAGTGAGATGAGACTAAAACTGTAGTTCGTGGTCAGAGTTTGCAGAAACTTGGCAGATACGATGAGGAGACAGAACTTTTGATCTGCCTGATGACAAAGGCCTGGAAAGACTTTACGAAGTGGTCTAATGTGATTTGCACGTTTTTAAAAGGTGACTTTGGCTGCTCTGTGGATAATGGTTTGAGTTGTGAATCGAGGGAGGAAGCCAGAAGATGTATTAAGATGTTAAAATCACCTAAACAGGAATGAGTGCCTTGAGCTAGAAGGTAGACAAGTCTCTTAAAGAGTGTTGAAAACAAATAGGAAAAAACTGTCCTTGTAAGCAAAAATAAATGCCAGGATTTTCTTCCTGATATATCCTATTGAGGTTAATTGGTTAGAAGTATGTAAAAAGTTACCACATTTCCTGGTCATCCAAAAGCAACTGCAAAGCCATCTTGTACTCTGCCCCAACTCGCAAAGGCAATGCTTCTTCTATAGAGGTGAGATTTTTCTCCACATTCCTTTTTTTCTTCAAATTCATCTTTCATCTGTTATCCACGGAAGTTCCAAAGATTCCACACTTAGTTATGAGGTTACAGAAGCCTTCTATTTATTTTGATGTTTACTTTGTTCTTTAACAGAAACACTGGTACTTGGCACCATGCTGCTGTTATGTGTCTGGCTATCTGAATGGTAATGTAAGTGCTCAGCCGGCGGAGTTTAGTGTAAAGGTCAGGCCATTTGATCGTTAGTGGTAAATGAGAATAGACTTGATAAGAGTTATGGCCTTCCACTGACAAGACACACATTCTCTGTTTTCAAAAACTGCCTCCCATAGATTTCCGAGTGAAATCTAGCAATGCAGAATGGCCATTCATGGACGGTGAACATAAATGAAAATATTAGGAGAGCACATGGAAACGGAACTTGGCATGCTTGTGTTATTAGAGGATCTTCCAGGTGTCGACTGATTGAGGTTGAAGGTAATGCAAATGCAGAAGGCCATGTGTTTCACTCTTTAAACCTTGGATCAGAGAAGAGGTGCCAAGGTGAACTCCCACGCACATCTGCAGCGCTTTGCAGGAGATGACAGTAGGTTTGATATCTTCCCAAAGAACGCAGGTCAGACACCTGCACAGTGACTGGCTCGTGTTGCTGCTGCTTGCAGGAAACTCTGTGTTCAAAACAAAGAGGATGTTTTGGCCACAATACACACATCTGGTAAATAGGAACACATGATAATATAAAGAATTCCCCAAACCAGGAACAAGATTCAAATGACTCAACAGAAACGTGGCAGGAGAGTCAACAAAAGATGTTGGACGTTCACGTGCAACAAGTGAAATCTAGACACAGGCCTGACACCCTTCACAGAAATTCACTCAAGACGGACCTGAGACTTAACTACAACACACACAACTGAAAAGCTCCTACAAGACAACTTTGGAGAAAGCCTAGACAACCTTGGGTTTGGCGATGGTTTTTTAGGTACAGCACCAAAGACGTGATGCATGAAAGGAAGAATTTATAAGCTGGGTTTCTTTAAAATACTAAAATTCTGCTCTGTGAAAGACACTGTCAGGAGAATGAAAAGACAAGCCAAAGAATGGGAGAAAATATTTGCAAAACACACATGTGGTAAGGACTGTTGTCCACCATGTATAGAGAACTTGTAACAGTCAATAGTAAGAAAACAAACAACTTGGTTAGAAAATGAGACAAAGAATTTAAATACACATCACACACATACACACACACACACACACACACACACAGATGGCAATAAGCTATGAAAAGATGCTCCACATTTCTGACATTACAGAAACACAGAGTAGCTGAACCTTCTTGAGTCAGTTACCTACATATTCCATGCTCCAGGCTCGCACCTGCAAAATGGGCAGAATAAGAGTGCTTGCCCCCTGGGGTGGTTGTGTCGGCCCAGCACGTCCCTGCACGATGTGAAGCTTTTCTGCGTGGTGCTTGGCTCACAACAAGTTCTCCAATGAAATTCTTTCTCCCGTCTCCCAGATTACGACACCTGACCTCCTGTCTTACATAGACGCAGGTCAGTGTGGTTGGAAGTGTCCAGGTCTCCTCACTCACACCAAAGCTATTTCTCACGCGTGGAATACTCTGAGTCTCCGGCACCTAAGCCCATGTGGAATGTTGAAAAATTAACTGCATTTATTAAGGAATACATGAATATAAAAACAAATGACTGGTGTATCAATCAGGGCTCAACCAGAGAAGCAGAGCCGATAAGGAGATGGGTATGAAGAGTTTTACTACAAGGAATTGTCTGTGATTGTCCAGGCTGGCTAGGCAAGTCTGCGCTCCCCACAACAGGACTTCACGAGGGCATGCTGGGACTCTCAGGCTTGGGTCAAAGCAGCAGTCCACAGATGGAAGTTCTTAGGAGAAGCCTCTGGTTTAAGGCCCTTCAACTGAGCAAATCAGACCCACCCAAATTATCTAGGATAAGCTCCTTTACTTAAAGTGACTGGATTATAAATGTCAATCCTATCTACAAAGAACTGTCACAGCAACACCTAAATCAGTGTCTGAATAACGGGGGCTTGAAGTTTAGCCAAATTGACTCAAACACTGGCGGGGCCAATGATACGTAAATTCGGCCTAGGAGAGGCACACGCGTGTGAACTGTAACTTGACCGAGTACAGAAGAAGGGCTCGCAGAGGGCTGGTGCTTGAGGGAATTTCTACACAGACTCCAAACTGTAGTCCCATCTCTAAGAAACTTCAATCAGTTGGAGGCTACATAGACCAAGTGTGGCTAAATTGTAATTCCTTAAGGGCAGGGTCTATAACCCTTATTTCATTTTTTTAAAAAATCCTCTTTAGGATTTTTATTTTGATAAACATTATCTCTGTTCCTAAAAGGTACCTAATAAAATTGCATGGAAAATTGAAACACCGAAAAGGAATTTATTTGCCCTATCTTACATTATTTATCCCTCCAAGTCTGCATGCAATTCAAACATTTCAAGAATCTTTGGGGGGGTTAATCCTACTGGGAAAATGAAGCAATGGCAGGAATACGTGAGAGCCATAAAGATTTCAGTCACAGCCCTGGCTGGCGTAGCTCAGTGGATTGAGCGCGGGCTGCGAACCAGGCATCGTAGGTTCGATTCCCAGTCAGGGCACATGCCTGGGTTGCAGACCGTGGCCCCCAGCAACCGCACATTGATGTTTCTCTCTCTCTCTCTCTCTCCCTTCCCTCTCTAAAAGTAAATAAATAAAATCTTAAAAAAGATTTCAGTCACAAGATCAAAACGCGCGCCTCACTTGGTAGGAGTAATATGCTGCTTTCCAGCGCGAATGAGCACTTGACACGAAGTGATTTGTTTCTTCTTGCTGCCTTTGACGGCAGTGTGGCTCACACCATCCCTTCCACACGCAGAGCTTGCGTCTCATTGGCATGGGATCACTTGGGTTGAGTTATTAAGTCAAAGAATGCTGAATGCAGGGGAGATGTTTTCACTGGCAGGGTTTGAACAAGGTGTGCAGATGAACGAGGCAGGCAGGCCCACTTCCCCTTGGGCTGCACTGTGCATGTCCCCTGGGCCTTAATTACATTAATGTAAGCAGTTGAGACATGAAAGGTGCTTTTCTTTTCTCATTTAATTTTTATAGAGATCAGGGCCCACTGCTCACCGGCAGAATCTCTAGTCTGAGAACCACTGGGGAAGGCAGGCCTTGGCCAGCTGTGATTTGCCGAGCAGCTGTTCTCAATCTGTAGCTCATGATTAGGAACTGAAGAGCATGCGGAATGCAGATTCCCAGGTCCTCCATGACCCTGATCTCACAGGGATGGAATGGGAACTGAACCAGATCACGATAGACATGCTGATTCGAGGCTACAGACTAACCCATGAGAAGAGGCTCTCCCTTGTCATTTAGGTCACTACACCTGTGACCTGGTCTAGGTTCTCCACCAAAATATTCTTGGCGGTGTCCACAGTCCTCTGGGCCACCTCGGGCTTTGCTTCTTGCTTGCAAGTTATTTTAGCCCTTACTGAACTGCGATAAACAGAACAGAACATTTAATTTCAGATCGTGCTTATGAAGCAAGGAGCTAAAGAGCTAAAAAAAATGTCTAAGGAAAGCATAAAACTTAGAGGAATAGGAAAACCAGAATTTGCTTCCCCCCCCCCTCCGCGGAACTAACAAAAATGGTTCAGAATCCTTTTTATTTGCTCGTTAGGTGCTATTTTGATCTCAAGCTCTGTCAAATCTAACCAAAGGCACTGTCCTCATTGGATGGGCTGGTGGAAGGAAGTGTACACGAAGAGAAACTGTTTTAATTCATGGACTTTTATTATGATGTTCACAGCGATTCATGATTGGCTGAATACAGAACGTTCCCATTTCACAGGCTGTTCAAGGATGAGCGAGACCTGGGGCTCGCTGGTCCTGGGTCAGAACTAACAGCGCCCTTCCCACAGTGGCGCTGGGTGCCGATGCGGCTGCGCAGGTCCACCCCAGTGTCCTGCCCACACTCCCCTGTGGGCCTGGGGGATGCCTCAGGGGCTGCTCTCAGCAGCTCGGTAGAATTTCACTGCTCACGTCCTTGCCATTGACTCACCGTCATCATCGCTGCCACTGTCTGCTTGTACCAGGAAGTACAAGGTGACAAAAAGTACATAAGTGATGCAATTTTTGCACATTTTAGAAAACCATTAGCTTGGTCCTGGCCTTAGTATAAGAAGTCAGCATTTCATGGTAACCTCCAGTTTTTAAAAATTAGACTTGAGCCCTGGCTGGGTGTGGCTCAGTGGACTGAGCACCAGCCTTCGAACCAAAATGTGGCTAGTTCGACTCTTGGTCAGGGCACATGCCTGGGTAGCAGGCCATGTCCCCAGTTGGGGACGTGTGAGAGGCAACCAATAGGTGAGTCTGCTGCACATGGATGTTTCTCTCTCTTTCTCCCTCCCTTTCCCTCTCTCTGAAAGAAAATAAATAGAATCTTTAATAAATAAATGAAAATTTGCCTTGAAAAGGTTTACAATATCTTTCTATTTTGATATCACTACTGGTCCTCCTGTGATCCCAGGAGAAAGAACACAAAGGCCACACCTTGGGCTATTGGGGAGCCCAAGGGGCCAGCCCCCAGACGGAACGAACTTCCCCATCGTGGGCTCTCTGCCTGCCAGCTGCCTCAGCCATAATTTTTAAAGAGATTCTGTATCAAGCTGGTTCACACTGGCGCATCTCTTGGCCTAGCAATCTCTAATGATTTTTGGTGATTAAGCATGTTTTGGAAGCTGTCAGAAAACAAGAATGAGTTTAGCATCAGCAGACTCATGAAGGTGGTTCGTGAAAATCCTCGTCCTGATTAATTAACTTCCTAGAGATTTGATTTCCTTTCCTCTCTACTCCTTTGGGCCGAGAAAAAACAGTTCTTTGATTTGTAATTGTTGCTGTGTAATGAAGGTTATCATTCACACTGGACCAGGTCCCCAGCAAAGTCATGACTTGGACAGAGTTGGTTCTGATCCATTTACTGCTCTGCATTCAGTATTTATTTCATCACTTTATGCACGCAGTGTTTTTCTCCCTGTAAAGTCATGGAGAGCTTGAAAAGTACGGTTTGGGGGAGAAATGAAAGTGGAAGCCAGATTGGAGGGGGTTTGAGTGAAAAGGAGAGGAGAACTGGACATAATTTCGAGAGGTTTTGCCACACGCAGTGAGTGACAGAGGAATGGGTGATTGATAGGGTGGAAGTGCGTGTAAAAGACAGTGTTTGCAGAGCGTGTGTGTATGCTGGTGGGACGGCCCAGTGGAGACCGAAGACCTGGTGCTGGAGCAGGAAGGGGACAACTGCTGAGCACTGCCCTTCAAGGAGAGAGAGGGCACAAGCGGGACCCTGGACAGACAGAAGAGCTGGCGTCATTGATGACCATGGACAGTTCGTTTGTTTGGGTGTTTGTGTAGCCATGTTAGGGTTGTGAGGGCGGGTGAGTAAGAATGTTGTCTTCTGATAGCGGTTGTTTTCCCCTTGGAATGAGGATCAGATGTGAGAATCGTGGAGGCGTTTGGGGGATGTGAGGAAAACAGGGTACCAAATGATGGCCAGGACAGTATGAGGATGAACGGACTCAGGAAGTACAAAATGGCCCCGTGATGGTCCCCTTGACGTACATGTTCAGGAACTTACTGGGTGGCGATCAGACTACCCTGTCCTGATGCTACAGCAGAGCCCGCAGAAATCTGGATATGAACTTGGAGGAGGTTTAGGCAGGGATCACAGTGAAAGGAAGAAAGAGCAATGGTGTGGGAGGGCCCTTATGGAGGTGAGGTCAAATGAGGGCACAGGGTGGGTCCTACTCCACTAGGATTGGTGTCCTGATAAGAAGAGGAACAGATACCGGACATCTGAGGGTGCACATGCTAGGGACAGGCCATCTACAAGCCGGGAGGAGGGGCCTCGGCAGAATCCAGCCCTGCTGGCATCACGACCTCAGCCTTCCAGCCCCCCCTCCCGGATCTACAAGAGAACAAGTGTCTGTCACTTTAGCCACCCAGCATGTGGCATTATGTCATGACAGCCTTATCAGATTAATGCAGTCATCATTTAAAAATTGGAAAGGATCAGTAAAATAAAATGCCATTGACTAGTAAAAAACCTCTATTTCCCACTCTCCACTCTTTATGAAAAGAGTAAACTAATAGATGAACTGACTGAGTGTGTCCCTCACACAAGTAGCAACTTCACGAGATGAACCATGGGGTGACAAAGCTTTCAAAGAAGAGGCCCTGTGGCTGTGAGAAATGCCACGGTGCCAGAAGACTCCAGGCAGGGATGGCGTGGCCTCATTCAAATTACGATGTAGAAAAGAACAGTGTTTTGTAAATTGTGTTTCACAGGGCCTGGGATTTTTACAGATGCCTCAGATTCTCAAAAGTACCTCAGTCTGCGTTAAAATGATATTGCGCTCTGACCCACTCACTAGAAATTCGTAATACCACCTTTGAGAAGCATTCAGTTAGGAATCTGTCAGTTACTAGTGGTTACTTTATACTTACCCAAGTATAAAAATAATAAACATAAGAAAAAAATTGTATATATAAATAAACACTTTATAAATTCAGGTATAAATACGACCTGCCACTTTGTGCTGCATAGTGATACTTCTTGGTACAAATGAGGTCACCATTAAAGAAGAAGCTTTATCGCAGAGGAACTAAGAATTCATGTGTATGAGCGTGAGACTGAGTGTCTAAGTAGGAACCAAATAAAACAAGTTAGGTTGTAACAGATAGGTTACATACCTCAAGACATGTCTGACCTTGACCCTCTGAGGTCTGAGGTGACCCATCAGGGCAACTCAAAGGAAAGTGTCCTAGGATCAAGGCAAGAAGGATGGTTATCCATGAAACAGGACAAGAGTTAAGAGACCAATTAAAGACAAACTATGGATGAAAGTGTGCATTAGTACACAAAAGAAACAGCAGAGACAGGAGGAAATCAAGAAGAGCTAGACCGGCTGGGAAGTGAGGAAGAAGGAAAGGGTTGAGGAAGAGAACAGTCAGAGATGAGACAACGAGAGAAGAAGCCGTGGGGGCCGGGGGGTCATTGCGACAAATCTGATACGCAGTGAGCTCTTGCCCCAGCCCCCTCCTGGTGCGGTCTGCAGAGACGGCAAAGCACCCAGCGGTGGACTGGGCTGTGAGCAGGTCTACCAACAACTGAGCAACTTAGGTGTGCCCTCTCTCCTCACTCCTAAAGGCCCATGGGTTGTTCATTACAGGGCGCAGAAGTAATTTAGAATTTAGGTCAAGTGCAGTATGTATTTGAGCTGCACTTTGACCTAGACCCAGACTCTCCCTGCTGAGACGTTGCTGTAAATAAACACAGAGTAGGGCCGCACTGGTCGGTCCTGTGGTGCGCACACCGCACACCGTGAAAAGGACAGTTAAAATCCACACGGAGCATTCTGTTTGAAATGGCACACTCTTGACCTTAGGATGGATTCTGTTTATATGTAAACACTACCATGTTTTGAGGAAGCAGTTGAAATCTCCGAGCAATTCAATTCCCTCTGGAGCTCAAGGATTTCTTTTTTGCGACAAACAGAAGAGTCCTTTTTCTGAACTGACGCAGCCATGCAAGGAAACGGTGACAGAACAGTGGGTACGGGGTAAGTAATGCCCTAAAAGCGGTGAATCACTGTCGGAGGCAAAAATCCTGAAAGCATAAAGCGCCCCGTGGTGAGGACAGCCGAGGGGTAGGAAGCATTTCTAGGACGATCGATGTTTTTTCTGCCGTCACCTGTGTTTGTGAATGGCTTCATCATTGCTTCCTGGAAACAATATCAGACACGTGGTGTGGAGTTCGGCCCTTACAGAGCCAGGTCTCCACTGAGCCTGTGAAGAGCATCCCGGGGCTGGTTGAGTGAGGGGCCAATGACTTGTGGGTTACCAGGCAGAGTAAGGACCGGAAGTGGGACATCTGCACATCAAACTGGCACAAGGAATGAGGGTACCCGGAGCAGGCAGCCAGCAGTAGGGCAGGGCTGTGGGGAGCTCAGCAACTGGACGCTAGACCCTGACCGGCCTGGCACTGACCACAAGGGATCAAAATCAGCATGGTCTCAGCTTTGGGAAGCTCAGAGTTTGGGACACGAGGGCAAAATTAATCATGTCATTGTGTAGATATATGTAACCTACGTATGTCTCTCAACAGTGGTGTTTCGGGGGGAGGATTCCAGATTTTAAAATGTCTCCCTTTTTTTACTTAAAACAACATAGAAGGACTAATACAGGCTTAAAACTACAAAATTAGTTTATTGTTAGAACACATATATGTAAACACACAAAATCCAGATAGGAAGAGAAGCTTATTTACAATGAGGAAACACATATAAATTAAGGTAGCTTGTAGTTTTCATAGAAAAATGTAAAAGTAAAAAGTATGCTACTCGGCTGCCACTGTCTACAGCAACATTGCAGGAGAGAAAAACAAGGCCCAGATTCTACAGCCGCGGTGCAGTAATAAATTCACTAAACCGCGTTACAGCTAATTAAGCAGAGCTGAAGAATTGTTTCCAAGTATGTCACCTTATGTAGCTACTGACAGGGAGGGTGATTCTAAGGCGCTCTCCGAGGAGGGACAGAATCTCCGTGGACCAGAGGCCCACTCCCCTTAGTGTGCTCTCACCAACGGCCCACGCGTTCCTCGGAGGGAGACCCCGGGGAAAATCTCAGACGCAGCGCCCTCCGCACCTCCTCCGTGGACGGTGGATGGGTGTTACCTGTCTCTCTGCCTAACACGTGAACAGGAGAACGGCGACGCTGGAAAGTGGCAGAGAGTCGTGTGTGCCCCAAGAAGGCTCACGCTAGGGATCCGCACTAGTCTGGAAGGTCCGGGAAGGCTTCGGGGGTGGGGTGGGGGAAGCAAGGACTGAGCAGCAGCTGGGAGGAAGATCAGACTCCTGGGAGAGACGGCCGGCGGAGAGCTGTGCAGCGCGGTCACTTGGGGCATGCTAGCAGGCGAAGGGTGCTGGAGAGAGGAAGGTGAGGCACTGGGCCACCTGGAGGGAGAGGCTGAACCCTGTCAGCCCCAAGAGGCTCTAAGAAGAATTTGGGAGTTTATCCTACAAGCGCCGAGGAGCGTTTAAAGTATTTCAAGCAAGATGATTACACATTCGGGTTTTCTCTGTGAAAAGACCTCTCTGGAGTGAGCAAAAACATTTACCAACCTAAGGGGTTCCCTCCAACAGAAGCAGGGTGGAAAACGGGGTCGACCTGAGGTTGTGGCGCCCTCTAGTGCCCAGCTTGAGGAGCCACATGCGCTCGCGGTAACAGGACAGTCACACCAGGCAAAGGTTTAAGGCCAGAACCAAACGTTTTAATAATGGTTTCTTTTCATCCGTCCAAAAGCCATTACCGCTTGGCAGGCGTCCTGTCCCAGAGCTAATCCCACCCTGGTTCTGTTCTCTGAGACAGAAGCTGAGCTCAACCCCCAACGGAGTAAAGGACTAATTACCCATATTATGTAAAGAAGCTTTCTGTTATAAAAAAGCAAAACATGCCAATAGCTGACAGAGTATGTGCTCCGTGTGCCCGCCCTGGGACGCCACCGTGTCTCTCCGTGAAGCTGTTTACATTGTTTTGGTTTTGCGTGCCTCGGCTCACAGCGCTTTTGTTTACGTCCATGTGCTCCTTGGAAAGTTCTTCCTCCAGCCGCAGCCCAAGTTTTGCCTGCTCAGCTGGGGGAAATTCCATGCTTCATGGAGACCTTTTACAAGTACTAATGGCTTTATGTAGAATGTTTGGGAAGCATAAGAAGCCAGACAGTGCTCTGGTAGAATTTATATAGCACAGCATCGCCTAATTCACGCCGGCGCGGTTCTCCAAGTTACCATTAAAAATGGCTGTGGCAATGGTCTACCTTCCCCCTCCACAATCACCTGTGTTATTGAGCATGCTGTACACCTAAATCTATTTATTGTTTTTATTCTGAACACCCATAAGAAGAGTATTAAACTGACTACCTATTTACGTACCGGGCGCTACACTCAGAATCACGTAGACCTTGGCTCTCTCTACCCTTTGTAATCTAAAACAGTTCAAGACATGGGATATGGGTACTGAAAAATAAGTAAATGTAATTTATTTGCATTATAGATGTAACTTAATTCTAACTGTTAAGGGTATGGCAAGGACGATGCTTGTGTTTCCAAGCCCGTTTAACTTTCCCGTGGAGCACCCTGAAAGATTAGAGTTCCCAGTCTTCCTGGCAGGCATATGGGGGCCAGGTACCCAGTTCCAGGCCATGGAAGGAGGACAGAAATTGTGTATGACGATTCCAGACTTGGGCCGTGAACAGCCCCGTGGAAGGTTTCATGCTCCCCTTCCCCCGCCCACGCAGCGAGCATGGAGGCGATGCTGAGAGCAACGGAAATGGGAAGCGCCCGGGGTTCCTGAGTCCCCGCGTGGAAGAGAGGGACATAGGAACGCCACCACCCGGGATCGTCCACGTGGCACTTTGTATGAACGAGAGAGGAAGCTTTGTTGGACTGAGATTTTAGAGGGTCAGAAGGACAGAGGATAGCCCTTCCTGGTAGAAGACACTGACATTATTAGATTAAATCTAAACCTCATTAAAAGGAGGTTATGGTGTCTGGCAGTGTGGGGGTACTGCTTAGATTATGGGATATAAATGCCCAGTATAAAAAGTTCTTATGCAACCAAGATGCTCTTCTGTGGTATATCCAAATAATGGAATATTATCCAGCACTGAAAAGAAATGAGCTATGAAGCTATGAGAAGACATGGCAGAAACTTAAAGGCATATTGCTGAGAGGAAGAAGCCAACCTGAAAAGCTATATATTGTATGATTCTAACAACATGACGTTCTGGAGAAGGCAAAACTGTGGAGACAGTAAAACTATCAGTGGTAGCCAGGGGCTGGGGGGAGGGTGAGGAGAGATGAGTACACAGAACACAGAGGACTTCTTAGAGCACTGGAAATGCTCTGTAGGATGCTATAAAGGTGAGTATGCATGTCCCTGTACACTTGCCCAAACCCAGAAAATGTACGCCACCCACAGCGACCCCAATGTAAACTATGGCCGCTGGGAGGCAGTGAGGTGTCAGTGTAGGCTCGTCAGTCGTAACAAATGTGTCACTCTTGTGAGTGACATTGACAATGGGGGAGGCTGGGTGTGGGGAGGCAGGGGGCATATGGGAAATCTTTTACCTTCCCCTCAATTTTCCTGGGAACCTAAAATAACTCTAAAATTAAGATCTAAATTTTAAAAAAGTTTTTTTAAAAGAAACAACACATTTAGATGTTTATGTAAACAATCATGCCTGGCTAGGCTAAAAGATACTGCTGATTTTGTATTTGTGTCTTCTGCTAAAATGCTGTATAATTGACTCTGAGGTTCACGTGACAAGGATTGAAACAGAACCTACTGAGAAGCATGAAGAGTCTGGAGAATGAGTTGGTCTTGGAGGAAAGATTATGATTTCTGCTAAGAAACACCTTTTATCTCAATAAATATCTGGCACTCCTTTAGCTAAAATAATGGTAAATGTTACTAATGGCATTTAGTGTTATAGTATTAAAGCACAGTTGCTGTATTCTTCTTAAAAATTGACAAAAGTGGATAAGGATTTTGAGACACACTTCTATTTCCCATTAAAAATTTTTAAAAAGTATGTTTCTTGTTGTTAAAGAGACAGGAAGGGAGAGAGAGAGTGAGAGAAACATTGATGTAAGAGAGAAACATTAATTGGTTGCCTCACATACACGCCCCAACCAGGGGTCGGACCTGCAGCCTAAGTATGTGCCCTGACCAGGAATCGAACCACCAACGTTTTGGTGTATGGACGACACCTCAACCAACTGAGCCATGCTGGCCAGGGATCTGTTTCCCATTTAATTGCACTCTTGTACTTATACCAGCATGCCAACGATAAGATGAAACACAGGTTTGTATTACTGAGTTGGATGCCATGCTGTTATTTGCAAGTATTAATACATACTTGAAATAGGCAGTAAAATAATAATGTTTGCTGTCATTTGCCTAAGTAGTTTTGGAGTGGAAGATAAGATTATGTCAAAAAGCAAATTGTAAATTCTAAGTTGCTCTTCGTATCTCTTCACGTGCCCTAATGTTTCATATGGAGGCAGCGTGCCAGGGTGCACGCTGACAGGGGGGAGACCTGAGTAAGGGCAGGTGCCTGGGAAACTCCCAGCCACCCCCAACCGTGCATCCTAAAGATTCCTTATACAAAAGGCAAGCTTGGCCCCCTTTTGGGGCTATTTTTGATGTATAAGGCTGTCCAGCTGTTAAGTAGGGCAGGGATAAAAGAGAAAGGTATTGTATCAGCTCAGACTCAGAAAGAAGTGGGCATCAGGCACCATTTTGATGATTTAATTTGTGGCAGAAACATAGCCAGTGGACTCGGGGTGTGGGGCAGGGTGGGGAGGGGGGAGGAAGCAACTTACTGGTGGGCAGGGTGCAAGGGAAGCAGGGTCTCGCCGCTGGGAGGGAGCCTTCAGGCAGGTAACCAGAGATTTGGGGGGGGGTCAAGTCGAGTGTGGCAGGAGGGGCCGAGAACGTTAGGCAGAGGGACCTGAGGCAGAGTACCACTGAGAGGAAGTGCCCAAGTGAACGCCCATTATTGGCAATAAAAGTAAAAGTAATAACAGCAACCGTGGATTGGATACTTCGTGAGTTCCGGTACATTATCCTTCATCTCGTGCAAACCGAATGCTTACAGCAGCCAGATGATGTGGTTATTAGTGTCTCCATTCTCAGAGGTTAAGGAAGAGCGATGTGGGAAGGTCTAATAACAGGGCAGAGTCACACAGCTAGAAACGCGCGGAGGTCGATGAGAGGGAAGGCTTTCCGACTCCTCACCCCGGTGTACTTGGCTGCTACCAGACACCACAGGGACGAACTCTCTGTCCTGCTAAGGATCCGATGAGGAGCTACAGACCTGAATCGACTGCTGGGGACATCAGGGACTTTAACTTCAAGGGACATTCTCTCTTTCATCCATCCACCAAACGACAGTGACCACTACCCAGCTGGAGAACGGCCACTGTTCATGTTCAGATTGCTTTAAAATCTGAGCTAGAGAGTTCGAAGGCTAGGTCAGCAATGACAGAAGCGTTTCCTCTGATGCCCCAGGATGGAGATTTATGCTGCTTGGACAAAAAATTTTTTTCTTCTTCCTAGAGAGGCAAGATGCCATCTCTACCTTTGCATAAATCATGGACCTTAGAGACCCGCCTGCATCGCCATCTGTACAATTTCGAACAGTTGGCCAATTATGTCAATGGACCCAAGGTAATAAATTTATGCCCAACTCGAGTCGGACACCCCGTGACTAGTGGAATGAATTAATCGAGTGTGTCTCTTTAGAGCTCTCCCTTCCACGTGAGCCTGGCATGGAGTAAGCACTCAAAGTTGGCTGCTCTTCTGTGTGATGTCGCTGCATCCAAAGTGCTCGACATTACAGCCACGGAGGTTTCCGATTGAGAACCCTCCGATGAAATACTTCTGTATTTCGAGTGGCCATTAACCAGAACATCATTAGAGATTTGGGGAGAGATTAGCTAATGAGTGGCTCAATTCATTAATGAGGCAACTCAGCTGTGCGTTTTCTTCCCTTAACGGCAGATCTTCTTACTCTCCAAGGCACTATTTAAACTATTAAAATAACTAATGAGGTCATTACTGTTGTCAGAGAAGTCCCGGCCCTAGCGGATGTCTTTACGAGGAAACGTCAAGTATTTGTTTGGGGAGAGCGTTTGACACGTTAGTGATATCAGAAGAGACGTAGGTAACCGCACAGCGGACGGAGGCCCTGCCCCGGACTTCTGGGCCCAAACACCAGCAGGAGGACATTAACCCACTGCGGCCCTGTTTCAGTCGGACGTATCATTTCTTCGAATGAAGACAGCTTCAGGTTGAATTTCTGCATGATTTCTAAATCAAACGAACTCACTAGGACTCACACGACGTGTGCCACACCCAGCGCGGACTGCTACCGTGATATTAGTGAGAGTGCATCTGATCACAGGGACCCCACGCACAAAGTCAGTACCTGGGAGTGTGCTGACCCACGAGGCCCGGCCTCCTGGGTCCCAGTAGCCGTCTCTGCCACGGCGAGTTTGGGTTTCTGAGAGAGAACCGTGCAGGGGGCAGGTGAGCGCAATGCTGCCTTTGGGTTCTTTCAAGGGCCTCTCAGCGTGTTTCTCTTCCATGTCATGTAGTTCTTTCTGGTCTGTAACATTCATTCTTCAACGCAGCCGCAGCCCCCAAATGGGACGCTTATTGACCATAAACGCGATATTCTAGACAGACCAGGGATGTCTCACTGCAAGCATTTCTAGAGGAGGAATTGCTGCACGGCACCCCAGAGTGACCCCCGATGTCTCAGTGCGCATGTGGTCCAGCTTCCTGCGCGGGGCCCAGTCTGCTTTCGGTGTTCACGGCAGGGAGAAGCGGATCACAGGCCCGTGAGAGCCCTCTCCTTCCCGGGAACACAGAGAAGATGGACTGAAGGCACACGGGCAGCCGGCTGTTGTTCTCAGAATCTCAAGGGCTCTCCGAGGTTGACCCGGAAGGCCAAGCCTGTTCTAACTGAAAACCACAGCGCATTAAAATCAGCATTGCTTCATAGCACAAAGAATCAAAACACGGTCAATTTAAGTAAGTCTTCATGATTGTTATTTAAGGAAAAAAAGGTCAAATTCCAATGTAATTGTCTTTTAACGCAATTCAATTCCTTCGGGAAAACACAATAAAATACAGTCAGCTGTGAATGCAGGGTCTGGCAGAAGCAAGGCCTGCTTATGTGGCTGGTGGGGTAATACTATGGGTATAATAATGTTTCGTTTTATTTTGAACATTTCACCTAAAATGTCACATGGTGTGCTTGAGTGTGATATTGTTATGTTATAGAATGACATGCTTATGATTTTGTAATAAAATAGGCGCATTATTTGCACTGGGCCCTGTATTTCTGCCATATTTGAATATTTACCTACAGAGAGCACGCTTCAGAGGTATCAGAAAGGACAGTGTGATTAACCACAATTCTCATATAATATACTCATGCTGTAGCAATTTTTCATTATTTTACTGATTCATTGGCTACAATGCAATACTGTTGTTAAATGCTCTTGTAATCTTAACAATGACATAAATTTATAAATATTGGTTATGAGGTTTTCTCACATAAAAATCTCATCACCAAAACAGTATTCCATTTTATAGTAATAAAAACACGTATCAGGGGTAAGAGAAGTGGGTGTGGCCTCTCACACTTGATTTCACTTGCTGTCTCACTGTGCGCTGCGGTCCAGGCCATCTGTGCATCGGGAGCAGGGCTGACATGAATCTTTGGGCGTCTCCAATTTCTTTTCCTGGAAGAGGGGGCAAAACTGACCACCCAGCAGTGCTGGGGTGTGTGGGAGGCATTGCGGACACTCAGCCACACCCTCGCAATGGAGGCATTCCTAAGCGGGTTCCCCCTGGTTCGTGCATTCTATTAATGAATCGGGGGATAGCTGAGCATCACTCACTTCGTGCTCTCGAACCTGTTTTCAGATGGGATGCTGGGGAAATGCAAAGAAACAGCTCTATGGCTCTCATTTATTCTTTCAACATTTGAAAAGTCTCCTCCTGATGTGTTTGTTGCTGCGTGTAACAAAGATGACCCACGTTTCTGAGATCCCGCATCTGCTGGGAAGTGATGTATCTGAAAAGATCATGGAGTAAACCCCACACTCTATTACATGTAAACACTGGCGGTTACAGAGAAGGGAATGCACCACTGTGCCCGGAGGAAAGCCTCACTGAAGGGCAAGATGTGTGCTGGGTTTACACTGATGGTTACACGTTTCCCAAGCATCAACGGAAGGGTAGCGAATGGCATTGTGCGTAGAAGAAAGAGCAAGAGCAACGGCCTAGGTGCGTGGAATGCCTGGTAGCCTCACTCCCCTGGAAAGAACAGTCTGAAGAAGAAAAGCCTGGAAAGAATTTCAGGAATTTCGCATATGGGCGGCCTGCCAGCTTACTTCTTCAAATCCTTCTCACTGATCAGGAGGATATGCTGGAGAAATGATGGAATGTTCATAAGGCGAAGGGCTGCTGGAAAAAAACTACCAGTTTCTCTAAGTTCGGGGATATTAAAATCAAGGGGGTATAATGAAATATGAGCTAAGAAACACCTGGAGATTAATTTTTAAGAAGGAACGGATCCGAACTGCTATCTACCTATTTATATGAGTCACACAAACATGATTATTTTTGCATGTGCTTCACTTCAGCTTTTTAAAAAATACTTATGAGAGTTCTTAGTAGCAAGAATTATAAGTAACCTGGTGCAAAGCAGCTCCTATAATGGACTAAAAATGGGAAGTTTCCTATCGCAACACTGGCCCTCCAGATTCGGCGAGGCCCACCCGCTCGCCCACTGGCTACCGCTGAGCGCCCTGGCATGCTTCCGAGTAGGGCCTGGAACCTGGGGGGGTTTTTTTGCCTACACTGCTTTTGGCAGGTCTGTGTGCCACCATCAAGATCCATGCATTTGATTGTAATAAAAGTGACCTTTTGGCAAACTGTGACCTCATTGTTTTTGAATCCACTGAACTAACCCAGAACAGAGTTAAGAGCTTACACAGAAGTGAGGGTAGTGAACTCACTGTGTTCACACTGATCTCCAAAAACGATGGGCGTGGAAAGCCCAGACATACAAGGCCAGAGACACACATTGCACAGGAACATGTGGGGGGACAGGTCGGGGGAAAGGTGACGGCGGCCACCGTGGCTTCCACCCAACTTCCAGTGCTCATGTCTCAGGTGCCTTCATTTAAAGATTCAGTGACAGATTCGGTACTCTATCAGAGACCTTGGGCGAGTCTCTTTACCACCATGGGACTTTCAGTCCTCGACCAGGAGAAGACTCAAAGACTCAAAATTCTCATTTCAATAAGGAAACCCATGGTTATAAGCAGTACTCATAGAACTTGCCACCCAAGTTTTTCCATACATCTACCATAGGTCAGAGTGGTCCCTCAATCTCCAGTGTGTCACTCTCTTTAAGGTTCCCAAACCTCAGAGCTCCGTCCTCACTGCTCTGACCCCCACCTGCCCACATCCCACGCTGTGTCAGCACCAGCGACCTTGCCTTGAGAAATGGCACTTACCCAAGTCACCTGTTTATGGTAACCTGTATCCTATCCTCTCCTATTCTTACGGAAGTTTTCACTTTCAGTGCATGGTTAGCTAAGACGTACGTAACAAAAGTGACGGACTTCTGTTCTAAATTTAGAAATAGAAGTATATGTGGGGTGTTTAGGGGTATTGTGGCTTTTACTAAATAGCTTTAACTCTTTGAAATATTTTATATATTGCCTACGCTTAATATTTTATCAAGTACATGTATCTCATTTTTAAATCTGTGCCTGTTTCAAAGGAAATTTTGTCCATATGTTCCTAATTAATTCGAATTTAACTCACCAAATGTTGGCATTCAGTACAGGTCATTAAAAACTAGCTTGCATTTAAATTCTGTAAATGACAAATTATTTCCATTATGTATTTGGTGTAGTGATATATAACACCAGCCTGATCATTATTTATTGATGCATAATGTAAGGTGAAAAGTAATTTACCTACTAATTATTTTAATTTCTACTCCCCCAAAACCAGTGAACCAAAGTAGCACAAAAAGCAAATTGAGGAAATTGATTATATTTAACTCATTTTAATAATTAATAGGCTTCCTGTTCCATAATGGATTTGAGGTGACCTACAAATTAAAAAAAACACTACACACAAGATGGAAATATGAAGTGAGGCATAGGAGGCATCTATAGAATATATAAGTAAAGCAAGTAAGACTTTTAACAACATTTAGTTGAAACACTACCCTTCCCCAAACATACACCAGATTCAGGAAGATCAAGGGGACCGGGACAACATGGTTTTTAAAGGCGTGAACAATCAGGAACGGAAGTCCTTGTTTCTGTCTCGGCAGCACATGATGATGGCTGGCTGCTGGAACTCCCCCAGTGATGAGACACAAAGGTGGTCTCAGGCACCGTGACACCAAACAGGGACCCCTAGCACGGGCCACAGTGAACATTGCTGGCAGTGCCTCTGTCCCCAGCTCAAAATGAAGCAATTCTGGAGGTCACTAAACGTGATTTTTTGAACTATCTGAGGATACCCTTAATAAGGAAGTGCAAGCCTCTCAGTAGAGGCCACAGAAGTACCTGCCCCCATCCCCACCTTCCGCCCTGCCTGCCTTGCACCACATGCCTTGCAGGGCTCAGCATTTCCCTACCTCTGGTCTCACTTCCTCAGTTCCCTCCAAAGCTCAGAACTCAGGGCACGTCACCTCTTCTCTTTCCCTCTCTTGCCACATCTTTGGACCTGGGGTCCATCTCCCCACCCTGTGTACCACCAGAGAAAAAGTTTTAGAATATGGAGTTTTATAGTTATGCCAAGTTGAACCCAAGCATCTAATTTTGCTTCTCCATGATACAGAAACTCTGTCAAAGTGTCAGTAAACTGCTTACTGAGAAATGAAGGCAAAAGGGAAACAGCGAGAGAGAAGACAGTCTGACCCGCCTGTGGGGGTGGAAAGCAGACAGAGACAAGTGGTGATCTGCTTAGGAAGGCCAGGAAATTTGAATTCCACCCCAGGAGAGATAAAGCTAAAATTAATCAGATTTACACCACAGAATTTTCGAGAAATTCAGAACTGGGCGGAGCGAGACGACTCTCTAAAGTGGGAGTGAAAGGAAGCAGGCTAAGACACAGAAGATAGTTCTTGAAAACATTTTAACCAGAAGCCTAGATACGACTGGTGGATTCCCCCTCGCCACTGCTGTAAATGGGGAAAGTTCAGAGGGGGCAGCGGTGGGGGTTCCGCCTCGGAGCAGGCAGGCATGGGTGAAGCTTGAGTACTCAGTGGGGAACCGGAAGACTGAGTGATTGCACACCCCAGGAATCCTACCCCCAACCCAGGCTTCCTTCCCCACTGAGCTTCCACACTTCACTCCCGGGGAGAAGACGGGTGGAATCTTCTCTGGGGAATATGACTAGCGAAAGAGGAAAAATCCACTCTGATTAGTTCCGGCACCAGGGCTTCTGGAAAGGGGATTCTGCCCTGGAAATGGTCCCCCCACAGTCTCACTGGTAAGTGGAGAGCTCTGATGATAGGTTTGGTCTCTCAGTCTTAGATGATCAGAAAATCCATGATCAGTGACATCCGAAGAAGGCTAAGACAAAGGGAGTAAACAGATAAAAAGCAACTTTGGGAAAACAGAACTTACACAGAAAAGTAATCTAAAAAGTGAACTCTTATTTATAGCTTCGAGATGATAAGAGATGCTACATTCATGAGATAAGAGCAGGTACAACAAGAAGAGAGAAAATGTGGAAAATAAAAAAGAACTCTTGGAATGGAATAATTGAAAACTCAATTGATTTGAAAAATAAAATTATTAAAGTGTTCCATAAAATAGGGTAGAAAGAATAATACATGAGAAAGAAAGACATGAAAATGGAAGAACCAGTCCAGGAGATATTGCATCTGAATCACAGGAGATCCAGAAAGAGAACAGAGAAATTAAAGGAAGGGAAATAATGACTCTGTTAATTTTGTTTTAATTTTTCAAATTTGAATAACACAAGTTTCCAGATTCAAAAAACCCAGTGACTGTCCAGAACCAATCATGAAAATGACCCATGCCAACCCCCATCTCTAGGAAATTTCAGAGCACAGTGGACAATTAGAAGACCCGGCAAGCTTCCAGAAAGAAAGATATATAGGTCACATCAAGAACCAGAATGGTTTCTAATATTTTAATGACAATACTACAAGCTAAGATACAATGAGACAATGCCTTGAAAATTATGGAGGAAATTATGTTACATATAAAGTTTTAGACTCAATCAAATTTCATTCCAGTGTGTGAAGAGTGAAGGGCGAATAAAGGTATACATTCTCAGACAAGCAAGATACGACTGAATGTATTTCGAGGAGATTAAAAAATATTGGTAGGGAGTCTGGGGTTGAATCAGAATACTTACATAGCAAAATCAGCGAAAGAAAAGCAGGCAAAAAAGAATTCCAGGAAAACAAACAGAACACTGCACACGAGAAGTTACAATTTACTCCATAGCTCACTTGTAAATACCACACTGTCATAGCTATTGTACAATGCAGTTGCACACTTGGGTATTTACACCAAAGGAATACACATTGATGTTCACAAAATAACCTGCACAGGAGTGTGTATAGAAACTGTACTCACTACAGCTCAAAACTGGAAAGAGCCCAGATGTCCTTCAATAGGGGGACAGTTAAGCTAATTTGCTACATCCATGTCATAGAGCATTGCTCAGCAATAAAAAAGGAATGAACTATTGATACATGAAGCAATGCTGGATCAATCTCCAGATAATCACTATGGTCAAGAAAAGCCAGTCCCACAAAGTTATATGTTGTATAATTCCACTCATGTAACATTATTAAAATGACGCAGTGATGGAAATGAAGAACAGATTAGTGGCTGCCAGGGGTGGAGGAGCTGGTGGGGGCAGGTGAGCAGCAGGGCAGACTATAGAAACGCAACATGAGGGATCCTGTGGTGATGGGATGTTCCGTATCTGAACTATATCAACATCGATATCCCAGTCATAGTATCGTATTGTAGTCTTGAAAGCTGTTACCATTGGAATGAACTGAGTAAAGAGTACGTAGGACTTCTGGATTCTTTCTTAAAACTGCATGTGAAGCTACCACTATGTCAAAATAAAAAGCCTGATTAAAAGAAACAAACAAATAAACAAACAGTAATGTTGACCTGAACACTTCCTTTCCACCATCTTCTAATTCTGGTATTTATTCAAAGATCTTTCCAGAATCAAATCAGATAGTGAACGTAAGTAAGCAATGAGAGATAAGTCTCTTTAGATTTCATTGGGAAATATGAAAAACAATTGTTGACCTGCTCTTCATTTCTTGATCATGGTTTATCGTGATTTATTTTCCCTTGCAAGTTAGATACCAGTTTTTTTTTTCACTGAAAAACATTTATTTTTTTCAATTTTTTATTGTCCAATTACAGTTTTCCCCATGTCTCCCCATTGCTCTCCCCTTCCCTGTCCATCCCCCTACATTCATTCCCCCCACCCCCCTTGTCCTTGCCCATGGGTCTTTTATACATGTTCCTTGACTTGACCCTTCCCCATCTTTCCCCCATTATCTCCTTCCCCCTCCCCTCTGGTCACTGTCGGTTCGTACTTTATTTCCCTGTCTCTGGTTCTGTTTTGCTCATTTGTTTGTTTCGTTGATTAAGTTCCACTTACAGGTGAAAAAAGACATAAAGATACCACTTTCTGACTATTTTTTATAAGCCAATTTACGATGCTAAGTACTTCTTCATGTATCTCAATGAAACATACAACAGGCTTGTGAGATAGGTAACTATGCTTAGTTCACGAAGAACTGATTGTCAGCCGAACCCAAGGGGTCATGGGTCAGAAGGCAAACCCTTGCTTCTCTCGCCACAGAGCACTGGGCCCGGGGGCCACTGCCTCGTGCCGTCCCTCTGCACGACACGCTCCTGTGGTGTCCCTCCCAGAAAACCCCTCCACATCAGTTTGCCATCTGACTCAAACAGTTTCATCCATTGAGCCTTCCCTGGTGGCCAGGCAGAACCCATCACTCTCAGCTATGGCCTGGCTAGTAGTTTATGTATCGCCTTTTCAAAGTGCTTTTTACACATCTACTACGGGCTCTATGTTTCTCCCCACAGACCCTGAGAGCCTATCAGGCAGGTATCCAGTCGCTTTCACTTTATTGTACTCCTCATATCCAGCCTAGTGTATACTTAGTAAAATACAATAAGTGTGTGTTATTTGAAAGCATAAATGGTGGAAACTCTTTCACAATGAAATTTGGTGGATTCCAGGCTGCAGAGGCATGAAGTAGAAAATCAGGGGGAACACAGGCAGGAGAGCTGATTAAACTGCATTGTTCGAGTGGAACTCACTTCTTCCAATGAGGCTCCATAATTGGCAGCTATGTTTCTGGCATTTCGGATGAGATGCAATCAAACACCTGCTTGTCAAGTGTATGTATTCCTGTGGGTGGTTCTCTTAAAAATGCTCATCGGATGCTTCAACTTACTTGTTTTATTCAATGTGATGTTTTATATATATATATATAGTATTTATATATAGTACATATACTATATATATATTTATAGTATATATAGTATATACTGGCAGTATATATATACTATACTATATATAGTGTGGTATTTAAAAATTTTATATATATACACATACACATATATATCTATATATACATATATATAGATATATATATAATTTTTAGGACTATAAGATGCACCGGACCATAAGACACACCTAGGTTTTAGAGGAGAAAATAGGAAAAAAATTAAAAGCAAAACATGTGGTAAAATATGTAGTAACCTGTGACCCTGATCCACCGCTGCCACCCCCAATGAGCCAGGTACCGCTGCCACCCCCAATGAGCCAGGTAAGCTACATTCGGAGTATAAGATGCACCCCCATTTTCTTCCCAAATTTGGGGGTAAAAGTGCATCTTATAGTTCGAAAAATATGGTGAGTGGGTGCGTATATACACACACAAGTGAATAGATAGTATCATGTTATAGCTGCATTTAAAGAGCACATATAACCAAAATCATGCATAAAGGGGATAAATTGTACTCTCTATTCCCTCCCATCCCCTTCAATGAATTTGGCAACCCAAGCACTTGCCAGCCTTGGTGGTTGACATAGCGATGGACAAGGCACAATTCTCAGTTTCAAGGGCGGTGGGTGACAGGAACTCCCAGAAACAAAGTTTGAAGCAATGCTCGAGAGCTCTTTCCACGCAAGCAGAGGAGTGCAGATGGCCTGGGCGGTGTGGAGCGTGGTCACCAGTAATTACACAGCTGGTCATTCCGAGATCGTGCCTGTCACACACAGACCCCACTGGACTTTAATAACCATTGACAAGGCAATTCTTTCAGCCCAAGTAAGTAAGTAAATAAATGTCAGGAATCACATGGCTTTATACAATGCCTGCATGTGGTAAGCCTTTCCCCATGGCATTGCTGTCGGATTGAAGTATTTGTATTTCACCCCTTTCTCGTGGGCAGACATGGGGAAAACCAGACAGGGCGGCCAGTCACAGTGTCCACAGAAGGCTGACTCGCTGCCTACCTCGAATCAGCATGCTCTCGAAGTAAAAAAGAATACTGAGAAGCCACTTTCCTTCACGCTCAGCATTCCTAAATTATTTTTTGTAGAAACTTGAAATTGTGAACAATGCTAAGTGGCTTTCCTAAAAGTCAACCTTCAGACATTAATTTTGGCAGAATGTCAGATGAGTTATTCTAAGGGAAATTTTCACTGGAAAATACCTACCTTGTGCATAAAACATCTTTCAGGGCCATATGTGTGAAGTGTTATTTACATAAAGGGAAGTTTCTCGGTGGTCTTGGTGCCAGGACAACAACTCAGAGCCCACAGAGCCGCAGAAAGGTGAGTGGGACCCGGGTCCCACTCTCACCACCAAAAGGGCTACAGTGGCTCCAGGTGAGAAAGCTCCCCATTCATAGATTTTTATCTTCTTCTTTTCATTAGATAAGTCCCTTTAACATTTCATACAATAAGGGCTTGGTGATGATGAACTCCTTTAACTTGACCTTATCTGGGAAGCACTTTATCTGCCCTTCCATTCTAAATGATAGTTTTGCTGGATAGAGTAATCTTGGATGTAGGTCTTTGCCTTTCATGATTTGGAATACTTCTTCCCAGTCCCTTCTTGCCCACAAGGTTTCTTTTGAGAAGTCAGCTGCTAGTCTTATGGGAGCTCCTTTGTAGATCTCCTTATCTCTTGGTGCTTTTAAGATTCTCTTCTTCTCTTTAATCTTGAGTTATGTAATGATGACGTACCTTGGTGTGTGCTTCCTTGTGTCCAACTTCTTTGGGACTCTCTGAGCTTCCTGGACTTCCTGGAAGTCTATTTCCTTTGCCGGATTAGGAAAGTTCTCTTTCATTATTTTTTCAAATGAATTTTCAATTTCTTACTCTTTCTCTTCTCTTTCTGGCACCTCTATGATTCAGATGTTGGAACATTTAAAGTTGTCCCAGAGATTCCTAAGCCTCTCCTCATATTTTTGAATTCTTGTTTCTTCATTCTTTTTTGGTTGAATGTTTATTTCTTCCTTCCAGTCCATACCATTTATTTGAACCCCAGTTTCCTTCCCTTCAGTGTTGGTTCCCTATACATTTCCCTTTAATTCACTTTTCATAGCCTTCACTCTTTCCTCTATTTTGTGATTATACTCAACCAATTCTGTGAACATCCTGATTACCAGTATTTTGAACTGTACATCTAATAGGTTGGCTATCTCTTCATCACTTAGTTGTATTTTTTCTGGAGCTTTGATCTGTTCTTTCATT
Organism: Tonatia bakeri; assembly: GCA_004024845.1. NCBI lineage: Eukaryota > Metazoa > Chordata > Mammalia > Chiroptera > Phyllostomidae > Tonatia > Tonatia bakeri. The sequence continues at coordinate 151,922 of PVIA01001312.1, read as the reverse complement.
TGGGCCATTTTTTTCTTTGACTCAGCACACTTGTTATGTAGTAAGGGGCAGAGCCTCAGGTATTCGGCCAGAGCGGGGCTACCCATGGCTGTGTTGTGGTGCTGTATGTGGGGGAGGGGTCCAAGAGGGAACAATGCTGTTCGCTTGGCTCTCAGCCAGCTTTCAGTCACTTCCTTTGCAACCCACAAGCAAATTGGGCCCTTCTGGTGCTGATTCCCAGGTGGGTGGGTTTGTGTATGTTCTAGGACCCTGTGGGTCTCTCCAATGAACTCTCTTATGAGGCTTGGAGTTTCTCCCACTGCTGCAACCCCCACAGATTTTTACAGTCAGAGGTTTTGAGGCTCTATTTCCCATGCTGGAATTCTGGGTTGCAAAGTCTGTCTCACTGCCCAGTTGTTTCTCCCGATCTATCTGCAAGTAAATGAGAGACCTCCCATTCTGCCAGCCAGCATCTGGCCATGACTCCTCCACCCGGCTGCCCATCTCTGCCCCCGCTACCAGTCTGGATGAGTGTTTCTTCTTTAACTCCTTGGTTGTCGGACTTCCATACAGTTCGATTTTCTGGCAGTTCTGGTTGGGTTTTGTTTTTAAATTTGTTGCTGTCCTTCTTTTGATTGGGAGGCACAGTGTGTCTACCTCCGCCTCCACCTTGGCTGAAAGTGAAGTGCAATTTTATAAACCCCAGGTTGGAAAATATTTTTAAAATTTGCTTATTCAAATTATTGTAACAACTTTGGAAACCAACTGGCAGTATGCCATAAATTTGAATACCCACCTAGGAGTCAAGCATGAAAATGCCATGGTACCATTGCTCATCACAGAAAAACTGGCCAACTGGAATGCCCATCAGTGGAAAAATGAATAGATGTAGTGAGATATTCTGCATAGTAGAATAGCATTTGGTAGAAAATATATTAACTCTTGTTCCACGAAATAACTTGAAAGAATCTTGGAAATAGAATATTGAATGAAAAGAGCAATTTTCTGAAGACAGTGTACAGCCTAGAAAAAAAAAAAGCGTGACTTAAAAACAAACAAAATTAAATGTAATATTAGAGACACACATGAATTTGCGACAAACGTTTCGAAAAGTCTTGAGGAGGCAGTGATTGGGGGAAGAGAGAGTAAACTGAAGAAAACACACAGGTGGAGTCCAGGTGTTTGGAAGATGGAGTTCACAGGTGTCCATGTTATTATGGTGTCATAACAGGTAAGATATAGCTCATCTGTGTTCTTTTGTCTGAGTCAAATGTTAGACAATACCTTTCAAAAGTTAGTATTAAGACATTATTTCTTCCAATAAACAAAGACTTTAAAGTAAGTTGGGTTTTTTTTAAGTATTTACTAATACTCTGTTTCCAAATGACAATAGCAGGTAGAAAAACACCAGTATTAGGAGTCAGAAGACATGGGTCAAAATCCAGTTCATCCACGGGCCGACTCCGAATTTTGGTGAGTCTTCCCATTTCCCTGATTTCTCGTTTCTACAAAATGCAGATTAAAACAAATTCCTATCCTGCCAATTTCATAAACCTCCTAAAAAGAGATACTACAAGAGTGACTGGGAAATCATTGAGAGTGAAGGGCTGTTATGATGTTGGTAAGTGAATCATTGCACCATGTTGGGGTAAAATTCTGGTTTGCATTGTAGACAAAGAAGGAACAGAAAGTGGGTGTGGCTTCTGCAAAAAAGTGGCAGCTGGAAATGCTCTCCCACAAAAGGTGATGATTGCAAAGCTTGGAGGACACACTCCAGAAAAAAAAAGAACAAAGTCACCTTTGTTCTAATGTAAGTGTGGAGTCTTTAGGATGTTTGAAATGTTACTATAATTGGAAATACGAGGGCAGCGTGTATAATGAAACGAGCCCTGGACTGCCGTTCAGACCTGCAGTTCAAACTCAACTTTATCACAAAGTAGCTTTGTGATGGTGGGGGAAAACCCGCCCCTCTCTTGAGCCTTACATTTCACATCATAAAATGCAGCCAGATTTAGTGACACTGATGTTTTTTCCAACTAAAAATTTCCAAGGCTGTGGAGAAATTTTGTTCACCGTGAGCTGAAGTATGCAGTGAAAACTGAAGATATTACAAACAGTATCTTGAGTGTGTGGCTTTCACAATTTTTAAGTGGTTTTATTGCATCGTCTCCTTTCACAGGTTCTTAAAATTTCCTTCTTGAAAGGGCTGTGAGACACCATGCTAGCCGATCATCCTAGGAAGGCGTGCTTTTTATTTTTTTCAAAGTCAGCACTAAATGTACCATCGGTCTGTACTTGAACACTCGGATGACAGGAGACTACTTCTCCAGCGTGCCCCGTCCACGTTGAGGCTCTCGGAGCAGAAGAAAGCTCCTCAGAGGACTTCTGCCGAGCAGCGGTGTGAGCAGCCCTCCCGAGGGTCTCCTCTGGTGCTTGGTGTAGGTGCTTTCACCTGACCCCCAGCTCAGCCCTGAGATCTGAGCGCCGTTCCTGCCAGTTCACACATGTCCCCTGCCCCAGGTCGCTCCGCTCTCTGGATCCAGAGCTCGGCTTCCCCTTCATCATGCTCCAACGAGGAGGGTGTCCTTCCAAACCAGCGACACTGACCCCAACCTGGAGCTTCACACCCTCTGGCCAGCATCTCCCCACCTAAGCTATGGTTCCAAGGACTGTGTGACTTGAGAGATAATATATGGATGTTTGTGTCATCCTCCCTAGAAATAACTTACATTTTTTTATCAGAAACTTTGCCTTCCATCATTCCATCTCTTCGCTTCGGCAGGCAATTTGAGGTGGGACTCCTTCCCTGTCTCTCAGACTTCTGCCACCATACACAGCCTTCTGCTCTGCTCTGAGCTTATATTGGTGCCAGTGAAGCGAGCAGGCACAGGTGCCTGGCAAAGTAGAGGCATTTTTTTAAAAAGAATATTATATGTGATTGATTTTCAAATGCATTAAAATAGTGATTATGAGAAAAACTAGAACTTTCTAGGACTTTACCATGTTTTATGAGACTTTGTTAAACATGTGTGTGTGTGTTGCTACAGGCTGAATCATGCTCTCTGAAATTCATACGTTGAGGCCCTAACCCCCACTGAGGTAGTGTTTGGAGGCAGGACCTCAGGGAGATAATTAGGGTTAAATGAGGTCATGAGAAGGGGGTGCCCATGATGGGATTAATATCCTTATGGGAAAAATAAGAGAGGTCAGAGTTTGCTCCCAGTTTGCCACTTAAGAATACAGAGACCAGGAGGCTGTCTGCAAAGATGGAAGAGGGCTCTGACCCATAACCGACCCGGCAGGCACCTTGACCTTGGCCTTCCCAGCCTTCAGAACTGTGGGAAATCAATTTCTATTGTTTAAGCTACTCAGTCTATGGTATCCTGTTATGGTAATCTGAGCTGACTAATATATGTGTGTGTGTAATATGTATAATATTATATAATATTATAAATTATATATAATTTAATTACATATGATATAAATTATATGTGTAATTTAATTATATACTTTACATGCAATTATATACATATTACAATTATATACATATAATGCAAATTATAGCCCTAGCTATAATAAATGCACTGAACACATGCCACCTCCAAGGCAAAAATAATTTCAATTTGCAAGACCCAGTTCATTACACTGTAAACATCTTTAAGTCACAAAATGCAGTATGCATAGATAATAAATAGATAAGATGGCATAACATTCATACGTCCCTGGAGCTGTTTCTGTTCAATATGGCAGTCACTTCACACATGAGGTTATTTCCAATTAAATTTTAGTATAACAACATTAAAATTCAGCTCCTAAGGTGCGTAAGTCACGTTTCAAGGGCTCAGTGGCCACAGGAGGCCAATGAGGACCACGCTGGACATTTCAGCTAAACACTACACGAGGACTGTTCCTGTCACCGGGAAAAGTTCTACTGGTCGATTTCCCTCCCTCCGGGGGAATGAAGCAATGTTGTCTGCGATGGTACAAAGGCCCTACGGCGAGTGCCAATGTCTACTGTATGGAGTGTAGCATGTATTTCTAAGAGCCACTACCCCAAAGGCCATCTAAATGTACCAAAAAGGTGATTTCCTCTCGCCAGGTTGCTTCACTGCTGTGTAGCCTCCTATGGGCTGCCTGTGGGCGCCTCTACCTGTCCATGGCCATTGCTTCCTGGGATATGCACATACCTTCCTCAGCACACACAAGTGGAGTAAATGAAACCCAAGGGATGTTGCTTTTCTCTGGTTCTTAGCGCTGTGGAAAGGCAGCAGCTTTAAAATAAGGCTTACTAAAAAATATATTATTATACACCTATCACTGGAGTCTGCAAAAGCCAAGCAGTCACTGTTTTGGTTTGGTTTCACTAATACATGAGCCTGCAGAATTTTTTTGTATGCATATTTGTCTGCAGTACTCAGCAAATCTTAGTAAAGTGGGACTAGATAGGACAGGGCACAATCCCCACCCACGATGTGGGGGGGGGCGGTTACAGGGGTGGGGGTGTTGAACATGGAGAGATATTGGTCAAAAGGCATAAGCTTGCAGTTGGAAGATGAGTGAATTCCAGAGCTCTAACACACAGCATTGCACTTGCAGCTGACAATGCTGCATTGTTCTTCCAAGTTGCTAAGAAACTAGCTTTGAAATGTTCTCACCACGAAAGGAATAATACGGTCGATGGCAGAGGCGTTCAGCTAAGGCCACAGTGGTCATTGCATTACAATAAATAAATGTACCCAGTCAAAATGCCATGCACCTTCGGCTGACTAAGTGTTATTTCAGCTGTATCTCAATAAAAAAAGGAAAAATAGAGCAGGCAAGGATGCACTGAAATATGCAGTAATGCCCACATCAGTGAGCACACTACGTTCGCTGATGTGGTCCCAGCCCTCGAGCAGCCGCACTGCAGGGATCAGTGAGTATCCTCTGAGAGGAATGAGTAGACGGCGCAGCTGCACCCCGGTATCCTCCTCCAACCAAGCCACGCCCCCCAAAGAACCAGGTGCCCTTTCAGCGCATGAGGCTGGCGGCAATGTGGTCCTGCTGTGTGTTACAATAGTTCGTGACATTCTCTCAGGCACTTTCTCACTAGATAATCACGTCCAGCAGAAGCGGGAGTTGTGGGCTCCTCCATTATCGTTGTCCTTTGAGAACTTAGCTGTGTGTAGCCCGCACGTGCCGGGCCTCCAGTGTGAGCGGAAACACGTTGAAAATGAAAGGGCAGGCTGATGGACAGAGTGAGTAAGTGCGTGTGGAAGTGCATTGCATTTGCTTCTGTATTCGACCAATTATTGGGCGGAGGGTGTGGCTGACCACCCACCAGGGCTCCAGACGGTGTGGAGAGAGACCTTGGTGACTGAGGACCCGAACAGGGCACGTGCAATCCTCTGTCTCGGGCGGGGCAGGGCCGGCTGGCCAGATGTGGGAGCCCGGAGACCACGCCACTAGGGAAACCAATCGAGAGGTGTAAGTCCCACTTGGAGTGTTCTTCCTGGGCCCCACAGCTGAACCAGACAACCACTTTTTTCCGATAGAAAGGCAGCTTGGTTTCATTCCAGCGTGAACAGTTATTGAGACCCCTCTCCAGGGTCCTGTTTTTGATGAACCAAGTGTGAGGGGGCGGGGAGAGGGTCTTTGCTCCACAAACCAGCCCCTCTGCCCCCCAGCAGGTGGGCTCCGGGGGACCTTCAGGGTGCTGTCTGGGGTGGCCAGCAGGGAGGCTGGACGCCCAGGGAGACTCGAGCATGTGGATTCCCATCGCCCGTGGAGACCGAATGCCTCGCACATTCTCTGTAGCTGCAAATGAAAGTTTAAATTATTTAGTTCAATATCATCTTCCATTTTGCAGCAAAATCTAGTGAAAGCGAGTTTTAAATTAGATTTTTTTTCTTTCCTTTGTTGGGGCAGGAATTCACTGTGGAGTCTCATCCTGAGCGGGTCAGCAGCACAGCCACCAACCAGAGGCTCGCTCTCAGAAAATCGGCCTCCCCTCCCCCTCCTACAGTGCAGACCCTTACAGGCGCCATTGCACCCAGAGCTCAGCCTCTCTCCCACGAGGGGCACCCACTGTCCCCACAGACCCCTCTCCTGTGGCAGAGCGGTGCGAAGAGCTGACCAGTGCCCCAGCGAGGCCCCAAGTAAGAAAGGAGAGCAGACAAGTGGGTGCCACTGATCTCTAAGATCAAAACAGTGAAACAATCAGTAAATATGATTACTGATAGGCAGGCTGCCAGAAAAGGAATCTATTTTTTTCACCGTTACCCTACAAAACAACAGTAACAGCTGTAACCTTTGACTGAGTGTCTGTATCCGTGCTAGACCCTCTCCTGGGGTTGTACTTTTAACCAGTGATGTGACTGACTTGCACAGTGTCAGTGTTGTTACAATGAGAGTCTATGTGACGCAGGGCAGAGATCAGCAACCTTCCTGTAAAGGGCCACACACTGAATATTTCAGGCTCTGCAAACCTCGGGGTCCCTGTTGCTGCTCAGGCTCGGTTCCAGACCACCGCGATAAAGCAAGTCATTATCTTCTTGGCAGTGCGGGGTCTGGCTTTTGATTTGTGAAAAACGCAACATCCGTGAAGCACAATAAAGCAGCACCATAAAATGCCCGTACTGAACTCTGAGGTTTGGTGTAAAGCAGCCAACGGCAGCATGTAGATCAGTGGTTTGGGCTGTGTTCCAAGGAAATTAGAGTAAGAATAGCACTTACCTCTTCCAGTAAGCACCTAGAACATTGCTGGTAGCATTTAAGTGCTTGGCATTCTATCTCCAGTTAAAATGGCCATCCTGGGATTCAGAGAGCTTAATACAAGTCTAGCGCCCAACACAAACCTTTCCGGTGTCCCTCCAGAATCTCAACTAGCCTGTGAACAGAATCGCCCATAAAGATACGCAAGTATAACGAGAAGAAACATAAACCACTTTTAAAACACTGGATGGTAGGAGCCCCCATCATACGCCTTTAGAACTGGAGTGGGATCGTCAAAAGACCTATTAAAAGGGACACCAAACAAAATGTCACCTGTGCACCATTAACATTTCAGGCAAATCTGCAGAAATAGCATGTAGGTTAGTGACTGCCTGGGGCTGGGATAGATGGGGCAGGGGGAGGCAGAGGTCAATGGGAGTGAGGTTTCTTTGGGGAAGCGACGAAAATGTTCTAAAATTAAATGGGTCATTGAACTACTCTGTGATTGTACTACAAAATCACTGAGCAGTACACTCTGAACGGATGCATTTAGGGGGCATGTGAATTGTATGTCAACAAATCTGTTTTTAGAGAGCGCACGCTGTCGCTGATGAGTAGTCAACACGACTCATCGCCGATGAGGTTAAGCTTGATCACGCAGCTGTCCCGCCACCATAACACGACCTTTGGGTCTCTCTCCACACTCGGTGCTCTGGAAGCCAGGCGTGGCGTGTTCAGCTCGGCCGCTGTGTTATTTGGGATTCTTCGGTGTGGGAGATTTCTCTCTTTTCTCCCATTTTTGTACTCATTCAATAATGTTTCTATCACTCTGAACCCATGGTATTTATATTTTCTTACGTTAGGATATGATCCAATATTCCATTATTTATTCCGTTGCTTAAATAGTTACAGCTTTGCTCATGGGGCCTCTTTCAGGTTGTAAAATTACTTCTTTACAAGAATAAAGGAAACTGATCTGATCATGGGAACAGCTGATCTCAGCAGCTTCCAGTCCACTGAAGAGAAGGGAGCCTCACGCGGGCACTAGAAAACGGCCTTCAGACGAGGAACCTTTTGGGGGTGGGTGAATCAGCCGGGTGTTTCACAGCAGATGTAGGGGTGTGACAGGGCATCTAAAAGTCATTAAGAGCTTCCACTAAAATGCTAATTAATAAAACTCAGTGCATAGTGCAGATAAAAAGTATCAACGCTACCAAATGCAATTGTCTAATTCGTCCTGAGTCATGTTGTTACATCCCAGGGGGAGAATCTTACACTCTCAGAATCACCTCCACTGCACCCCCCACCCCTTTTGGCTCTGCTCCACAGAGCTGGACCAAGCAGTAAAACAATCTGGAAAATCTAATGAGGCTTCTGATCGTAGTCTAACCTCTCCCTGGAGCTGCAGGGACCGTCTCACGTGGTGAGCACCGTCTGGGCTGCAGAGTGGGCACTGCTCCACTCTGTATTGGTTCGAAGCTCTTTTCAGGCCCACCTCAAGCTTTAAAAGGCAACTTTCTAAAGAGCAAACTAAATTGCAATATTTGGTTGATCCTTCATAGCGTCCCTTTTGGAGAACCGAAGGATCCACTCAGCTGTCTGTTCACCACATTGGCAGAAATGCTTTTGTTTATGACAGATGGCTGTTCCCGGGGACAGACCTCTTGGGAGAACCATCTTCTACTGGGGAAGAGTGCACAGAACTTGAATTTCCCATAATAAGCATGGGGGAAGCAGAAAAACACTGCGAATGAAAACGTTACGTTGTCCTGGTTTTGTAAGTAGATGCTGACGATACACCATCTAGAAGCAACGGGCTTTCTGCTGATGCATTTACTCATTCATGCATTCATTCAATCAAGGAACGGTTATTGGAAATCAACTACATTTCAGAAGGAAGGAGAACTTTTATTATGATAGGATGATAGAAAATAGACAAAAACACCTAAGGCCTATTTTATTGTGATAAGGGCATAGAAAGGGTATTGCATTAGTGGCAGTTGATAACAGGGTCTAACAGCGTGGATGAGAAAGCCCTCTGTGTAGATGTGGCCTTCCACTGAGACAAAAAAAAAAAATTAAAAAATGAGAATGATCCACTCCCCTGAAGGGCTGAGAATGGCATCTCCCAGGTGCAGAAGTACAAAGTGCCTAAGAAAAGCAACTTGGGCCCTGGCTGGCGTAGCTCAGTGGATTGAGCGTGGGCTGCGAACCAAAGCATCACAGGTTCAATTCCCAGTCAGGGCACATGCCTGGGTTGCAGGCCACGGCCCCCAGCAACCACACATTGATGTTTCTCTCTCTCTCCCTCCCTTCCCTCTCTAAAAATAAATAAATAAAATCTTAAAAAAAAAAAGAAAGAAAGAAAAGCGCCTTGGTAGAGAATGTCAATAAGAGAGGAGAGTGACTGAAGAGGTTAGAGAGAAAGGCAGGAGCCAGGTCACTCAGGGTAAGGAGCCTGATTTTTGATAAAAATCAAAGACCCAAAAGGACTTAGTCTAGAAGTCCCAGCTCTGCTTTCTACATGGAAGAGTTTTGCTTACTTGAAAGGAGAAGACAGCAAGAGGAGACGGGGAGGAGACCGACGGGCTCTCAGGCTTGGCGCTGGCTGGCTTTAGGGGTGAGAAAGCTCACGGGTTGGATGTATCGAGTTGGAAGAAGCAAAGACCTTGCTGATCAATTGGATGTGAAAGGAATTGCAGGCTTCCTGATTTCAGGCACCTTGTTGGATCACAACCGATTTAGCCAAAACACAGAAAATGTCAGAGATGGGGTGGACACACGGACTCGGAGTGATGTGGGATCTCGTGCCCAGCTTCCCAAGCTCCCCCCAGAGGTAAGTCTGTGGTCACGTTTTGTTTTACCAAAACATCCACCGTATTTTTCTTACATGGAAGGAAAGGAGATATTTATTTGAAAGAAGTTAATTTTCCTCGGAAGCTGTACATTTATGAATATGATAAATAGGGAGAAATCAAAGCCAAATCTGTCTGGCCTGGTGCTGAGTGCCCAGCCTTATGTTCCCAGAGTCGAACAGAATCAGCTGTGCCCTCACTTGAAGGCACCAACAATGCCAGTAAGCGCGTGTGTGTGTGTGTGTGTGTGTGTGTGTGTGTAGTTCCCAGCAACAGGCCGACATAGCTGCCCTTTCCTCTGCCCCAGGCACGACTGCTGCCCCCTAATTCTGCACAGAGTAGGGCTGCAGTTATGACGAGATCATTAGTCTTGCGACACTGAAAGGAGAATTTACGAATATAAATTGTCACCTTGAATAATCTGAGTTTGCACTCAGGGCAGACTTTTAGCAACGACAGGTCTTTGCCCGCACAAAACACATTTTTTAGAAACATGCCTTTGTACCTTCAGTCACCTTTCCATAATGAAGCCGCGATCCCCACCCAGAGGGAGGCCCTGAAAGCCATTTGAATGCATCTCGTGTTTTTGCTCTAACAAATTAGCGTAAACTCGGTGGCTTAAAACAACACCGGTTCATCAGCTGGCAGCTCGGGAGGCGAGAAGTCTAAATTCAGTCTCATTGGCCTAGAGTCAAGGTGTTGGCGGAGTTGTGGTCCCTCTGGAGCCTCCGAGGGGAAGCCCCTTTCCTGGACGTGGTCAGCTTCCAGAGGCCGCACGCATTCCCTGGCCGGTGGCGCTTCCTCTCACCACGTGATCCTCCTGCTTCTGGGGTCACTCTGACCCTCCTGTCCCTCTTACAAGGACCCTCAAGGCCACACCAGCCCCCCTGGGGTAATGCAGGGCAATCGCCTCCATCACAAGATGCTTACCTCCACCACCCAGCAAAGTCCCTCTGGCCCTGTAAGGTCACACATCTGCGGGTTCTGAGCACTAGGACAAGGACATCTTTGGAGTGGAGTGGGAAGTCAGTCAGTGATCAGCCGGCCACAACCTCTGCGGTCACAGTCCACATCCTGGTCTCTGACATGTGCCCAAACCCCTGCAGGGCCGAGAGAACACCTGGAAGCCTCAGACTTGAAAACTCCTTATCAAAAGTAGTTAAAAGTTAATAAGTAAGAAAATTAAAAAGATGCTATCCAATGTAAGAAAATTAAAAAGATGCTATCCAATTAGTAATATCTCATTGCTGGCATCCATTTATTTTGGTGGTCTTGGGGGCTGTAAGTTTTAGTGTGTTTTTTTTTACTTCTTAAAAATGTCCATAGGGAAATATTACTTTAAAATTCAGAAAAGAAAATGAAAGATTGAGAAGGCAGCAGTAATGCTTGTCTGTGAGGCCATGATAAATGGAATATTACGTGTGAATGGTAATGAGAACAAACATCTCTTTGACAGCACAATGCTTTGAAGTCTCACTGTGAACTATGCTGGTGCTCAAAACAAAATTCACAGTAACGAGGCTCTCCTGGTATTTAAATTGCCTTTAGATTAATTCAGAAGCTCCTTTAGGGCAGTGGGGCACTTTTTCATTCTGCAAGTATATAATAGAATTAAGAATAGTAATGTGAGAGTACTTTAAAAACTCATTGGAGGTACAACAAAAACATTTCTTACATTGCTCATATGGCAGTTTATTTGGAAAATATTTTTGTATTCATTGGCCCTTCTATTCCATGATTAAGGTGAAAACACGTGGTGAGTCTCTCCACGCTGCATGTCGGGTATCTACGGAGCCCGATGGGCCAGCATGTGAGTGTCGTGTTGTGGGAACCACCAAGACAGAAGGGCACCATAATTAAGTCTGTGTGTTCCAACAGTATCACTTTGACTCCCGGTTGAAGCTGGGTGAAAGGAAGGATGAAAACCAGACACCAGGACAGACAGTGTCGTGTGCGTGTGTGACAATGCCCTGGAACAGTAACTGGAGAGTGGCTGGCCTGAGATGTGCTCTATTCCAGAATCGGGGACCCAAGTGGTTACTTTGTATCTTAAAGGATATTGTCAGAATCTACACCGACATCTATGACAGCTGGGGCCTCACTCTCTGTGCGTGGATACAGTGTCGAGAGTCTGTAAGTCCCACCCAGTGCCTCCCGAGTTGAGTTTAAGGCCTAAGGCTCGAGCCCTGCTGAGCCTGGATTTAACTTCCAAACCCCACCCCGGGGTGCACTGGTGCTTCTGTCAGAGTCTCGTGCTCCGTCTCCGTAAACCTGTCCCATCAGGTGAAGACTGCGTGCCTGAGGACCAGGGGCCGGCTGTCCCAAAGCTGGGAGAACAGGCTGAGTGACTGTTTTCATCCATGCTTGCTAATAAGCATCAGTGTCATTGGCGGAATTGGGTCTAACAGTTGCTTTCCCTGGCATAGGCTATCTCATGGGCAGCTAGTGGGCACAGGGGACGCATAGTGGCCTAACTTCCTCTACCCACGAAAGACTATTTGCCAAAATAACCTGGTATTTACTGAGGAGTCAGATCGGCTCAGATTCACTCTCATCCATCAATGAATTATCTCAGTTTTAACCAAAACTTGGATTCTATGTGTTTATGTTTCATGTTAAATTTTTCTGTCTGTATTCAAATATGACGCTGCTCTGAAGTGTCCATTCTAGCTGTCTTTAGTAGGTTCTAGAAATATAAAAGAGACTGGAATTAAGTCAGGGTATGAGCAGCACATTGGATCATGGGTGCTTTTTATTCTAATGTCTGTATTGTGATGTGTTTTATAAACTTTCTTCAAGACATTCATAAAATACTGTTAAAAAATTCTTAAACACTTAAAATTCTGTTAAATAACTACTGTTGGTAATTTGAATATGAACTAAACCAAAAACTTCTGCTAGTTAAAAGATTTTCAGCATCTAAGCACGTAATAAAATATTTAACAGAAATTTTATATGACTAGATTCATTGACAGAAAAATGACTACTCTTTTAGGCCTACAATAACATCTTTTAAAAAACTGACATTTATTTTAAAATTCGTGAATCAGCTAAATTTAGATTCATCCATTTTTAAAAACAAACATTTGAATTATCTGAAATACAATAACATTTTCAGTAAGTTCTTCTCCATTTAAAAATTCTCACTTATAAAATTGCCAATTATATTTTAAAAATTTCTTTCCCATCTCTTACATTCGGTAATAAAATATGGCAGTTATAGGCCTTAAAATCAATTGTAATAATTATTCTTGGATGAACTGGATAATGTGTAAGACAGTTAATTCCATTAGTTTGTCTCTGGTAGTTTTGAATATTTTTTTAAAGATTTTATTTATTTTATTTTTAGAGAGGAAGGGAGGGAGGAGGGGTGGAAGAAAGGGAGGGAGAGAAACATCAATGTGTGGTTGCCTCTTGCGCGCCCCCTACTGGGGATCTGACCTGCAACACAGGCATGTGCCTGGATTAGGAATCTAACCAGTGACCCTTTGGTTCGCAGGACGGCACTCAATCCATTGAGCCACACCAGCCAAGGCTGAACATTCTTGATAGTTTGCATCTTCAGTCTTCTGCAATGATGGCTTGGAATAAATTTAAAAGGAACTCTTGAACTGAAATTCATCCCCAAATAACACTTCTATGTACAAGTCTGCTCTGGATTCTAAGAGGGACTATGCTTTCTTCCTTAGATAAACAGTTCGATGCTTAATTTGAAGTATGACTTCCTAAGTCTATATTTCTTTTCCCTCATATTATGTGGCTCTCCGGAAAAAAAAAAATCTGCCTATCAGGCACGTCTTTCCAGAGTCAACGTCTGAACCCACTTTATGAAGGTTTTGTGTTTTGTTTTTTTTTTTAATTCCTGAGAAGGCGATTTTAGCTCCATGGCGTAACAGTGCGACTGGGGCGGCGTTTCCAGCCGGTCCCTGAGATGCCCAGGCCTGGCAGACGTCTCCAGATGAGCTTCGTGGGAGTCGGATGAAGATGGGTAGCATCTGCCCCTTTCCGGTGTCCCACTGCGCCTGAATCTGTCTGCCTAGCGGGATTGAATTATAATTTTGTTATAGGGAGCTCAAGCTGAGACTGGACTCCAGTAAAATTTGAAAACATGAGGGCTAAAAATGGGAGGTAGCATAAGGATTGAAAGGGGAATGACACTTGGAGGCTTCAAGTAACTTCTGTTTCTTTAAACTCTGCAGAGTCTAGAGTTGGCATTCGGTTCATGGGACAGCTGCGCCCTCTCGTGGGCAGGCTTGGAAGCTATGACGATTTTGCGTCACCCTCTGAAGTCTTGTACCCACGTCCCTCTTCCCCAGTTTTCTTTCAGCCAGCATCATTTCATTTTTGTCCCCCAAGTCCCTAGCTCGTTGGCCAGCTTATTCAGCGCTGTCCACCAGTCAGGACAAATTCGTACCTCAGGCCTTTTCTCTGACCACATGAAGGGACAAACCAAGTAAACTGGTCAAAGTTTTGCCTCTAAGAGGCCTTCTACGTCGAGGTCACAGAGTAGTACAAGTTTTGGCCCCATCAGACCTGACTTTGCCCCTGTGGGACCTGTGGTTGGAGAATGCTCAAGCTGGTCCCTGCAAGCCAGAGGCTATGGGGTCACACAGCCAGCGAGGGACACTCTACAGAGGAACCTGATCCTGACGTGTCCGAGCGAGAGTATCCAAATCCACCTGTGTGTGTATGTGTATAGAGTGGGGCTGTATTTTTTCCCCGTTATCATAATCATTCAGTATTCAACAAATAAGCTTTTAAATATTGCCACATGATCTTAACAATATTCTGAGGGATAGAGAGAGAGGGTTCTATTCACATGCCCCGCTGGGCAGGCGTGGGGGTGGGGAGAGACCAGGGGGGCTGGGAGTGGTGAACAGGCGGGGAGGGCTGCAGGAACTTAGGGGAAACCACAAAGACGTGGCAGGGAGTAGTCCTGCGCCACGGGACTCAGCAAGGTGGCAAGTGGCCACAGGGATGGGCTCGTGGCACACAGGTAAGCCCTCCCCCTGCAGTCCTACAGGTGTTTGGGGAGGTCGCCTTGGCACACACCACCCACTGTGCGCCCACTTTTGGAGGCTCCTGATGGTTAGTCACCAAAGGGAAGTGGCATCCCGAAGCCGGTGCTCTGGAGCGCAGGGTCTGATGGAGAAGCAGCACGCTCGGGACTAGACACCTACAACAGTCACACTCAAAAAGTAAAGCAACTTGGAGTAGGAGCCGTGGAGTTGAGGCCGTGTTTACAGATGTTATACGCACTTGAATTTGCTTAAATTCATGATAAATTACGAACATCCCGGCCAGATGCTATAGTATAAAATGTAGCAAAAAGAGGTTAAAAGTGCCATCTTGTGGGGAAATGGAGAATTGAGTTGAAAATATTTACAAACGAATGTTTCTTTCTCCTCTAAAAAAATCAGCATTCTATTCTGTTATAGTGTGAGAGGTAGTACCTTATCTCACATGGTGCAACCAGGGGTGAGAGGCGTAAGAAGCAGCAAAGTGCACAGTAGGGTGGGCAGGCAGCAACAGTGGGCCTGCGGTAAGGGATTGACGTTGTGACATTCTTACTTGTGTTCTTTTTCTCCTTGTTCATCTAAATGATGTGACTACTAGTATTAACCATACTAATCACTGATGGCTGGGCCTCCTCAATTTTAGGTCTATAATATCCTTGTAACAAGCTGTTCGCTTAATTCTGGAATGTCCACGTAACTCTTCTTACATAGAATTAACTGATACTGATATAAAATGATTATCTTTAGGGTCACACTCTACATGGAGTTGCTTCAGAAGTTGCTCATGAAACACCTACTTCATTTCAACAGACACGATTTCCAGACTCTGCACTAGAAGCTGTCATCCTTCGGTGCCTCTGCTCGATTCTTTGTGGGTCTATCTGGCTATGTTTTTAATCTTTAAAAACATCACCTTATGTTACTTCTTTGTCTCGGCAGAAGAGTGATCAAACAGGAAAAGGCTGACAACAAACCGTGATCGCCACAGCACAGGGACTTTGCAAAGGACAGTTTGTTTTCATGTGTGTATTCTTACAAACGCCAAGCCTCTCCCATTTGTTGCTGTCACAGCATTGTCCCCTATGAAGGAAAATGGGGATCCTGCGTCTTCTTTGGGGCAATCAAAACCGTCTTCCGGGGAGCGACCTGGCTTGCCCTTTGCAGGGCCAAACAGCACCTGGGAACGCATTCATGCTGCTTGAGTTTTTTCCAAAATCCAGTCCACATGCTCGGCCACGTTGGTGTAGACACCGGGGCGCCCCCTCTGAGCACAGCCGTCACCCCAACTCGTGATGCCCACCAGATGCCAGACCTCGTTGTGTTTGCAGGACAGGGGGCCTCCCGAGTCTCCCTGGGACAAGGGGGAGAAAAGGGCAGGCACGCAAGTCAGTTCAGACACTTCTCATTTTTTTTAAAGATTTTTAAATTTATTTTTAGAGGGGGAAGGAGAAAGAGAGGGAATGAAACATCAATGTGTGGTTGCCTCTCACACCCAGCTACTGGGGACCTGGCCCGCAACCCAGGAATGTGCCCCGACTGGGAATTGAACCAGCAACACTTTGGCTGGTAGGCCCACGCTCAATCCATCAAGCTACAGCAGCCAGGGCTCTCATTTTAACCACAGTTCACTCGGAGTGATTTCACCTCAGATGCTGAAACTTCAGTGTGCATAAAACGAACATTGTATTCCCTGCTCTTTCAAATGCATTGGACGTTCTAACTGGAAAGTACTCAGCGGGTGGAGAACAGGGTTACCTTGCAAGCGTCCTTCCCCCCGTCGTGGTGGCCTGCGCAAATCATCTTGTTGGTTATTCTGTGTCCTGCGTAGTGCGCCTGGCACTCTTCATTCGCCAACAAGGGGATCTTGACTTTCTGGAGAGTATTTTGTATCTTGTCTTTAAAAAAAAATTCGGTTTATTAATGGAATAACCGTATATATTTAAATATAAATAAATGTATTTAAAGTTAAAATTCCACCTTTATAAAAATCTAGAAAGAAAAAATACTGGGTTTACCACACAGGCCTTTTCTAATTACCGAGTGTAAAAAAGACATTATTCTCACTACTGTACCATCGTGTTAAAGCTAATTAAGTTAGAAAATTAATTAAGGCTTTAACTGAAGTCACTACCAGGAGAAAATAATGAAATAACAGGCTAGAACCTTTACTGAAAAGTGCTAGGTTTCGAGTTAAACTTCATCAGGAAGAATTAGTCTCTACAAAGATTGTCGTATTTCATATCTTCAGTCAAACGGACGGGGTGTCTCCTCACTTGGGGGACGCTGCCTTTCCGTCTTTATCAGTATGTTTTCTGGAACATCTGACATTATTTTACTTGCACTTCAGCTGTATGGTGGCCTGATACAGCGGAAAAGGTTAGGGGTGGCTTGTGTTCATTATCGGTAAAACGGATCACACAGAGAAACACCTTTTTTTTTTTTACCTCTGAGTTTCCTGTAGCCCCACCCAGTCACCCAGCAATCAGTATACATGATGTCTCTGTCTCCTTTGGATGGCAGGCATATGGGTCGTTGAAAATCTAAATTTTAAAAATCATGATATAGTTATCAGATATGAAATGTATCTTCTTTCCCAGGAGACTTTTGTTTCTATTTGCATTATTTAGTGCGCTATTTATTCGTTTTTGTATGAGGGTCCTACATTTTTATCCCTCCTGTTCACACAGTACAGGATGAGGGAAGGAGGCACAAGCCACAGCCCCCACCCCCGCATGACCCCCACACTGTCCATCACCCTAACGAGGCCTGTGACCCTGAGCGAGCTGTGTTATTGCTCTGACCTGCAATCCTTTGTCCCCACGAGGAAGCTACCAATCATCTTTAACATCCCAACTGATGCATTATTAAAATTGCCATCCTGGGCATCAGAAGAAGCCTGGAAAAAACGTATCCTTTCGCCCAAATAGGATTCAACAATCAGGAAAGAGTGTTGGTCTTAACAGGCTGGCAGACTAGCTTTGCAGGTCCCCTCCCTGCCGTAACACTAGCCCATGGGGAGACTGCCAGGGCGGGGCTACGGATCTGGAGGTGCCAACTAGGATTCCCTACTGGGTCATCCGTGTAGACAATGTGCCATTTAGAATTCTACATACCCGTGTAGTTCATTGCTGTGTGCAATTTCAGCAAGGCAATGTCATACCCACTCTCTGCCGTTTTATACTGGTCATGAATTATTATTTCTTGAACGCCAAAGAAAGAGGTATCCTCTTTTATTTCCGACTGATTTAAAATGCCACCATAGACACGCAACATTTTAGTCGACTCCATCCTACAGAGCAAACGATAGAGGAGAAAAATTTCCTTTACCAGTTAACTCCCAAACATTTGAGTTATTTTGCTATTTAATTGGCTATTATGAACTATCTAACTTTGTATTTATTTATTTTTTAGCCAGTGATGGGCTTCTTAAGAAGTGATGGGCTGTGGAAAGAAATGATTTTATGCTAAGATTTTTCAGGCACGTAGTTATGATGATTTATTTATCAATAACTTATCATGACTTTCCAGTCACCCTATTTAGAAGGCCCTGGGCGAGCAGGTATCTTATATTACACATGCAAAAGTGGATGAATTCTCTTTCCAACCATCAACACACACACACACACACATGCTCAACCCACAAAGAGTTTTGGGTTTTGGTCTCAACCCTGCCATTGATTAGCGGGAATCCAGAGAAATTCACTTGGACTTCCTCGGACGCCATTTCTCCATACGTAAAAGACAAAGAAGACCGCAGGCCTCAGCCGTCTCCTGGAGTCAAAAATGTGAGTGTGCTGTGTACTGATACCACAGACAAATGAAAGCACAAAACCGTGTCTGGAAACCACTCAGGGGTACGGAAGTGAAAAGAAGTTTGGCCAGTTAAAATTCCCTGCATACACGGACTCTCCCAATGGAGACTTTACATTTGGCTAATAGGGAAATGGACCAAAGTAGGGAATGGAATTTGATAAACCCTTCCTTCTGCATCTGCAAATGAGAGAGAGAGAGGGAGAGAGAGAAAGAGAAATTGAGTTTAGTCCTGGACCCAATTCCAGGACACTGCACAGAAGGTGGCATGTTCCAATGGGAAATTGCAAAAAACACCCCGTGGGGACGTGTGCACATCCCAACGGGAACGTGGAATAGTTTGCAGTCAAAGAATGACATTCCAACATCTCTTCTTGTGCTGGCAGACCACGAGGGGCTCTTCCTTTTGCTTTTCTTTTTTCACTAAAGGTAGAGAATTAATTGAGCCAATCGGATAATTTACACCTTGGAAATGTGCTAACATGCCAGGGGTCGATTTAGCAGGTGTGTGAGCCCGCTGAACAAGTCAAGCCAGCCCAGTACTGACCCACTGAGACAGTGAGCGGCTGTTAATATCCACCGGTCTCCGACGATGGAGCCCCCACACAGGTGTCTCTGGACAGGTGAGGTGACGTGCAGCGACACCTGCCACGGCCACTCGCCACGGACGGACGCCATTCCTCCCACAATTCTGGGCTTGATTTTGGTTGTGCATGCTGCAACAGAAGGGTGGAAATGAGGAGCTCCCGACATCTTCTTGTTTCCATCAGGAGTTATATTCAGGCACAAAGGGAAGACACTCATTCAATGATCTGTCATGATTTCGAAGAAACTTGACCATCAAGTCAGCAAAGCAAAACATAAACAGTGAACGAGTCACCTTGTGATTTCACACCCCCAGAGCCTGCGTCATCTGGTGCCACGAGGCCATCTCATCCTCCCTCAAACAATATCCCTGGTTGTGCTGTTAAATCAGTGGTTGTCAAGTGTGACCCCCAGATCAAGAACAGCACCTGGGAATTGGTCAGAAATGCACATTCTTGAGCCCCACCTGAGACCCAGTGCATCAGAAAGTCTAGTGGTGGAGCCAGTAATCTGAGTTGTAACCAGCTTTGCTGACATTTGAGAACTGCTGCTATTTAAAAAAAAAAAAAAAGGTTGAGCACCTTTCACTCTGTTTGAAGCCCACGTTCAGTTCCTCCCCACCCCCTTCCGTTTGGGCCGATCTCAGTCCATCTCTCCTGTTCCACCCGCGTCCAAACCTGGGCTGCTCCTCTGTTTGCCAGCTGCCTCTCATCTTTGGTCTCGTTGGCATTGGGGGATCTTTGAGGCAACCTTCGACGTCTTCCAGGGACTCTGACTCAGAGTTATCTCCTGTCTTTCTTTCCTGCTTGGCTGCCCTGAGCAGTATAGTACATTCCGTGTCTACTTCCTGGGATCCTGAACACCGGAACCCACCCTCCTGACTCGGGTCTCGGCCAAACCTGCCCCAGTGACCCAGAGAGAATGGGAGTGAGGTGCACCTAGACAGCTCCATTCTAACGCTCAGTGTGCATAGGGGTATTGCTTGGTTATCTTTTAAAGTGCGGATTCTGATTCTGTGTCTAGCACTGAACTTTGGGTTAAGAAATATTTCTTTTGATGGCAATTATTCTGTGTTTTCAGAAAGTTTAGGTGTGTTCTAGACCAGTGACATTACAAGACATAAACATCTTGATTAGATATTTCCTTTCATATTAATAGGATACTATTTCATCTAATAGAGTGCAGCGAAATGTAATTATCTGGTTGCACTTCGCTCAGAAGGTGCATTAAAAAGACATAAGATTTGATCTTCCCTTACCTTATGTTTTCTGCTCTAACTATCAATGACACCTGATACCTTCTGTAACCTTGACGGGCCAGAGTTCTTGAATTCAACAGAGAAGGACACAAAGAAAGAGGATGGAGAATGGATTCTGCAATTTAAGGCGTAAGTGCCGGTTGCTATTTTGTAAACTATGTTGACATCACTACCAACAAAATTTGCTAAGTGTCTCTTAATATTGAGTAGAACTAAGATAACAGAATTATTATAAATATACTTTCTTGTGTTAGGTAAACTTATTGTGAAGAAAACAAAGAATGTGGGAAATATAACTTATGTGACTGACTTTGTTAAGAAGAGGGAGGCATCTGAAGATTCCCATCAGAGCCCCTGGATGTTAAGTAATAAAACATGCAGCTTTATGTAAACCAATAAACACTAGATGTGTTACGGGGGGCTACTGTATTTGAAGGAGGAGTTTGTGGTATGTTTTTTCCTGTTGGGGATCCTATTGCTTTGATCAGTGATTTTTCAAACATTGTGCTGCAAGAAGTTTTAAAACATGCACTACTTGACTATTTCATCAGGAGCACTGACCTATTTTTCCTTAGATTGTCAAATAAAAAAATGACAACAGCCAACAAACAATAGCCATCTGGTGTGACTGAATCAAAATAATCCCCCCCTTTTTTTTGTCAGATTGGAAAAAATATATATTTCTTAGCATGCTGCAGAATTTTAGTAATTAGTTTATGTATGCCATGAGATGAAAAAGTTGAAAATCACTGGCTTAGTGGATTTTGTTTGCTTGCAAACCATCCCTTGCTTCTATCCTTAGAATTTGCCACTGGGCTGGAAACACTGCTGATTTGATCTAATTTTTCATGTTGTAGGTCTTGTTTAATCTAGACCATCTTTTTACTTCTGTTCTACCATACACACTGCACAGATTAATACATTTTTACTGTAATTTTTGCCAGTACTCATAAGTATACACACCTGGAAGAATGAAGTCCCCCTCAAGGGAGTTACTAGGGCGGGGGTGTAAAACTCATTTCCACTGGGGGCCACATCAGCCTTGCAGTTGCCTGCAAAGGGCTGAAATAATTTTAGGACTGTATAAATGTTAACTGTTAAGGAGTTAAAATTATATTTGGCCCTTTGAAGGCAACTACAAGTGATGTGGCCCCAGGTGAAAATGATTTTGACAGCGTTATATTAAGGGGTTTCTTGAACAGATCCATTATTTTTTGAACATATGATGATTATTTATGTTTCAATTAAAGATAAATGGCCAATGGACAGAAAATTAGTAATTTGGTTAACCAACATGCTGGTTGATACTTCAATTACAAAGGATAATAAGAAATAGAGTTGGTCTCAGTCACAAAAAATCAGGCATAAAAGTGTTGGCTGACCCTGGATGTCACCATGAAATACCAGTCATCGAAATGTGTCAAATTAAAACACGTATTCAACAAATCCTGGGCAACCCAGTTCAGTCAGGCCCCTTACTTAGCTTTGAAACATGGTCAGCCCGGGTGATAGAAGTGAAAATAACAAAAAATGGCAAATTTGTGTTTTTTACTATTTTTTAATCCCTCTGTGGCTATTATGGACTCTCTTCGTCATGAGGTTAAGTGTAAAATAGCTCCTTTAGATGTATTTTGTCAAGTGATGTCAAACTCACCATTATCCATCTTACACAACCTTAAGGTATATCCAGAGATGCCTCCTCTGCCATGAAGTATGTTAGTTGGAGACCCATTTGAAGAAAGTTTTAAGTAACAGTGACCCCTGCAGGGTGGAAACAAAATGGCATAAACAGATGCACCTCTCCAAGAGATGGGACGGGAGTGAATCCATAACCCTTCTCGTGTCTTACAGGCCTCCGTGGCAAGACTCTTGAGATGGAGAATAGGTAAAAAACTGGCAGCGGATGGTGTTGGTACATGCGTTCTGGCAGGCTTCGTGCCCTTTCACACTCACAATGTCCAGTTCTTCTCCCAAAAAGGTGGTGTTTTGGTAAAACGAAGCATGGCAGGGCACTGCACGGCAAATCGCGTATGGGTTACGAGACCTAAACCTCGGCGCCCAGCCATCTCCCCCGCGCGGAGTGGGCTCACCCGGAGGGAGGGGCTTCCCCGCTTTACCTGGGACGCTGTGCCTGCAGGTTTGCAGACTGAAGCCCGAGACAGCGTTGTTCTTTTTAAAGCGTGCGCTCGGTATACCGCTTTTCGATGTTTTCAGGAGACAGAGGTTTCTAACAGGATAAAAGGCAAATATCAACATACCATATAAAACATAGCAAAGAAAAATAACACTTTTTACAGCCCATAGGTATGTCAGTTCCCGTTGGAGTTTAATAGCAAAACTTTCCCACATTGAAAGTACTCTTTCTAAGCCACTGAGTCAGCCCCCCGGGGGCCGTAGGTTAGAGGCAAATGTTCAGATTGGAACCGGCTGCCTCCATAAACGTTTGTGGAGCTTGCTCTATCGTCAATGTTCCTAACAGCCTCCTTCTTTATTTCCTCTCTCTCAACACCCCCAGCCTGTCTGAAAGACTCAAGGATGTTCGTGCTTCCTACAAACCGGCCACCCTGAGCTGCTGCAAACTCGGCGTGGACGAGTGAAACCATCGAAGGTGTTTCTCCGCCCAGCGGCACCTTCCCGGCAGGGAGCGCCTGCCCTGATTAGCGCAAAATCACAGTCCAGCACGAATTTTGTTCACTGATGCCATCCTACACGGTGGCCACTAGCCACGTGTGGCTACTGAGCACTGAAAATGCGGCTGGGACAGCTAAGAAAAGGAATATTTAGTTTTCTTTATTTTGAATTAATTTAAATGTAAGAAAGCCCAGTCTTAGCTGGTAGCACCCAAGTTCCTCTCTCACCCTGTTTTGAGCATGAACTGTGCTACTTCTCTCATAGGGATTGATTGGGAATTTTATAAAAGGAATAAAAAAAGAACAGTTGTCACACAAAATAACACATCACAAAGGCATCTTTTTCTGAAACTAATTACGTCTCAAAGTTTGTCTCTGAGCCTAACTGCATTCGATCCTGTGACGAGCTCCCAGCTTCACGCTTTAATCGCCAGCTGTATACTGGCGACACCCAAACACAGACCCAGCATGTAAATGTCTCTTCTTAATTCCAGAATTGTCTTTCTG
The DNA here is from genome assembly GCA_004024845.1 of Tonatia bakeri. Lineage (NCBI taxonomy): Eukaryota > Metazoa > Chordata > Mammalia > Chiroptera > Phyllostomidae > Tonatia > Tonatia bakeri. The sequence continues at coordinate 128,587 of PVIA01001312.1, read as the reverse complement.
ACTGCCAATTCAATGCTCCTCTTTGAACATCTAACAGGAACCTCTCTGCTCTCTGGAAATCAGCAACTCGTGACAACCTCCACACCTCAGCCATTGGCATTTCTGTCCCTCCAATTCCTAGGGCCAGAAATCTTGAAGCTGTTGGTGACTCTCTCTGTCCTTCCCTGTGGCATCTAATCGATCAGCAAATCTTACTGGCTCTCGTGTTGACAAGATACCCCGACTAGACTGCGTCTCTGTCTTTTCCACACCGGTGGGAGGGGGGCAGGGCTTTTATCTCTTTAGTTCAGTAATAGTAGCCCCAGTGTCTAGAATGCTGCCTGGTATCTGGTAGGCACCACGTAAATTATATTAGATTTGTTAAGTAAATGAAAGGAACAGACATATTTTCGAGTGATAGACCTAGCACCTCTGAAATGACAGCCTCTCTCCATGGACAACGGGGCTTGCTTGATGAGCAAGGTGCTCAAGGGCTGACCCTCACTGGTCCGCTCTCCCCAGAAAGGAGCAGCTGAGTCAAGTGAACATGAAGAGCTCTGAGAATTCCAATTTTAGTAATATACAGATTCCAGATTTTGAAGTAGACTTGATCTTCCGGTTATTTTTTAGTGACTCTTGTTAATGAGAATCAAACGCCCCAGCAAGCACCCCTTTAATGATTGAAGAAGTTTCTCGTGTTTCATTGTGGTTTACCACCGCCATCAGCAGGGCAGAAAGTCTCAACCCCCCTCCACCCCCAGCCCCACTCCCCCTGAGGTAGGCCATCACTTCCGTCTCTCTCCGCTTTGGATTGGACACTTCACTGACGTTTCCAGCTCTTCCTGCTACAGGTTTCACCAGGCAACATTACCCTAGTGGCCATCCTTATCTCCCTCTTTCCACTCAAAACCAGGCTACTCTCCCTCTGCCAGCGAAAGGAAACCAGGAATGCTTGGTAACCCTGGATTTGTGGGCAGTAGGTAGGGAGTGGGAAGGGAGGGGAGTGAGGGATCCTCCTGTGCAGCTTTTATCTGCCTTTACAAACATTTCAGTCAAATCCATGCTTACTCAGGATCTTTAATGGTGGATTTTGATCAGCTGTTCTTAAAAGGTCATACATTCCTTTTACTCATAACTCCTTACCTTTCGGATTCCTTCGGCCATGCCTGGGAAAGGAAGGTAAAAAATAAACAATTTGGATGGTGAGTGCAAATGTTGCGACACACAAAGGCGTCGGGAGCCCGGACGCTGTCCACGTTGCTGTCGGCAAACGCGGTGCTGGGAAACACGTCCCGCACGCAGGCTGCACAGCAGGAGAAACCGTGTTCAGGGAAACCAGTCCACCGAGAGCATCTGTGAAACCTCAGTCGTGGCGTTTGTAAAGTCCACGTAAAGCAGTTTGTCGGGGGGGAGGAAGAGAAGAAGAGGTGAAACATGAAGAGGCTTTAGGGCAATGACACGTTCTGTATGATATTGGAGTGAGAACGCGTGTCCTCATACACTTGTCCAAACCCAGGGAATGCACAACTCCAAGAGTGAGTCATAATGTAAACTATGGTGGCTGTGACGCGCAGGTGGCAAACACAAGGCGGGCTGAATCCAGCCCTCCACCTTGTTTTATCCAGCCCGGTACCTTGTTTCTACCCAGTGGCAACTCAGAGCTCCTTGCCCCTAGTTAAGGAGTAGTTACATTTATACAGTCCTGAGATTCCATTTGGCTCTTTGAAGGCAACCGCGAGGCTGACGTGGCCCCGGTGAAAACGGGTTTGGCAGCCCTGCTATAATGCGTCAAAGGAGGTTATCAGTTATAACAAAAGTGCTGGTCTGGTGGGCGATGTCGATAGCGGGAAGGCTGTGAGTATGTGGGGCAGAGAATCAATGGGAAATCTCTATGCCTTCCCCCCAATTTTGCTGTGAACCTAAAATGACTCTAAAGAAATAACGTCTTAATGATAATTTGTAAAAAGTTTGTTTAGCTTAAAATCCTTCAAAACTGTTCTAATCAGGAAAACTAAAGTGATTCTGTCAAACTTAAATTTCAGTATAAACTCTAACTACATGAGACATCATTAGATTCTTCACACGAAGACGGCAAAACGTCACTGGCCCCATTTCCTCAGCGAACGTCAGCGGGATCCTAAGTGAGGCCCATCACATATCATCGTCGTCGTATTTAAGGGTCAGGTCACCTCGTTCCGGAAACACGAGTTTACCCAGTTTAGAAAGAGCGCAGGGTTTCAGGGAAAATCCAGACGCCACATCCTTGAGCTTCGCTATCCCGGTTGGTGTCCCCGTGTGGGTGTGCTTCAGTAGACAAACGTTGCTGAATAAAAACAAAAGTGGAAAAACGTTTTGTTCTTCCCGATGCAAGTAAGAGAAACCACCGACGATAGGAAATTCCCGCGCGGAGACCGCCTGAGCTGGGCCACTGGGGAAGGTCTCCGGAGAGCATTGGCCTGCGGGCTGGGCAGCTGGGCTCGAGTCCCCGCCCTGCCCAGCGAGACCCGGGGGTGGTCCCGTGAACTTTGCTAACTCTGATTTCCATCCGCACGTTGACAAGTGGGGAGGGGTGGCGACGTGGACAGGAGAGATGCGGGAATGAATGACTGCTCGGGTCCTTATCCACCTCAGCATTTTAGCTTTTTTAAAATGCCTCCAACTCCCAATATCCTGGCCTATTCACATTGTGTCAAGTCTTGGGGGTAAAATATGTGAAACTATGTAGTTCGAGGGGAACCAAAGACAAAAAAGGTGTGAAAATTAAGCACGAAAATTTAATGATAAATTTGGTGGGTTGTTTTGTTTTATTTCATTGTTGTTGTTGAAATAAATCTTGGGTGTTTTACTTGTTTTCTGTTCATCATCTTTTATGAATGGAGAAAGCAGAATGTTCAGATCCAAATGCAAGTCATTTGAACTTATTTCGGTTTTCATTGAATTCCAGATAACTGTAGTTTACTATACACATTTAGAACATCTAAATTACTTCTGAAGATAAGAGTTATGGCCCTGGCCTGTGTGGCTCAGCGGATGGAGTGCTGGCGTGTGAACCCAAAGGTTGCCGGCAGGCACATGCCTGGGTTGGGGGCCAGGTCCCCTGCTTGGGGGCCTGCCAGAGGCAAACGATCAATGTTTCTCTCACACATCAATGTCTTCTCTCCCTCTCTTTCTCCCTCCCCTCCCCTCTCTCTAAAAATAAATAAATAAAATCTAATTTTTTTAAAGTTATGATATTTTCCCCTAAATTTGTTTAAAAGGGAATACAGAGGAATCATTAGAGATCAGAGCATTTTATATTCTTATACAACAGACTTATCCCTGGAATATTTCAGAATCCAGTATGGGGCAGGTCAAAACATTTCATGTGGTCTTCAGCGACGTTGTCTTAGGTAAGAAACTGCTATGTGGAGAGCTACAAGTAGGTTGTTGTTTTGTTTTGGTTTTGTTATTTTATAGGGTCAGACTGTAGCATCCTTCAGGCTGGGAATGGACTAGTCAGCCGACCAATTTTAACTGTTTCAGAACTGCCAGTTTAAAAATGTAGCATTTTTCCATAAAGAACTGTCTCTTCGAAGTACAAAAATAAAATTTTAGTATGGAGTGGAGGAAAGGGGTTTCCGTGAGGCCCCGTTTTGCATCCCGCCGGGCCACCTGACTCCTCCAGGCCCGCTCACCGATGCTCTGGGCTGGGAAACGACCGCGTGGCGTAGGTGAAAAAGTGACAGTGCACGTCGTTCGTGCACCTCTCCTGGCACTCGTGAGCGCCCTGGGCGACGGAGCTGTTGTAGTTCATGCCCTTCATGTCCAGGTCCTCGTAAACTTCTTTGTTGCAAGCTGGAAATAAAGAGGAAAATAGGGTTATCTTCCAGACCCCAGGGGCCCCTGGGAGAGGGTTACCCTTAGCAACCATCCCTCCGGGTTTCCTCTTTTAACACATTCACCCACTTCCCTCAGAAGTCCTTTGTTTTTACTGGAATCGACTTAATTCCAGCTCTCACATGGAAACAGTAGAAGAACTCCCATGTCCTTCTTACATCCTGACACAGTATTAGGGTTGTAAATCCTTGTTTCTATTTTCTGGCCGGACCTTTCTTGTCTCTCTAACTCCAGCTGATTGGCTGACCCACTAATAAGCCTATTCAGGTATCTACCAGTATCCAGACAAGTACCATCTCAGCACTCGCTCGCTTTGATTTAAATTAATGTGTGGAATGAGGACTTTCCTATCAAACTTGAAGCTGGGAAGGAAGGGAAAATGAATGACAAATACTGATGGAATAAGGTATGTCCCATGAGATCAGTTTCAGTAAACTACAACGAGGCTTAGGGACATCCGTACATGCATGCTAATTTTTATTCTACACTGCAAGAAGTTCATTAGGAGACTTTATTTCTGTGTAGCAGGGTTTTCTTTTATAGCCATAAGGCCAAATCTGATGTAACTATACACACACACACACACACACACACACACACACAATAACTAGTGTTTTTGAATGCTCCTAAGACATCTTACCACTTATGTGGTGTGAGCATTGCTTGAAAGAATATCCAGAAACTGCTCCTGTCATATTTACTCTTGGCAGTGTTTCTGTAATGCTGTCTTTCAGGATACAAGTAAACCTGTTTTTAAAGAAGAAATCAATTAAAAAAATAAGTGTGTGGAAATTTATGTTTTAAAATAGGGGTCTTAAAAGTCAGCATGTAGGAATTCAAAGAAAAGGAAAGAAACTACTCTATGTCATGCCAAAATAAATATTTTCTTAGCAAGACTGCAAGTTTGGTTTTTCCAGTCCAACATCCTCACTTTTAATATATTACGTCTGATCACAATCCTTCCCAACAGGAAAAGGGCACAGGCGGACCGTGACCTATAGTTCCAATGCAGCTCTCTGCCTGTTCCGTACCATCCGTGAGCTAAGAATGGTTTCCTTATTACAGTAGTTACATTTTAAATGATGATATGCGTCCTAATATAATATCCATGATTTTGTCTCTGGACAATTTTATTTTATTCTCTCTCGTCAAAAACAAGAGATTGTCAGCTCCTGTTATAGAGTCTAGAACAGTCAATTTTATAACTTCAGGGTGCCATGTATGTATCTATGAATGCAGCCATATTACACAAAAATGCTGATAACTTAATTTGGGAGGAAAGCTTTATTTTTAACTTTCATGTTCCACAGGGAAACAAAAGTGGTGAGTGGAATATTCTCAAATTTTAAAATATGACTATAGAGACAAAACATCAAATGCAATTTGTGAATCTTGGTAAGATTTTGTTTAACAGCAATTAGTTACTGATGGGGGCAATTCAGATAATATACAAGGATTTTTTTTACAATTTTTAATGTATTTTGTACAAGTTAATGAATGTTGAAATATTTAAGGGTGAAGTATTCTGATGTTTTCCTATCATTTCAGAATGTTAAACTACACACAGTATAGGTAAGTCAGACACAAATGTCAAACAGTCTTGCTGGTGACAAGGGATCATTGTATTCTTTCATTGTCTTATAAAGTTTAATTTTTTTCTAATAAAATTGTTGAGGGGAAGTATCAATTTACATAAGACCACATATCAATAAGAAGCACAAAGGTGAAGGGAAATAAGAAAGCATACCATGAATATCGGACCACGGAACAAGGGAGGTTGGAAAGCTCAACCCAAGAGTTACGTCTGCTCCTCCCCAATCTGCCTGAGCACCCTATTTTTTGTAATATTTGATATTTCACTTGAAGGACAACATATATTTTAATGAACATAAAATTTCATCAAACGACAGAGGAAACGTTATTAGTACGTCATTGTTGTGTGTACAATCTATTTCCTCTACAGAGAAATGCAAACACTCACCACTTAGTGGGATCCTCAGATGACGATTCAGCCATAAAAGTGAAGAGCAAGCACCTCGGGTGGTGGGTGCAGACCACCTGGCAGTGCTCGGCACTGGGCGTGAACACAGTGGCAACATCACCTCCTCGGAAGCAGGTGTCTTTGAACAGCTGAGTCACACATTCTGTGATGCAACGTGTGGAGTTTAGTGGACGCGTATCTAATTAGGTCATCATCTCACAAAGTCAGGCAAAAAGGATTTACTTAGCAGGAAATATGCCTGAACTCAGGAGTCAGGACAATCAAACTTGTATGTAAGTTTACAGGAATAGCAGCCTCCAGTAGAGAAATGGAGATGGAAATGGGAGTGGGGCGCGCGGGCGGCAGCAGTCAGTGGAGAGCAATGGAGAAAAACGTGGAAAAACTGTAACTGAACAAAAATTAAAAATAATAATAAAATAAATATATATTGCTGGATTAAGTTTGGTAACATTTTGCTTATGATATTTGCATCTGCGTTCACAAGTTAAGAGGCTTATCCTTTGGTTTATTCTAGTGCCCCTGTCGGGTTTCAGTGTTAAGATCACACTGACCTGACAAAACGGCTGGGGAGTGGGACCATGTCGACCTCCTCTGATACATATGTTTAACATTTAACTGCCTCCTGCAATCGTCTTTATTTTCTCTTCGTCCTAGCTTCTTTGCACTTAATTAGCTAATCTCTTACTACCTTCTTGAGCTAAGTTCTTATGTCATTAAGTTTTACCTTTTCCTTATTCTCATGAATGCCTGTAGGTCTACACATTTGCTCTCCGCTCTGGTTCAGCCATATCCCCAAACTTTGAAATGCCATGTTTTCATTACTATTCAATTCAACCTATTTTCTAAATTCCACTGGGATGTCTCCTTTGATCCATATTTATTTAAAAGCATATTACTTAATTTTTAAACATTTGGAGATTTTTCCAGTTGCCTTTTGTTTTTTGGATCAATTCCGTTGTGACCAGATAACATGTTCTGCATAATTTTAATTCTTTCAGGTTTGCTGAGACTTGCCAGGGGGCCTTGAACGTGGTCGATGTTTGTGAGGGTTCCATATGTGTGTAAAGAATGTAGGTGCATTTCTGTGCAGTTGCCGGGGCGGTTGTTCAAAAGGTGCCCACTTAGTAGTTGCCACTGACATGTTCATCAATGAGTACTATGTTACAATGATTATAATGAAGAAATATAATAACCTGGGTAAAAATCTTGTCACACAGAAAAATGATATTATGAACTATAGTAGAATTTATTTTATTTTAAATCTCTTTACTCAGATTTGCCATTCTTCACGTAGGCCAAAAAAAAGTTTACTCTGCATAAAATGCTAGCAACAACAGCAGAAATTAACTGTCATATACATTATTTTTATAATAAATGCTTAAGTTTTTATCCTGAATAAAGAATAAACATAGGAGCTAAAAATCCTCACACTGATGTGTTCTTCTCAATATTGGTTAAATAATTTGTAAGCAAAGGTAGTGGATGCTTTACAAACTGGAGAATTTATAGCAGTCATGAAATTATTGAAACATATAAATTCTAATTGTATTAATATTTACAAAATCTCCTTCAGTCCCAAATTGTATGTATGCATGTCCATATGTCTCGAATTAAACTGACTGCTTTATGGGAAACTGACTAATCAATGAGGCAAATCTAGACTTCTGTCTTTTAATATTGCTCTTAAATATCACTTAAATATGCGATGTAAATTTGGATGTGAGTAGAGGTACAGATACGGACAGAAATATAGATGTGGACACAAATTCCTACTCTTATGCACTCCCTCACCTCACTTTCCTCCCTGCTTTGAAAGCCCCTGGAGCCTTCGGGGAGGGAAATAAGACGATGTTATCCCCTGGAGGGGGTCGTGTGAGATCGCCCCTGCCTGGGGACTGGGCTGTGCTGTCTGTCTCTGGGCTCCCCCCTCTTGTTTTCTAACCTAGAAGTCAGGAAAAATGCTATTTCCAGTCCATACTTAAGGTCAATCTTTACTTACCACCAGAAACCAAGGCAGATAAAACAAACGGTATCATTTGGTATAACAAAATCATCCTATAAAAAGAAACGTGCACAGTTTTAGAACATGAAATGTGCATTTCCAGTGAGTTCGCTGGGGTCAGGGTTTGACCCATCGGAAAGGGGAATTTTCTCTCCCCCTCATCCCAGAACACTCCTCGGCAGGGCTGTGTTCCCGTGTTCGACGCTGTCCCGGTTCCAAAGAACCGAGGCCTGAGAGGAGGGTGTTCCCCCGCCCTCCCTCCCCTTCCCTTCTTCTCCTCCCCCACGCAGCTCGCTCGTCTTCCAGTATCTCTCATCGTCGTCCCTGGAACCCTCCTCCCACAACCTTTCCATTTTTCATCTTCTCTTCCAATTTATTTCCTTTCTCTCCATCTTAGAAGTCTCTCTGTATATCTAGCAAAGCAGATGATCTTCTACTCAAGTTTTCTAGTTTTAAAATCCTGTTGCAAGTAGATTACCAAGTTTTCTTGGGCACCTATGAATGTGCTTATCCCTCCGAAGCACTGAACTAGGAAAAACTATCAGTGAGATAAATGAAGACTTCCGATTTTTAATATTGCCCGTGACTATCTTTTTAATTTGTGACATACGTGTTATTGAGTATTATTACTTTTCTTTCATGTCGCATCTCCTCTCAAATTGGTTCTGGATATTAACTAAAAACCAATAAAATGTTAAACCAGACAAATTTTTAAAATCAATCATTGCAAATTTTTAAAACTCCTGTGGTAGAAAGAGTCACTTCAAAGAATAATTGCTTGATAAGCATCATAATAATAATTTTTGAAACCATACCTGGAAAACCACTGTGTGATGAAATTCTCAATAAAAGTGTTTTTCTTCTTCCAGAATGGTCTTCATCCTCTGAATGAGCGTGTACTGGCAATGTTCACGTAACTTTAATACTTACTCTTACTGGTGGCCAAGGTTACGTAACATTGTCTCTCTGTACAGCGTGTCTGCGGACGCTGTTAGAATCTATGTGTATCCCAAATGCACCTTGGTAAGGTTGCTTGCTTTTTCAATACCTTCATTTTTTTCCCTCTTATTTTACTGTGGATTCAAACCAATGGCATACAGAGACAGCCGGGGAGCTGGAATTCACCTGTGCGCCTCCGCAGTCGGGCAAATTCACACTTAGTATGCCTGTACTTGTCCACACTGGAAACATCCATGGTTAATCATTAATTCAAGGCTAACTGGAGTCTCCCAGTCTAAAAAGAAAATCAGGGCAGTTCATGGATGAAACTCCAGCTGCTGGAGGTTGAGGTGCGGCACCCCGCTGCCCTGCATGCAGTCTCCCTGGGTAAGCGGTACCTCCTCAGAGGCCTGTGGGGATACCGCTAGCTCTGAGGGGGCAGGCTCTTGAACCTACTTACAACCATTAAAAGTCTAAATTAAATTTAAAAAAAAACACACAAAATATGGGACGTTCATAGCTTCCTTTAGATCTCAGTTCACTGAAACACAAATGGAGATCTCAGTAATTACAGGCCTAGCCTTGCAGGATAACTCATCCAAAAAATAGCAGATTAATCCCCTTTGTCCTGGAGGGCGCCACCTTGTGGCCGACGTGTGGCAGGTCCTGGAGAGGAAAGCTTGCGAAACGCTTATCTGGGTTTCATCAGTTAATTACATTCCTGTTAAGAACCTTCCTGTTGCCTTTGAAAAAGGGCTAACAGCTCTCTCCACCGCATGCCAATGCACGTGCCCTGTTGCCAGGATCTGTTCGCTAGTCGGCGGGTCATGCTGGGGAGCAGCAGCCCCTCCATCACTGTGAGTCTGGGGGTCCGTGGCCAAGTGGCTTTATCTGTCTGGGTTTCAGCTTCCTCATCTACAACATTAGTCACGAACTAGCCTTAAGGATTTGTTGTGTGGTCCCTGGCAACCTAAAAGAAATAAATTTAAAAAAAATAAATATGTTTGATTTAAATATATTTTAGAGAAAGAAATGATTACGGCTCAGAGAAGGCTTCTAATTTCCTACAGAAAAACAAAATAAGCTCTGAGGTGTTTATAAATGGAGTCATGAGTTTTAAAAAATATCCCAAAGATGAGGGGGTTAACAAAATGACAAGTAGGCCCTTGTTGGAGACCCCACTGAAGTTCTGGGTACCGGAAGAAAACGTGAATCAGGAACGATACGCTAACATGAGTGCGACCTTCTGAAAATGTCACCAATTTACTTTGAGCACTTCAGTATTTGGAAACAGAGAGACACAATCTCATTTTATCTTGATTGTAACAATGCCATTATCTAAATGGCTTCTGAAGGTACACAATACCCAGGCTTTGGTGGCCAAATGCCTACATAAAAAAAGATGACCCAAGATTAGGACTGCTTTCAAAACTCTTACCCAAAGGGCAATATGGGGGCTGGGGGTGGGAATTTACTGAAGGGGATAGGGACAGAACAGTCGGGAAAGGTAAATTTGAAGCTTAGCCCCGTATAAACTCATTTGAGACTTTCTGAGAAGAAGAGAGAAGCCAGCGTTTTGTTCCAGAGGGTAGAAAGTGCAGGGGGATTTGAGCTTCGAAGAGGTCTTTAGGGGAAATGCCAAGGTACATATCGTGACATTCTATCTGGAAGAGAGTTATTCAGATATTTTTATTTGATCTGTTGCCAAGGTTTTATGGCCTATGCGGGCATAAAGGATCCTTAGTTGCTTTCTTGAGTTTCCCATTTAAAATTAAGTACATTCCAGTCACACAAAAAGCACATATTTATGATGCTCTGCTTATTACGAAGCTCAACATGAACCGGCAAATTTACACCAAGATAGGTTTTCAGGGAAAACTGATACGTGAGACTATACAAGGTCCTTATATCCCAGTATTGTTTATCCGTGAAACCCCATATCTACCTTAAATGCCCAATAAAAAGGCTATAATGGTAACTCTCCAACCCTAGGAGATAAACAGAAAGACTCTGATGAGAGAATTACTTCACTGGGGAACCAAATAATATTTTCCTAAATGTGGTTTAGCAAGTTAGTTAAATCTCTAAACCCTTTCAGATAATATAAGGATTCCAAAAATAGTTTTCTCTATTCAAATAAAGGTGAAATAAGAGTCTTAATTGCATAGAAATTCTTTGAGATTAAATAGATCTTCCTTTCAAACTGACAGATTTTTTTTTTCAATTGATGCCTTTGCAGTTGAGAATGCTGATGTTGATTACTCTTATCTGAAGGTAAAGGTGTGAAGGACAGGTGGACAAAACCAAAGGGGGGCAGGATCAAGGCTGGGAGGTGGGGATGGCTGGGGTGGGGGAAAATGGAGACAACTGTACTTGAACAACAATAAAAAATGCGAAAAAATAAGACAACCAATAAAATAAAATAAAATGGTAAAGGTAAAGGTTTCCCACCCCTGCCTCACCCCCTAGTGAAATAAAATGCTCTTGAAGTCTAATGAAAATGGTGAGTTACTACACTCAATCTGGGGAAGAATCCAGAATAAAGTTTACAGGGACCCAAAGGCAAGTCAGCAGTCAGGGTCACTGGTGGCCTCCGGCCCTCTGTCTGGGGTGGGGAACCACGCAGGACCTGCTACTGGAGGCACCTGCTGCTGGAGGCCCCGCCTCTGCCCCTGCACAGTCAGCCTGCTCTCGGAGCTCCTCTCTCTCAAGACTTGCTTTGAAAAAGCTCACAGCCTCCCATGTCCTACTGCCCTTTCTTGGTGGCCCCTAAATATCCCCTTTCCAAGATAAGAGGTTTTTTTTCATGATAAGGTTTTAATGTTGACCTTAGGTCCGAGTCAATCAACCATAGCATTACTAATATCTGGGCCAATGATGCTTTGTTATGAGGCATACCTGTGCATTGGAAGATGTTTAGCAACAGACCTGGCCTTTATTCCACAGATGCTAGTAGTGCCCCCTCACCCAGGAGTGGCAACCAAAAGTGCTCTAGATGTCGCCACATGTCCCCTGGGTGGGGCTAGGGGGCAAAACTCTCTCTGGTTGAGAAGCGCTGCCTTGGATGATAAGGAAAACGATGGTTAGAAATGCCCCTGCCGTCCCTTCTCCTTCTCATAGTACAAGGCAACGTGATAGGGGCCATCGGCCAGGATAAGAATGCCAACCTTTGTCCCGGCTTCTGGACTTCCTCTGACCTTGAGCTAATCTTTTGATCTCTTGGATGCCTCCACAGCCTCACCTTTAGAATGAAGGCATTTTCATTCAGTAGGCCTTGACTCAATGCCCGTTGATAGGCAATCTGAAAGAGCACCTCCTTCAGAGCTGTTCATGGTTTGGTGAGCCGATAAACCATAATTAAAATAAAAGTTTTAAATTCAAATTAGAGGTTTCCCAGAAGCCAGTGAGCAAAGAGACAGAGGTGGGAGCCCTTGGCTAACCCGTAGCAGATGTGACGGTGTGATGTCTATCACTCAGGCCTACATGCTGTTGCCACAGACCAAGAACAGCTGGTGCTGCCCGACGCCTCTGCCTTCTCATCCCTGTTACTCACAGGAGTGAGTCATTCCAGTCCCTCGCCTTCCTAGCCTCTTACCCACTTTAGTCCAAAAGGCTCTTATTGGGTGAAGGGCTCCTTTCTCTTCACGTTCACCCTTGTGCAGGAAGACATTTGAGCAATGACGAGACCAGTTCTGTGCCACTGGCCTTGACCAGCAGCTTTGAAACGGTCATGTGTACCCGAGGAGGTCCACATTTCAAAACTCTCCTGGCAGTGCTGCCCCAAACCAGGTCATGCCCTGACCAACTAAAGCCCAGCGGTTGTTCTGAGAGCCCTGTTCAAACACCCTGTAGAATTATCAACCCTGCAGACGAAAGGGTTTTATTGCAAACACTTTCTTTTTTTTTTTCTGTTTAAACATGAAACAATGTCCGCACAGGATAAAGACCCGCATCTTTATTGCATGCAGCGTAGAAGATGAAGTTGTGTTTATTTTTAACCCTTTCACGGAATCCAGCCAGATTTGACGAAATCTGGAGATACTACTTCTGGAGAAAATGGAATTCTTCAGTTTCTTGTTGTACAGTTCATGAAGAACCCAGACCTCACGGGGGATTTTTCCATCCCCTTCATCTGTAGCCCTTCCTACCACTGAGAGTGTCTTTGAGTATGGAAGAAAAACATCTCCTTTAGAAACTTTTCTGTTTTTCTACTTCATTGACACAATATTCTGTAAGTGGCCACTTCTGTGTAAACGGTATGTTTGCTTAAGTGAACTGGGTCCAGCTACCTGGTATCAATGTGGTTGTCACTGGCAGGCTTGGAATTTGTGTTACGTAAGGATTGATAGCATTCATTCCAGGGCTACCTGGTACTGCTGTGAATTTACAAGACTGAACTTTATGAGGATCTTTATACCTAATAGTGCTTCTTGAATTACTGCTACACACACCAGTCTCCACTGAACCCACAGCAAAGCCGGTTCCTCCCCCTCCACAAAGGCTGTACAATGAGCCTATTGCAGGAGCTACAACCAGGAGCTGCAGCCCCATGGGTGACCCTGGCCAGGCAGCCTGTGGCAGGGCCAGGGCCTCCAAAGTAGCAGGTTAGAAAGAAAAGCAGCACCACTATTCTCACGAGTTTGGGGAATTTAATCCTTTTCTTAGGAAAGTAAATGCTGCACAGGTTTCTTCTCCTCCACTTGGCAGTAAAACAAACAAACAAAAACGAACGAACGAATCAAGCTCACTGGCTCTTCACCCCCAGTGAGGCAGGCCGTGGCAGATGTAACGACTGTGGGGGAGAAGCACAGAGAAGAAACTGTCTCTGAGATACACTGAGTTCCGGAGGAAGCAGTAAGGTTAGAATGGTCTCGGACACTATGCTAGAATCTAGGGCCATTTTTCTTCAGCTCTGTTTCACAATAAGAAAAAAAAAAACACGCTTTATTCCACTCTTTTGCAATTTTATTTCACAACAAGCAATCGCGATGTTTAGATAGCATCTCCCGTTATTAGCACTGTTGTCACAGGCTGAGAGCGTGCCTCTGGGCGACACCACCCTGAGCGGCTTTGTAGGCATTGTCCCTTTTTATGTTCATGAAAAGGACATGAAATGAATGTCACTGTCCATGTTTCTGCACACAAGCCCTCCAAGGGCTAGGATTTGAATCGTGGGCTCTGCCCCACGTCTACGAAGCTTCCTCATGCTGGCGACTTCGCCAAAGACTGTCCATCACCTTCCTGTGTTTTTTCGGAAATCCAGTCCATGTACTCAGCGACTTTGGTGTAGACGCCTGGCTGTTCTTGGCGGGCACAGCCTTCGCCCCAGCTGGTGACGCCCACCAGATGCCACATTTCGTTGCGTTGACAAACTAAGGGGCCACCTGAATCTCCCTGGGCCACAGTGGGCAGAAAAATAAAATGACAGAAGGTTATGACAGACATGGCTTGAAAATTCTGCAGTCACACCACACACACCACACGCATGCAATCTCTCACAGTTCTTCAGGTGTCTGTCATGCTTCATTAGCTGTCGAATGTGGTAGAAATTATTTAATTCGATAACGTACTGTCCCAAGAAGTTTTGACATCAACCTTTCACTGTCAAATAAGTCTACTATCCTTACATTTTAGTACAATTGCTATATGTACAATTGTCCTCCCTTAAATATAGCATGTCCCTGCATAGATTGGGACATGTTTTTATACATGTATATCTGTTTTATATACATTCAATTTTTAGAGGTTACATATGAAATTATCAGATTGTTTGGCTCAGCTTTTAAAAACAACTATAATGAAATATATTATTGAAAAATACATTTTGAAATGAATTTTTCTCAAGTAAACTATTGCGTTTTTTACAGGACCAAATGCAATACCTTACAAGCATCTTTGCCCCCTTCTTTATAGCCAGCACAGACCATCCGTTTGGTTATTTCATAATCTCTGTATCTTTTCTGGCATTCTTCATTTGTCACCAAAGGAATTTTTGCCTTTTGTAGGATACTTTGGATTTCACCTGTGAAACAACCAATATATGGCTTCAGAAGGAAGACATACAACCCGCATGAAAATAAGACAGAAGTCTTCAAGCAAATCAGAATGATGAACTTTGCATTAAGCCCCCTCCTGTGGATGTGAGCGGCAATGGTACATAGGGAGAGTTAGGGGAGAAGGGGGCTCTGCACTGGCCTTGGAGGCTGGGTCAGGGCGACCTTGGAACCCGAGTCCTGCCAGAGACTCTGTGTCCAGGTTCCCTGCTCTTCTCTCAGCTCAGTGGGAGTTTCTCAGAAATCCCTTCTCACTGCCAGCAATCCAGAAGACTGAAAGGTTTTACCTTATAGCTTTTGTTTCATATATCAAAAATGATGATTTTGAAATATTTGTTTTTTTGAAAAAATAAACCAAATTTCCGGCAATAGAAGAGTATCTTGTTCTTCAAGTAAATGCAAGTGAACCTGAAGAACAGTTTATTTACAAATAAATTCTACCAGGGACCAGTTAAGGTTACTTTTAAATCCTCCTGTCTCTGATAGTTAAAAAATATTGGAAAAATGTGAATTAGTTAAATAAAGGACTGAATCAGAATGAAAGAATGATAAAGCTTGGCAAGCTATATCTTTTTGTAAAAAATGATGCAAATACTGCATGCTATTGTATCTATCAGGAACATAATTTTGGAAAGGGAACATGATTGGTTTCCCCAAAATTTCAAGAACAGTTGAAATGCCCCAAGTACCCATAAGTAGGGGTTCTTAACTTAGATCCATAGACAGAATTCACATTGTCTATAAACCTGGGTAGGGAAAAATATATCCTTATTTTTACCAGCCTCCCACTGAAGTCTAATATTCCCTTTAACTATGAATGCAGTCCGCAATCTCAGGAGTATTAGCCATACCTGTGCCTCCCCCATCAGTATAAGTCACAGGTATGTTCCATTCACATTACAGTCACGGAAGATAACTGAAATGACCGTTTGTTCTCATCACAATTTCAAAGTCATGGCAGGTACTAGAACAACGTGCTATTTAATATATTAATAAAGAAGCACATGCTTTACAACATCATAGCTTTGTAAAGGCATTTTTTGATAACTGTCTTGTAATTTCATTGGTTGCTTTCGTAACCCTATGTATTTTTATTTAAGCATTTAAAAACATCGTTCAAGAAATGGTTCATAGGCTGTATCAGACTGCAGGAGATGCTCTGAAAAATAAATAAATATAAGCCGCCATTCAGAGACGGTGCCTACCATCTCTGGTAGATGCCTGTCTATATTCCTGGTCACTCATGGCCAGGGAAAGCTGTGCCATCAGGAAGTGGGAACACGACTGATACTAAGAACAGGGTGGGCTGGAGTGGGCTTGTCTGCCTTCTGTGGGACCCATCCTTCCTGGGAACTCAAACAAATGATCTTTTTTTACAGGGTAAGATGCTCAGTAGTTTGCCTTATTTATTCTTCCAGGCCCAGGCAAAAGTACCTCCTCAAGGGCCTTTGAGAATCAACAGATTGGAAAGATCACGAGTTTGGATGTAACGTTCGACAAAGGGCCGACCAGATGGGTCCAGGCCACTCGCACTAACAGCTGAGACCTGCTTTGGGAACAACACCCAACCTGCTTTACCTTTTTCCCTGTTGAAGCCCCAGCCAGTTATCCAGCAGTTAGAGTCGATTACGTTTGTGTCGTCCCTGGAAGGGAGGCATATCGGTTTCTGGAATTCTGAAAGGTGATTTTTAAATCAGAGTTCGGTTAGAGCTTTGGATACTGATTTTTAAAACACACGCTTTCTTCTCCCATATTCTGTCTATCACTGCTTCTACTGGGTAGCACCAAGGACAACACTTTCGCCTCCTGCTTGATTTCTAAGGTCAGAGATTCAAGAAAGTTCCTCCCCTTAGAGCCATTTCCACATGAGATTTTCGGTGTTAAATTTTTTGGACTGAATTAAAAACCTCAGAAAAACCCAAATCTATCATCAGAAGGGTTCAGAAGTTCTGTCTCAAACTGCATGTGATACTTTTAATGGCAATCGAGTATCTAACACTGTTTCAGGCACACTTTCAAGTGCTCTAACTTATTGACTGACTTAGTTATTTTGACAACCCAGTGGGGTCACTATCGTGCCCACTTTACCGATGAGGAAATTTGCGGCGCTAAGAAATAAAAGCAGCTTGCCCAAAGTCACAGAACTGTCAGTGGACGCAGCAGGCATCTAGGAGCTGTAGGACTTGTACCTGAGAGGCAGCACCTCCGACCGCCACGTGCCTGTCTCCCCAGAGCCTCCCTCTGCATCAGTCTCTCCTCTGCCCACACTACACCTGGAGGTAATATCTGGTCCTGCTCGCCCTCATCCAGCCTCGAGATACCCAGCCCAGAGCACAGTTAGCTCTGCTCCACGTGTCGAAGGAAGCCATGCTTCCCGGATGCCCAGGACACTTCTGTGTCTTTCAGTTCCGCAGTGGACAGGCGGTTGTATTCCCGCCTGAAAGAACTAATGGACATTTCTCGCCCCTGCTAGAGGAGGTTTTTATGTCAAGTCTGAAGTCTTACGTTCCCTGGCAATCCTCGCCTTTCCCCCAACTCCACCCACCAGAAAATAAAGACATTCTCTGTCGATTCCGCCCTCTCCTCCAAGTGGATGTGAAAACCTAAACCAGTGCTTCGGCTGCACAATTTCTCCTTCAATGTGCCACGTACCGGTAAAATTCAAAGGAGCCTTGAGCTTTATTAAGGCAATATCATGAGTGTTTTCTGCGATACTATAATTTTCATGAATAATAATCTCTTTTATCTGTGAGAAAGGTGTTTCTTTTGTGATCGCTGACAAATTTAAAAGGCCACCATAAATGCGCCACATGTCCAAATACGAGAGCCTAGGAAAGAAAAATAAACATCTGCTTGAAGCCAGAAAGGCTGGTCCTTTGTCCTTCTGTTTTACCATCAATAACAACAAACAAACAAACAAACAAAAACTTGGAAAGAGAATACTACTCACGATACGGTTCTACTGGCCTAATCTCTCCTCCTGGAAATTTGTCATCACCCACAACAGCCATCCTGGATCTCTGAAGATTTAGTTAATAACTTTGGAAATACACATTGATGTGATGATTCCACATTCGTTGTGAGTAAAAATATAAAAATGTCGCTGTCCCATTCTGGGAGAAACTGGTCGGGAGAGATTCTAGCAGTTTGTCATGGAAATCATTCTCAGCTCACTGATCCTGAAAGTGACTGCTCATGAAATTCAGAAGCATCGGGAAGTCAGGCTGTTTGTGCACAAGCCCCCTCTGACAGGGCAGGTCAGGGGAAGGGACTTGAGTGCCATTCAAAATCTATGTATGTTTTGGGAAGTATGAACATTTAAATGAACTCTCTAAACCTTATAAGATCCAAAGTAAACCTAAAATTATTATTGAAAGCAGTCCTGTGTAAAGATATGGAAAATGTTTATTATCAAGTGAGTGGGGTGAGACAGGCAGGAAACTCCAGCTCTTACAAACACAATGCTGAGCCTGCAGGACTAAAATTTCTTAATGTAAATAGGTATAGCCACCATGCAAAACAGTATGAAGGTTCCTCAGAAAGTTAAAAATAAAACCATGTGATCTAGCAATTCCTCTTCCAGGAGCACATCCGAAGGAAGTAGGGTCACCACCTTGAAGAGATAACCGCACCCCACATTCACTGCAGCATTATTTACAATAGCTAAGACGTGGAAAAAACCTAGGAGCCCATCTGTAGATTAGTGGCTGTAGAAAACGTGGCATGTACAATGAAATATTATATAGCCATAAAGGAAGGAAATCCTGCCATTTGCAACAACAAGAGTGAAACTTGAGGGGATCACCCTAAGTGGAATAATCAGACAGAGAAAAAATACTGCATGACCTCACATGTGGAATCTAAAATACCCTGAACTCAGAGAAACAGAGGGTGGATCCATGGTTGCCTTGGGGGAAAGGTGGGGTGGAGTATGTCGAAGGTTACAAACTTCCAGTTACAGGACGAACACATTCTGGGGAGGTGAGGTACTGCGTGGTGGTTCTACTGTATTGGTGAGTGATACTATATTGTGTGCTTCATAGTTGCTAAGAGAGTGAATCTTAAAAGTTCTCACCACACACATGACACATTGTAGCTATGTGAGATGATGGATGTTTTAACTAATAACTAACCTCCTCGTGGTCATCTTTTTACAACACATATGTATATCACATCACTATGCTCTATACCTTAAGTTTATACAATGTTATATGTCAACCATATCTCAATAAAGCTGGGGGAAAAGAGTGAAAATTCTCTATCCCAAATTGGGATTTGTTTAGGGAAAAGGGGAACAACTATTTCCAGTCACAGAATCTTCTTTCCAGGCCAACAGCGTCCCCCTCAGCAAGGTCATGGGCACAGAGCCAACCTGGAGACTCGTGCTGCTGTGGGCAGCTGGGGCAGAGGCCTGCCCTGTTCGGCTTGGCCCTCAGCAGCAGTACCCTGCACACTGTTCCCGGCACCTTTTAGACAGGGAGGGGGAATGCCATGGAAACAAGAATACTTCTTGAAAGAGATCAAGTGTCTTTTATTTTGCTATGAGTATCTCTTGCTCATTCATATGCTTTTCCCATTTGTACATGTATTTAATCACATCTTATATTTTTTGAGTCACTTTATGTCCCAGGAATAGTGCTAAGCAGTTTAAGGGTGTCACTTCATCCTCCAGCAATCTTATGAATTAGACACTGTCGTCATTCATATTTTACAGACAGAAAATACAAACAAGAGAGATTTGCAAATTGCCCAAGGTCAGCCACGCCTCTGATATGAGGCAGTACTGTGACTCAGGCCTTGTCCTAACTGCAAAGTCTGAGCCTTTGAAACTTGAAAATCCTGTTGGGTGCACTATTTGCCTGATAGAGGAGAAATATTGCATTAGATAATATTACTTGAAACAGATAGGGTGATAAACTATTGCATTTTTGCTTTCTTATTTACTAGTAATATTACTTAGTAATTTGTGAATCCATGGGCCTGAAAACGCAAACTTTGAAGAAGCAGTTGGGACATTTTGTAGTCATTCTGTAAAGCACACTTTTGCAAACACACCCCACGTTGGTCCCATGGGTCACATTGGTGACATTTGAAAGCCATCTCCGACAAGAGAAACTGACATTTGAAACTGAGAAGAGGTTTGAGAACTCAGTGCAGATTCTTCCAAATGAGAAGCAAGAAAGGATGCTGGCTACAATGCAGCCAAAACTTACCCATTGAAGCAATGGGCAGCCGTGAGGACCCACTGGTCCCCAATGATGGAGCCTCCACACACATGCTTCTGGGTTTTCAGTTTCACTTGAAGGCTGACCTGCCAGGGCCACTCTCCCAAAGAAGAATTGGTTCCTCCAACAATGCGTACAGCTGTCTTCGTGGTGCAGCCTGAAAGGAGAGTGTTGGAGGTAGTGGCTGGAATCAGAGGCAAAGCAGCCAAGAAAGGCAACACCCATAATTCCTTCACATAAGACGTCACGAGCTAAGAAAACTACTCAGATGTTCCTTTTATGATTCTTTGAAAAGGCGAGGTTGACTCACCGGTGCCATTTCCACTTCTACACAGTCTCAAAGAATAGCCCGATCTTCCTTGTGTCCCATACGTAATCCGAGTTGGGGAGCCGTCTTCAGAGAATCGTAAGGAGCACTTGCACCTGCATGAAATAATCAGGACAAAGATGAAACCTTCACAGACGGGCAGGTTTCATGAAACTGTCTGCCAACTGTGTTTGAAAGATAAACTCTCACTAACGTGTCTCCCCGACAGTCTTCTGGGCGTAAAGAGTACGTGAAAAACTGACAGCGGACCATCTCCGTGCAGGCCTCTTGGCAGTCACTTGCTCCTTTAACGAAGGTCAAGTTCAACTCTTCCCCCCCAAAATCAACACCTGCATACATTCTTGAATGGCAGGGCTCTGTGGCAATTAGAAACATAGGAAGGTATAAAATGAAAACAGCAATAAGCCACATTCACACAAGTCTCTGGTACACTGAGGACTGTTTCATCACTATGACTTGTTAGGAGAGCATAAAATCGGTCACATTTTATGGATCATAATTGAATCACATTACCAGGCAAAGTTCTTTTGCAGGTCAGAAGGCTGAATCCAGACACGGCGTTTTCCTGAGGAGTAGGGGTGCTTGGAGTCCCACTTTTGGAAGTCTTAAGTAAACAAACATTTCTATTTTAAAAAAAAAAGCAGAAGAAAGAAAACAGCATTAAAGGCAAATAAAAAGCACTTAATGTCAAAAAAAAGAGAGAATACCCCTGCAAATTTTATTCTTCTGAGAAATTCTTTTCAAAGCAATTCAGACTGCAGGATTCTCATAAACTACAGCAATTAAATGTAAATCAAGCCACATCTACCTTTAAAGAAAACTGATAGGCTCAGATAACATAAAACAGGAGAATGGTAAGGTTCCACCTTCTGATTGGAAAAAAGAGAATGAGAAAAGAACAAATTCTGTGGGTTTATGCTGCTGACAATATTGTGTAACAAGATAACCTTTTCTCAGCTCCATGATGTGTGTGTGTATGTGTGTGCATGTGTATACAAAGGGTGGGTTATCTGAGGGTAAGCAGGTCAAACCAGAACCTTAATCAGAATAAACGGGGCTCTGGTTTCTGAAACAGAGGAGGTCGCACGAATGAGTTTAAATGGTATGCTGCCAGCAGGTGATTTTTACTTCAATGACACAAAACATTAAAATCAGTAAGAAAGGGATCTAATCCTTCTTTTTCCATGGCTGTCATTTCCTTACTCAATGGTATGTTTAAGTTCAAGAAGAGAGGAAGAGAAATCTGCTAATCTCTTAAGTAAGCTGCACCTGGCAGAAAAGTCTGGTCCCTCCTTAAATGGTGGGTATCAAGCATTTAGAGAGAAATGAACAGAACTGCAAAAAAAAAACAAACCCTTAAACTGTAAAGTTAAAGTGATGACAGGACAGCAGGAAACGCTGCTTCATGTTCTGACTCACCTTTGTGATTCTGTGGGCGAGGCATTTGTATAGAATGTAAAGAAGAGGCAGTTAGGGTGATACGTGCAAATGGTTCGACACACAAGGGCATCCGGGGTGATCACTCGGGCCACATCCTTGTCCGAAAACGTGAGATGTTGGAACATGTTCATGTGGCAACCTGTGACTCACAGAGAGAAGATGTTGCTCGCTAAATGACACATTGCTAAATGTACATGTCCTTTGTCATCATAACTACAGAAATGATGACGCTTCATAGCACTAAACATCCTCAGTGAAAAGACATCAACATTTCTCCAACTTTGTTTCCCATTTGGAAGAAGGAAAAATTTGTTAACTCTCATAAAAGACAGATTGCTAGGCCAGAGGAGTAAAAAAGCTCATCCTCTGCTCCTAGCTCCATCCTAACCAGTAAAAAACACTTAGGTTACTCAGTGTGGACTTATATTTTCTATATGGTACCTTGACCCTGAATTCCCAGCCTTGAATGTTTATTTCTTCCTTCAGGAACATGAAGTTTTGTTTTCTATTTTCCTGAATATTGAAAAAGATTTTAATAAAAAGATATTAAGAAAAATATTAGGGAGCTACCAAAAATGCCATGTGTCCATTGAAATTAGAACAGAAGAAAGTCTACCTTCATTATTCTTATTTAATCTTATCTTACTTACATTTTTGTGTGCATATTATTGCACTCAGTTTACTCAATTTAATAACACATAAGTTCCATTTAAATTATAGAAGCTTGGACTTCTGGACAAGATGGAGGCATAGGTAGATACACTGTGCCTCCTTACACAACCAAAAGAAGAACAACAAATTTGAAAACAAAAAACAACCAGAACTGCCAGAAAATTGAACTGTATGGAAGTCAGACAGCCAAGGAAGAAACATTCATAAAGACCAGTAGGAGGGGCAGAGATGGGCAGCCAGGCAGAGAGGACTCATGGTAGGTGGCTGCTAGAGGACCAGGTGGTCCAACATTTGCTTGCATTTTGGATAAACTTGGAGGAACAACTGGGGTAAGAGACAGACCTAGCAACCAGGTGTTCCAGGGCAGGGAAGTACAGCCTCAAAAACCTATGACTGAAAACACCTGAGGGTTGTGGTGGCAGGAAAAACCATCTGCCTCACAAGAGAGTTTGTTAGAGAGACCTACAAAGTCCTGGAACATACACAAATCCGCCCACCAGGGAATCAGCACCAAAAGGGCCCAATTTGTTTGTGGGTAGCAAGGAAGTGACTGAAAGCCAGTGGAGAGTCAGGCAAGTGGCATTGTTCCCTCTCGGACCCCTCCCCCACATACAGCACCACAATACAGTGACTAGTTGCCCTGCCCAGGTGAACATTTAAGGCTCCGCCCCTTACTATGTAACAAGCATTCCCAGACCAAAAAAAAAAAAAAATGACCCAAATGAAAAAACAGATCAAAGCTCCAAAAAAAATACATCGAAGTGATAAAGAGATAGCCAACCTATCAGATGCAGAGTTCAAAACACTGGTAATCAAAACACTCACATAAATGGTTGAGTATGGTCACAAACAGAAGAAAGAGTGAAGGCTATGAAAAGTGAATTAAAGGAAAATGTATAGTGAACCAACAGTGATGGGAAGGAAACGGGACTCAAATCAAGTTTGTAGCAGAAGGAAGAAATAAACATTCAACCAGAGCAGAATGAAGAAATAAGAATTCAAAAAAATAATGAGAGGCTTAGAAACCTCCGGGACAACTTTAAGCACTCCAACATCTGAATCATAGGGGTGCCAGAAGGAGAAGAGGGAGAACAAGAAATTGAAGACTTATTTGAAAAAATAATGAAGGAAAACTTCCCTAATCTGGCAAGAAAAATAGACTTCCAGAAAGTCCAGGAAGCTTAGAGAGTCCCAAAGAAGTAAGCACACACCAAGGTACATCATCATTACATTATCCAAGATTAAAGGGAAGGAGAGAATCTTAAAATCAATAAGAGAAAAGGAGACAGTTACCTACAAAGGAGTTCCCATAAGACTATCAGCTGATTTCTCAAAAGAAACCTTCTGGGGAAAAAGGGGCTAGAAAGAAGTATTCAAAGTCATCAAAGGCAAGGACATATATCCAAGATTGCTCTATCCAGCCAAGCTATCATTTAGAATGGAAGAGCAGATAAAGTGCTTCCCAGATAAGGTCAAGTTAAAGGAGTTCCTCATCATCAAGCCCTTATTATATGAAATGTAAAAGGGACTTGTCTAAGAAAAAGAAGATAAAAATATGAACAGTAAAATGACAATAAACTCACAACTGTCAATAACCAAACCTAAAAAACAAAAAACTGAGCAAACAACTAGAACAGGAACAGAATCACAGAAATGGAGATCACATGGAGGGTTATCAGCAGGGGAGGGGGAGAAAGGGAGAAAAGGTACAGGGAGTAAGCATAAATGGTAGGTACAAAATAGACAGGGGGAGGTTAAGAATAGTATAGGAAATGACGAAGCCAAAGAACTTATATGTGCGACCCATGGATGTGAACTAAGGTGGGGGATGCTGGCAGGAGGGGCAGTGCAGGGCAGAGGGGAATAAAGGGGGGGAAATGGGACAACTGTAATAGCATAATCACTCAAATATATTTAAAAGAAAAATAAAATAAAATAAAAAAATCTTAAAAAAATAAAATTATGGAAGCTTAAGAGTGGTCACAATTATAGGAAAGACAAAAGAACTTAAATGACCACAGTTAGATTAGGAGAGAGTCCCCCACCATAAAACAATATCTGCATAGTTGCAGGCTGGGAAATTAGAGCTCAACTATTTAAATCTTTCTTTTTAAAATAAAAATATATTATGTGTCATCTATGTCAATCTCTAACAGTACCCTCTCAAGGACATCCCTGACAAGTTGTTCAAGTCTTGCTTAGATGTTCACACTGACAAGGAGCTCACCACCTGATGACGAGGCCCACTTCTTCTGGACCACTCTTGGTGTGAGAAACTTGTCGTGTTTTTTCACAGCAGTCTCTACCTAGATCTGCCTTACGGAACCACTCAAATTCTTCCAATCTCTCTCCCAATGGCAGGTCTTCGACAAACAAAAAACTAAGACCGTCATCCTGACTCTTGTTCTGGTTAAATATCTTTAGCTTCCTCATTTAACCATTTTTTATTTTCCTTTATGTCTAAATATCTTACCATTCTGGTTACGTTCCTTTGAAGTGCTGCATGCAAAATGCAGATCACAGAACTAGTATAACTGTCCAGTCACGCTCTGCATGGAGAGTGACTGCTGTTGGACACAGGGTTTCCTCTGGGACGAGGAGAATGTTCTGGAACTGCATGGTGGTCACCCTCGAGAAATTTTCTGAATACACTGAAAACCACTGAATTGTAGCTCTTAAACTGGTAAGAACAGATAGTACACTTGATCTCAGCCAAAAGGCCAAGAAGCAATTAATTGTATATTTAAAAAGGTTAATTAATGTTATGTAAATTATATGAGAAATTCTAGAAGCTATGAAAATGTATACTATATTAAAATATCACACTTGAAGAAACAGAAAAAAGATATGAATATTAAAAATTAAGTAACCAGTGCCATTTGGACCACTACATCTGGTGCACATCGGGAAGGGGGTGTGCTGGAGAAGAGAAGAAACAAGAAAAGTGAGGCCTTGTTACTCGTTTCCCAGTCTACCGTGGAGGGGCCCTATCTCAGCACCCACTGCAGGGCTTGGCACAGAGCTGGCACTCGATGCCTTGTAGACTTGGCTATCAGTGATTTGGTTTCAAGAGCTATTTACGAGTAACACCCTGATATGCTAAACAGAGTGTTATGGTAATTTTCTTGATGATTCCACTGAAATTATGTCTATGTCTGAAATGACAGAGTTTCATTAATTTATTGTGCTGGAGCCATTTGACTAGATAATGGACATCACCAAGAAATGGCCCTGCAGTTTTGTCTACGTATCACTGCACTAGCTCCCCCATGCTGCAGTAGCAAATGACCATCAGCTCAGTGGTTTGGAACAACACAAGTCCATCCTCTTGCAAGTTCTGGAGATGAGAAGTCTGAGATGGGTCTTACTGAGCTAACATCAGAACGTTGTCAGGGCTTCGTTCCTTTGGGAATCTCCAGGGGAGGACCCACTTCCTTGCCCTTTCCTTCTAGAGGCCACCTGCATTCCTTGGCTCATGGACCCTCCTCCATGTCCAAGCCAGTGGTACCACAGCTTCCAGTCTCTCTCTCTGACTGATCCTTCTGTCTCCCTCTTTCTCTTTTAAGGACCATTGTCACTTACCGGGCCCATACAAATAATCCAGACTAATCTCCAATGTCAAAGTCCTTACCTTAATCACTTCTACAAAACCCCTTTTGCCACATCAGGTGACATAACCACAGGTTGCAGAGAATAGAATGTGAACACATTTGGGGAGCTCTTATATCACCCACTATAGTCATGTAGTGAAACAGTAGCCATGGAATTACCAATTTCTGAGAGTGCACAGGGCTTCAGGGAGAATCCAGACACCACGTTTTTCAGCGCCTTTATACTGGTCGGTGTTCCCGTTGCACTGTGCTTTAATAGGCACTTGTTCCTGAAGGTGAAGAAAGGAGATTATTTTGCTTCCTAAAATGCAAAGTGCACGCAGCTGTCCATTTCATGGACTGTGGA
This sequence comes from Tonatia bakeri, assembly GCA_004024845.1. NCBI lineage: Eukaryota > Metazoa > Chordata > Mammalia > Chiroptera > Phyllostomidae > Tonatia > Tonatia bakeri. The sequence goes on along the minus strand of PVIA01001312.1, from coordinate 102,114 downwards.
AAATAAACAAAGCAACCTGAACAATGACTTTGATAATGAGTGGACTAGGGTTTTGCATGTTTAATGAAATAGACATCTTCATCCTCTGCAGAGGAAGGCGAAAGGTAAGAATGGGGTGGGAGACCTCATTCTATAGGACTTTATTCTACTGAAGCCTCATTCCACAAAGCACAGCAGTCTGGGAACCAAATGGAAAGCACCTTCTCAAAGGAAAATAACACTGAAATTAAATAAATAAGGAGAGTGTATAGGTCTAAAAGCCCTGTTTAGTTTTCAGTTGGAAAAGAAATAAGATTAAGAAGAATGCAATTAGATCACAAAACTGCTGCGGTAAAGAACAAACACAAGGAGTTTTACCCACCGGGACTCTGCATCGGCAAATGCTCGGGTGGCGTAGGTGAAGAAGTTGCAGTGAATGCTATTGGTGCACCTTCTTTGGCATTCCTCAACACTTTCAACCTTAGATACATTAAAATTGACTCCTCTCATGTCAATTCCTTCATAAGTGTCTCTGTGGCAAGCTGTACACACAAAATGCATAGAGCCAATTCAGTTTCCCTTCTAGCAACAGGTGATCGGTTTGGGCAGTGTAGGTGTGAGAGATGATACCTTGTTTTGGCAACTGCTCTACTAGTTAGGGGATCTAGAATTTTTTGTTACATTGGTCAATGAGCAAAGTCTGCTTGAAATCAACACATTGCAATGTTTTGGAGTCTTAGCATGGAAGACAGGTTACTTGGCTCCTAAAACTGCAAGGTGTGTGCAGCAATATGGGTAACACTTTATGGCAAAATGAGCAGTGAGCAGTGGAAGACACACAGGGTTCCTGACGCCATGTGCTGGGGTTTGCCCCAGTAAATGAACCCACAGCCTTCGACCTCTTGCATGAGTGAAGGAGCGCCTCACCTCTTGGCTTATCTCCCTGCTTTCAGCTGCTCCTGTCTGATTGCAAACTGCACCTGCAGGCCCTGTCATTGGCGCCTAGGTGTGACATCATTGTCACAACATGCGCAGAGTTCTTGTGCACACACGTTGAAACCATTTCCGTCCTTGCTTTAAAGTTTTCTTAAATTCCACTTCCCCCTTCCAACTCAAATTTATCTCACACAAAAAAAGATAGATAATTCTGTTTACAGACAATGAATCAAATTGATGAATTAGGCTCTTTTTTTTTAAATTAAAGATTCAAATTTGTTAATGAGACTCCCAGTTAGGGAAACCAGGAGTATAAACCATAGTCTATTGTATGTAATTTTCTATTCCTAATATGGTTGAAGAAGTCATAAAACTAGATTTAATGGTGGGGATGACAGAAAATACGTAAAGTATTAAAAAATGATTTACTGAGTCACCAAGTTGTAACCCTGGAAAATACCCCCAAATAGTGTTAAAGGTCCCCTGGAGAAAGGACAAAATCATCTCTGGTTTGAGAGCCAGGAGAAACCGCTGGGGTGAAATGAGGAGAGAGTACCTCTCTGTTCTGTTTAAGATTCTTATCTGGGATCAAGGGGAGGCCACTGTTTGGATGTCTGTTCTATTTCTCACATACTACACCATAGTTCAAACCTCATAAATAATAGGGGCTCACGAAGCATGTATTGACAAGACCAGTGCTTCAGGATATGTCTGAGGCACTGTCCCTCTCTGTCATGTCTAAGAGGGCTCCCTGCCAAGCATCCAGGGAAATACAGAATTTGAGCAGAAGCTGTTCTAAGGTCGACTCATCATTCATTCAAACTGAGCTGAGAAATCCACACCTTACCACTTATTCGATGACCGCATTGCTTTAAGGAAGGTCCAGAAATTGCACCTGTCCGTGACATCCTCGGCAGGGTTCCTGTCACACTGTCTTTCAGGAAGCAACCAAACCTGTTTTTAAAAGTAGCTTCACTTAGGAAATAGAATAATAAACACACATCAAGGAAATGTCTAGCATTTTTAGACACTCATAAATTTAACTGGAAGTAAGGAAAATAGGATAGCTTCCCGGCACTTGCTGGAAAGAACATTCCTAGAGGCAATTGTGTAATATCTAACAGTCTTTGTAATATGTAATTTCAGTATTTTTTTCCCTGTACTTTCGCGATTTTAAGCACAGAAAGTCAATCATGTTAAAAAGTTAATGATTTTTCCTGTGTCCCCAAATTTAGGGAGAATTATGTTTCTACTTGGTGATTATTTCTGTACATTCTTTTATTTACATAAGAAATTAAATCAGTCATGAGAGATGGATCTGTGCTCATCTCTCTTATCACCTCCTTCTGTCCACGCTTTCTTTGTCTTTAATGTCAACCTTGATGGTGGTTTCGTTACTCAGAAGGGTTCTAGAACCTGACTCAATTTCTTACTTAAAATGTTAATACCTGTCATACAGAGTCTGGGTTTTCTGTGCAAGTTTAGCACGTAGAATCAAGGGATGGTTGTCTAATCCCTAGTTTTTAAATTCAAATACAGGAAAGATTAAAAAAAGAATGATAAATGTGGGAATGGAAATGATGAAGAAACAGGCATTCTGGATGCTGATCAAAATTACAGAAAATTATAATGAAACTATGGCTGAATTTAGGTAATTTCATGAAGTAACAAGACTTTTAATTATGAACTGCTTTTCCAGTGCTTTTACTTTCCCAAGTTACCTGTTAATAATACATATTCATCCCCACCCGCACACACCCTAGGGGACCAAACTGCTCACTACACGCACCATTCAGACCTGCCCTCTCCGAAGGTCGCCAGCTCTGAATCTTATTCAGTTGTATTTGTAACAAAATGCTTGCTTCCTCGTCTGTTTTCTTAGGGCTGTGCTATCCACGAATGTGATCACAAGTCCTTGTGCAGGTGAAATATTCACCTCTTATTAAATCCTTTCTTGAATCAGTCGCTTAACCCAATGATTCACAGGCATTTTTCCTTGTAAGCCTTTGATAGAAAATAACTAGCTTCTGCTACTTTAAGTGGATGCAGCAATTATTTAAAATGCAGATGTCTAGGTCCAAGGGACCTTGGTTCGGTAGGTCTGGGCTTCAGCCTAAGACATTGTTTATATGAGAACCACTCTAGGTGACTCCTTGAACCCCATTTGAGAAACATAACCCTGTGATACGCTAAAGGATTTTGTACACAACTGACTCCATTTTGAAAAATGATTGGCTTCCCCAATAATGAAATATCACTAGGTACCTTTTGTCTATGTCATTGGTTGAGCTTTCCGGAAGAAAACTGAAGAGCAAGCACCTCGGGTGCAACGTGCACACCGCCCGGCAGTGCTGGGCGCTGGGGCTGTACACGGCGCTGACGTCCCCGCCTCTGAAGAAGACATCCTTATAGAGTTCAGTTAGGCATCCTGTGGTGTAATCATGGGGGAAAAACATTAATTTGGAATGAATACAAATAATATTCATCAAAATGTATTTGTGTTCTGATCCTTCCTACTTCCTTGATGGAATACCCAAAGATCTTTGCTGCCTGACTTTAATTAAAGAGGCAGGGTATAACATATTTGAACAATGTGGGATGTTAAAATCATTCTATGGGTACTTCTATATAAAAACACTTGGTTGATTTTTATTAAATCAAAACAATAATTTGCACATAAATTGTCCTCGAGAAAACTAAAGCCTAGCTTGGCTTCTCCCTGTTGCCTAATGTGCTAGGAAAGAATCATGCCTTAAAAATGGTGTCTTTTTCAAAAACAGTTCCATAACAAACATCCTCCCTAGATTCTCACGATCACTCTATAAGGGAAGTTAGAGACAGGCTTTATCATGGGCGGCTGACATTTTTTTTTTTTTTTTTTTTTAAAGAAAGCAGGTAACTAACTGAGTTTCAAGGCAGGACAGATTTATCTGAGCTCTGCAGGGCTAACAAATGCCTTGGAACATAAATGCAGCTCTTCCACCTTCCAAACTTGCTCCCTTTTATTGTCCAGAGTTAAATGTTCCTCGTCTCAGTGTAATTCAAGCAAATGAGCAGTTACTGGGTACTTATTACTTTAAGAATGAGTGCAGGGAAGGCAGTATTTTCTCCATTTCTATCAGCTCATTTTTAGGTAATTTAAGCAAATGCATGCATATGCCAAGTTGAAAATACATTCTGAGCTGTTTGCTGTTTGGAATTGTTCCCAGCTCTAAATGACCCTGCATCCCACAGATGGAGTATCATTACCTTTACGATTTTACTCTCTCATATATGAAAGTGATACCTTGAACAGGTGAATTGAGGGGTTACCTTGAAAGACCCCCTGCAAAGTCTGCTTAGTAGGCTTTTCCAAATCAGGTAGAACATCTCCCTTAGTTGGCCAACTGCCCATTGACCACAGGACATTCCCACAACTGCCTTGTCCATTGCTTAGGGTCGTAGTCACACCTCATTCTAACCGCATCTATTTTTGAATTGCCTTTCAGGGAATGGGCAGCTTAGATACGTATACTTTGTTAAACACCAAAGTTTAAAATTTTGTCTGCACTATCCAGCCCCTCTGGGGACCTGGCCCTGAGCTTTGTTATGACAACCGAACCCAGCAAAGTGGCTTCTCTTCCTCTCAGAGGCGTGGCTGAGATGACTTACCTTGGGGAAGGTTTATGTTTAGAAAGAGCAGAGATCTCTTCAGGTGGGAGCTGCTGGGAATACAAGTGGCCAAGCACACAGAACTAGAGTTCACATGGGCACAAAACACTGAGCAAGAGCGCCAGCAGCCAAGCGGCGAAGGGGCCTGTGTCTTTTACAAAACTGGTGTTTTAGACAAATCATTATTAAGCCGTCATCTTCCCCACCCCAATGCACAAAAAGGGTACAAACAATGACTGGTGCTAGCCTGGGAGCCCCCATTCTGCACCTGAGCCTTTGTCAACTCAGTCGGTGAAAGGGGTCAACTAGAAATACACTAACTTTGAAGAGGACCAGAAAGAAAGTTCTAGTAAGTGCTCTTGTTTATCCTCTTAAATTGAGACTGATGATGATGATGATGGTGGTGGTGGTGGTGGTGATGACAATATGATGATGAGAGGCTTATCTGTATTGTTTTTTGGAGTGTATGTAAAACGTTACTCTACAAGTTATCTCATAACATAAAATGCTATATCACACTAACCCCTGTGTGTATAAGCTTTGGGCAGGTTATTTGGTCTTGTTAAAAAAATTACAGAATCAATAAAGAGATGAAAAATCTCTAATTTTTAAAAATTAGGTGAAGGATATGAACAGGTAATCTTCAAAAGAAAAGCAAATAATTAGAAAGTATATGAAAAATTATGAGAATTGCAAGTATAGATCAGTTAAAACAACTAGATGCCATTGCACTCACCAGAGTAGAAAAAAATTTAAATTATCTAAGTTACCTCTGTTGAGGTACTGATTTTGGCTACAAAGGATAAGAAGAAAACTTAGTTCAAAGTGATTTGCATCCACATGAAATGTATTGGCTCAGACGCAAAAGAGCCCATGGTGGGTCTGGTTCAGGCAGTGCCTGCCATGGTGCTCAGCTGATCTCATCCAGACATGATTTGTCTCTACACATTTGCTCTGTTCCGGGGTTGCCTTTGCTCCACATGGTGCCAAGATTGGTGCCAGAAGCCCGGACCTCTGTGTTCTCCCACAGGTCAAGTTCAGTTTGAAAAAATATGTGTCAGAGTCTTATTTCTAGAAGTGTACGCAACAGTCTTGTCCCCGGGCTGTGTGCCCTTACTGGCTCAGGCCTGCCTGGGTCACAGACATAACCACACACACCCAAACTGCTCAGAGGCAGCTGTTTCTGGAAATAAATCAGGAGTGGCTTCCAGAAAAGGGGGAGCCCTGTCAGGACACAAACCACTGAGGGCTGCTCAAGTCCCCAAGTGGGGAGAGTCATCACTCTCATTTGCTGGCAGAAAAGGTCAATTTAGGAATAACCTTTCTGAAATTATTTCATAATGTATATTATAAAACCTTCCAAGATACCCACATAAAAATACCAGAATCTGGTATTTTTATTTCAAAATTTATTTTGCTGAAATAATTGAGCATTCGTGCAAAAATCTGCATATAAAAATACTATGGACAGGGAAGAATACAAAGTTCCAAATAATATGACATGTGTTTATTCATTTGAAAAGATAGCTATAAATAGAAAACATAAGTGATAAAAGGTATCTATGATTAATAACATCTTTGTCAAATGTGTAAGCTGTTGTGTATAGAAAAATATCTGAAAGATTAAACAAAAGACTTTTAAAAATGGCCATCGCTGGATTACGGGACTATAGACAATATGTAGTTTCTCATTTTTTTCTGCTTACTTACTCCCCTGATTTTCCTGGCATGATTTTACATACATATACAATTTTTTTGCCAAACAGGTAAAATCGAAGTGGCCATCGTCCATAGCATCTATGGCTTCTAATCCTCAACATTCGCTGGATTTGTCTGGGGTGACGATTTTGGCTCAGAGCAGCAATGCAGGGTGAGGGGGACAGATGGAGAGGCGTTGTGGTTTAGAAAATAAAAGCTTCCTCCTGAAGAAATGTTATCTGTTCATAAACGTAACCTTTACCCAGCAGCTGCTGCTCTTAGCCGTGCAGCTGAGAGGTAAGTAAGCGCCACTGCGGTGTGGCCATCCTAAGCCAACGAAGACTCCACGTCTGCCCCTGACGGCAGCGCACACAGAATGCCACGCTACCATGATTGAGGCAAAACAGTGTCCAGAGTCATCCCAATTCTCTGAAAGTGTACCCGAATGGCTAGAGAGAGAAATAAGCACAAAATCGCCGGTGTTGAAACCAGAACTACTCAAATGGATGGTTTACTAGAGTACATTTAAGCCAGGTGCTTGCAATTTTGAAATGGTTCCCGGTTGCCTAAGAGTCTAAGTATGTACCGTGTACCCACTCAGGTTGGACCCACACACTTTAAAATGGCTAGCACTCTTGAATACAGAGTTGATCTAAAAAAAAATGTTGATAGAGGGCTGATTGTTTGTTTTAAGTTCTGCTTTGTAGAGAGTCCTTTCCAAACAGGAGTTTCTGTTAACACAGAGCCAGAGACCTTCTCACTCCTGGGCTCCTCCCCCTGAGGGGTCTAGGGCAAAGGTGAGCATTAAAAGGGTATGTCCTGATTTGTTAGGGCCTGACCCCTTCCCCAAAGCTCCGTGTGCAAGAGTTTTCCGCAGGGGTGCTATGTTTTTCTGAACTACTATTTCACACGCCCTTAACTTTATGTTTGACAGATAATCCACTCACCACCAGAAACTGTAGCAAACAAGCAGATGAAATAAGCCACTTGCTTGAATGAAATCATCCTAAAAGAGAAAGCAACACACGCGTGACTCCACTGTTCATAGGTGTATTTAACTCGAACCTTAATTTAAGGGGACGTGGATTTTCTTTTAAACACCTGGATTGGGAATCAAAACCCACAATGAAAAGAACACGGGTTTTCTGTGCATTTCGTGCCCAGGGACTTGGCACAAGGTGCAAATTGACACCTCTAGACTAATAATTGTGTTTATGGTTCATTTGTGACATATGTTATTGGCAAGTATGGAAAGTGAATTGGTAGAGGGGAATTAAACAGCTATAAACTCTGTTGATTTGAGCAGAAAGAAAATTATTATAAATAATGGCAATACTATCATTCCAGGTTCCCTAACTAAAGCTCTTAACATATTCAAGCCCATTTTTAAATTTTTAAATCAGTTAACACGCTTTGGATTTTAAAACATCTTCCATTTAAATATTTCCAAGTAAAAAAAGCACCACTATCTTGGATACTCTGTAAATACACAGGAAATGAAAACAAACTAGTAGCTTCTTCATGCCGTAGAAACCATGCTTAATTTTTTTTTAAATACCTGCTGACTTTGCAAGCAATTGGAAGAACAGAAATTCTCTACCTGAAAGGGCAGTTGCGTCTGTGCTTCCGGGCTGAGGGTCTCCCGCCACTCACAAACGGATGGTCTTCGAGCGTCCCCGTGCAGCACGGCAGGCAGTGTGTGCTTGGCCGCGATGTTGACTTTGGCTTTCTGCCGACGGTTCCAGCTATCTGTCCTGTCAACAGAGTCCATGGAAGTGCCATTCCTGGGTTCAGCTATTTAATATATTAACCATTTCATGTTGGGCCAAGGTGTGCCCAGGTTTCCCTTTTTAAAAATGTTCATGACATTTCCGTTATTGGGGGTCATGGAGCTTAAAGCTCCTCTAACGGGACTTTTTGCCCATTCTATTTGCCTACATGCACAACTGAGTAAAGGGTGGGTGGGTATAGGCAGGTGACCCTGGAAGCATCTTACGACAAATGGTGCTTTCCTCTGTCACGGGCAGAGCATCTGATACAGTAGCACTGAAGTTTAAGTTCTGAAGGGAGTTGGTGGGTGTTTAGTCCTGCTCCCACCTCATTCGGAGGAGACGATGTCCAGGGCTGACAAGCTACAATTCACGGACCAAATCCGGCCCAGCTCTTGTATTCTCAGATGAAGTCGTACTGCAGTGCAGCCATGCCCACATGGTTTTATGTGTGCCGGCTCCCACCCTCCGACGACAGCTAAGCAGTGGTGACAGAGACGTTGTGGCCCGCAAAGCTGAGATTTGCTATCTGGACTTTTCAGGCGAAGTAGGTACAAACCCCAGGCGAGCACACCTGGCATAGAGTTCAGACTTCTCTGTCAGGTCACCTGGACTGCAAGGAGGCATACTGGTTTTCCCCGGAGCCTGTTTCTGCTTAGGGAGTTTTACCTTATTTCAATTTTTAAGAAAAAGTCTCTCTATACACCGAAATACATCTGCTTGCATCTTCCATTCTTTGGTCCCAGATTTTCCTGCTAGATTCACACACAAAAAAAATTATTCTCCTTTTTGTGCTTTTAAAAATATTTAAAACCACTTGCCCACTAAGTGTCCATTGTTTTCTAACTATGCTTCAGAATCACATTACATCATTGGGGCTGGAAACAGGTTTCCAGGGAGCTGATGCTTAGGTAAATGTTTGATGCACATTGCTGCAATGCAGAACTGTGCTTATTAAAAATGCAGCATAACGTTGCCAATAAAACAATTTCTGGCTGTAATGAAGGAGCATATCTGAAATACGCCAGCTGCGATGCTTTTGAGATTCAGAGTGTCTCAAACCACCTGCCAATGCTTTTCATTGTGGTTTACATTTACCGATTACTGTCTTTCCTGGTTAGTCAGCTCACGTTTCATGAGAATAAAGGCTGTCCTAAAAAAATCACATATCTATATGCTAATCATTTCTTCAAAGGAAAAACCGTCATCACATTGAGGCATGACTGTCTTATGTGAAATGTGGTGGTGGAGGAGGGCTCTACCCTGGACTACCAGAAAGACGAACAAATGGGTCCTAGAGAAAATTAAGCCTGAAACACCAGTGGAAGGGGCGGGGGGAGACAGAACTGAAACTGCCTTACTTCAGGTACATCATAAGAAGGCAGAGTTATTTGGAAGGGACAAGAGTGCTGGGAAAACCAGCAGGAGGCAGGAGAAGCGGCAGCACTCCAACCATGAGACAGAGGGACTCCATCGGAGAAGCTGCAGGCGTGTGTCCACGGGAGCTGAGAGGGGCTGCTGAGGACACGGGGACAGGACGTTGTGGATGTCACTCACTCATGGGGTTGCCAGGAGAGGGGCCAGACTAAATGGCTCATAACACACACACACACCGCATATTATTTAGGCGATTCAAAGAAATACATTTTGACCATCTAAATAGTCCATGGTAAAAACTGATCTTTTTGAGATCAGAATCTCTTTATTTGTGAGACAGGTGAGTAGTTGGTCCAGAAACTGACATTCCACAGTTGTCTGGGCATCAGTCCAAACTCTCATCACCCGGAGAGGTTTCTAGACAGTAAATCCTGGGGTACCCAGTAGATGATCATGGGTTTGCCAACTCCCAGATGGTCCTGAGAGATTTCACTTTCTTCCATCAGCTGAACAAAATGTTCTGGTGTTTCTGCTTCTCCTTCGGTTTATTTTTCAAAGGCAGGGAAACTCAAAATCAGTCCATGATGACCGCATGAGGATGGCATTAACTCGGAAGTGCTATTCCTTTTATTTCCTTCATTGATGAATCAGTAACCTACACCTTTGAAAATTATCTGTATTTCAAACTGACATCGTTCTTAGAATAAAATGTAGCAGCCATGTTTAAAATGTGATTTATTTGTCTTACGATGCTACTTTCAGGCAGGAGCGTGACAGATAATAGGCACACAAACAGATATGTGATCATTCTCTTATTTACTCAACAGTCAGCATCTTCATTTGGATAGTAAGGACCACAACACACTTTCTCCATTCCAACTCGGACACAATTTAAGGGAATTTCCAATTAAACGATGAATAGCACATTATTCTGGGGCCAAATGAAGATTTTAGGCCAAAAGGTAACCTGAAGCAATGTCTTACTTTAAATTTAATTTCATGTCTAGTATAGGGTCACTGAAAGGGTTTTTAAAAGGCACGGTTTAAATGTAAGTGCATAACATTGAGAAATAATACCGATTTCTAACAATAAAACTTTAATTATCCACAATCATCTGGGAACAGATTTTCTACATAGACCCAGTTTCTAGATAACCAAGTTTACCATATCATGGGAATCATTGTCCACTCTATCATGTACTTCCTTGAGTTTTTCTCAGCACCTTGGGGACTACGCTGGGCCCTTTGAGCCAGTCAAGTAGGCACAGGGGTTGACCCAAATCGCAACGCCTCAGCCTGTAATGTTTGCCAAACTGTTTTGGTTTGCAAACCTCTTCCTTCGATATCCATTGGAAAATGGATATTCCATTCTCTTAACTTGTTGCTTCTATCTGCTATTCTTTGAGAAAACTAAAGAAACCATCTTATTAAAATTATTTACTAAAAGAAATTTTTTCAAGTCACTGAGTGAGTAGAGATATGGTTGGTGGAATTAAAATTCAGAGAATGTGTGTCGGTTACCCACTTGATAGCTATGTTCTGGAGGATTGAATTTCCTTGAAGGTTACCCCTACACTGAGACAATGCCAGGCTGCTAACTGTGCACACGTGTGGTTTCCCTCTTCCTTAATGATGGAAGACTTCTGGAAGATCTGTGCTCTATTGACACACCCAGTTAGAGATCTGAGCTTCACAAAGCAAGAGCATATTGTACTAGAAGCACATCATTCTGGGAGTGGAGAGACTGAGAGTGTAGACCTCTTTCTATTTCCAGCACTGCCACCCACGCATGGCATGACTTTGGACAGAAACTCACCTCCCATTGGTCTTTCCCATTACTGCTAATGAACAGGAGTATAACTAGATAAGATCTAAGGTGCTTCCAGCCCCCAAAGCCCTTCATCAGCATTATGAGGGACAGTGAGGGATTACAGAGTATGAAGAGGAATCTCTCCACATAACACATGATGGACAAAGGTAACTGTGACATTGTGCAGAATGAAATGAAGCCCATAAAGACACAGTTAGAAGGGAGATAAAAACAGAACCTGTAGGTCAACTGATAAATGATGTACCTTCCTTGATATAATCTGAAAAGTATTACAATAATAATTATTCTCATAACTAATGCCACTGATATAATTTTTAAAACTTAAGCTCCTTCATTTAAAGTACTTAATTACTCACCCTTCTCAAATTAAATTTATGTGTATGCCTACACATTTATGTTCCTGAGTCAACAAGAGTATCTTAAAAAATTCTGCAGCCTTGATAGAATTCTATCCTTTGGGTCTGTCGATTGAAACTGAAGTGGCCTATGGATCCCTCTGTTGAGAAACTTACATGTTTATTTGGGCATGGACATCCGTCAACTCTCCTTTTGGGATCAAGACCAGGGGTGAGAGCTATGGTCATTTTAAATATATAAAAACTCTCTTTGGTAGACTTAACCCCACGGTAAGTGGCGACAAGAAAAATTTAGGCCTGGGGATTAAGGGAATTGAATTGATGATCTACAATACTCCAAGCAATCCAGTTTCCCTTAGAGAATGATCTTATTCTGGAGACACGCACAGCCCCAGAATGAAGTTAGGGTTCACGGACGGTTCTCCTCTTCAACTTGATCCAGATGCCATTAGTCGGACGAAGAATCAGCTCTCCCGCCAGACCAAGGTCTTCTCTTTTCTGGCTGCATTCTACCCAAAGGTGCCTCAGGATGCAGGAAAGAACGACCTTTTCTTCCATTATGGCAAACCTCTGACCTTCAAATTAATGTAAATAACATCATTGTAATTACAGGTATATCACAAACTTGAGAAAGAAGAGGTTCTACTAGAGGAAGCAAGCAATGTTGGATTTTCACGGTAGGCCCTGGGGGCACCAGAATCATTTGGGATGATCCCTGAAATTGAAGATTCCTGAGTGCCCTTCCCCTCTCCGACCCAGTGCATCTGGAGAGCTGAGGGCCCAGGGATCTGTATTTCTGCAGCACTCCGATGAATCCTGGGCTCTCTGGAGCATGGGAACCACTACCCTAGAATGCCTTCTTACGGGGCCTTTGACGTAATTTACTGTGCAGTCACCAGGCCTCAGTTTATCAGTGCCTGCATTTACATAAATAATAAAATGCCAGCGATCCTAAAGGCAAAAGTGTTCGTAATGCCTAGTGCTGGGCATTCGTTTTGTCTAAGTACTTCAGCTGGTCGTAGGGTAAGCATCCTTTGTGTTGGTTTTGATTTTGACAAAAAGCAATTCTTAAAAGCAATAAACACAGAAATTGCGTTAAATATAACTAATCGTTATAAATAAGCTTTCTACCATAGAAAGTATAGTCTACTTTAATCCCAAACCTACCACATTTTACAACTCGACCACGAAACCGATTATGCTTTATGTCACGGGATGAACCGTGTTCTCCCAAAATGCAAATGCTGAATTCTTAACCCTCAGGACCTTAGAACTCGACTGCATTTGAAGACGGGGCCTTTAAAGAGGTGATTAAATTAGAATGAGGTCATTCGGGTGGGCCCCAATCCAATCTGACTGGTGTCTGCACAAAAAGAAGCAATCAAGATGAAGATACACACCCCCAGAGGAAAAACTACGTGGAGACACAGGGAGAAGACCTCCCTCTACACGGAAACAGATCTCGGAAGAAACCAGCCCCGATGACACCTTGGTCTTGGACTTTTGGCCTCCAGAATTATCAGAAAATAAATTTCTGTTGTGTAAGCCACTGAGTCTGTGGTACTTGGTTACCGCAGCCCTAGAAAACGGATAAACTTGATGAGAATCCTATTTTAAATCAATAAGGTATATATAGTAAAGTGGAGAAGAAATAAAACCGCCAGCTTTGTAAAAGACGTGTTTATGGAACACTGCATCTCAAAGACATTACTGTGAGAACCCTACTACCAGGTGAGCCTGGACTCTGAAACCAACTCCATCGGATACACACCTATACAGTTTCTGGGTCCAGCAGAGAAGGGCACGTAGGCGTAGGGATGGCGTCCCGCGGCATTCTCGGGAAAGAACCGCTCCGGCTGGAATTCCTCCGGGTTCGGGAAGTGCCGTGGGTCTCTGTGCAGTGCGTAGGGAATGATGAGGGCTTGGGAGCCTTTGGCTATGCTGTAGCCCGCTGTCAGGAGGCAGGCAGTACGCTGTGAGAACCGAGCCACAGACACGTACAAGCCCTCCCTCTCCCTGCTGCTTTGATCATAGCACTCTTACCAATTTCACAATCTTCATTAAGATGACGGGCAAAAAAAGGGACAGAAGGGAAAAGACGAAGGGTTTCCTTGATAACACACTCCAGGTATTTAAGTTTCTTCAGGTCTTCTAAGGTGGCAGGACGATCAGACTGCCCTGATTAAAGTAAATATGCACAAAATAAATAAAATAAAGAACTATTTGGGCTTGGGGGATAAGACATCAAAAAATAGCACATTAATCAAAACACTGAAATGTTAAATACCAATAGCTAAAGTAGAATATCTCATAGTAAAGATAATCAGAATAAAATAAGACAATAATGCCAGGTTAAAGGAACCAGACACACAAGGTCACATATTGTGTGGTTCAATTTACAGGAAGTGCTCAGAGGAGATAAATCCATAGGGACAGAGGTAAGTCAGCTATTGCCAGGGGCTGGAGGAAGGGAAAATGGGGAGCGGCTGATGAATGCTACCGGTTTTCTTTTTGGGGTGCTGAAATGTTTCGGCATGAGAGGAAACAGTGACACAGCATTGCAATTGCATTAAACCGCATACTTTAAAATGGTTCATTCTGAGTTCTCAGAGCTTCTTCCAGAAGTGCATCTTCTCTTGGGTCAGAGTCTCGGACTTTCCCCATAGTGTGGCCCCCGAAACACCACCCCACCCCGTTCCCATCTCAACAAAGAAACTGAAACTGCCTGCTGCCTCCCGGCCTGTGAGGAAACAGCAACCTCTCTGGACTTGCCCAAGGGGGAAAAGCAGAGCAGAGAGCAGCAGAACACATTGAGAAAGTCAAAAATGAAATAGACCCACTTCACGAACAAGCCAGTGAGAAGATTCTGAAGGTTGACCTGTAACAAACTCTACCAACCATTTTTCTTTCTCAGAAAAGGTTGAAATCAATTGCCAAAATCCCAAATTTGTCAACCGTCTCTAAGCCTGCCCAGCTCAGGGAGGTAGAGGAAAAGGCACTGGGTAGTCTGACCCAGAATAGGAAGATATGAAATCAGGTCACAGACTCGAACTTCATTCTGATGTAAACCCTTCCTTCGAAAATAAAAAGGATTCTCTCCAAAGAATTTCATCTGAGGAACAGCGGCGATGCATTTTCAAAGTCCACTGAAATGTCTGGACAAGAGCTGACGGAGTAAAGCCAGCGGGGAGAGGCAGCCTGCGTCCCAGAAGGGCTACCCTCCCCGGAGTGCGCCCATCCCGACGCAGGGGCCCACGACTTGGGAGAGATCATCAAAGGTGGTATCTGGCAAAACCGATTCATCACTGCCTGGCTCCTGATGTGGATGATGAAGAAGGGGAAGGAGAAGAAAGAGAAGGTGATGGTGAAGGAAAAGAAAGAAAGGAGGCTTGAAAGACCCCAATGAAGAAGTTGATGAGGATGAAAAAGACTGGGGAAAGCCCGAGTCTTAGAGCCCATAGAGTCTTCTTGGAATTGGTGTTCTCTATTGTAATTTCGTTCTTGTTTATTTTCCTTTTCCTCTTTTGTTTCACTGGAAAGAAACGATAATGCTCAGTTTTAAACATCAAAAGTGTACCAGTTCCTTTGTTACAACAAAACGGAATGTAAAGTTGACCTCAATTTTAAAAAAAATAACAAGGAATTAATATTTACATCTCAATACCAAAGATCAGTTGCTCAAAAATGTTAGAACTAGTGCTGGGGGTAGAAGGAAAAGTGAGGCACAATTAGCAAAAAACATGAGAAGCAGCAGAACAAAACTTTCAGTAAAAATAGTGCGACTGATTACGTGAACCGTTTGTGAGACCACGATGAGCTGGAAACAGTACAGAACACGAACACGTGAATGTGTTCCAACAGAACCCGTGAGTTCTTAGAATTTACCCACGGGAGGAAATCTGACCTTCACGTTGATATGGGAAAACTAAAATGAGGGCAGAAACAGACGAGAACTCTGGGCTGTCTCCATTCTGCAAAACGAAGTCTTCCCTCTTGATAGGGAAGACCTGACCTCACACAATCTGAACACGGAATTACTTTTCCAGCTTCATCTCGCGATAGAGTCGAACGCATGTTCTGAATTCTACCTGTCCTTTACGATTTACTATTATCTTCAAACTTTCCCACTCTGCCACTGTTCATCCAGTTCCCCTCTTTCTAGGATGCCTTCCATCTCTTTCTTTTATCCTTTATTTTTTCTCTCCCCACATCTTTTCTGTAGGAAAATCCATCAGATACCACTTTGTTGGTTGGCCAACTTAACCTTTACCTTTCTCCTTCCAGTGACGGGAGGCCATGTGACACGTGATTAAACAATGGCAAAGCTGATGGCACAATGCATCATCCCTTTGTGGTGGGTCCTAGCCCAGGGAACCTGCAAATGTCACTGTATTTGGGAGAAGGTGCTTTTGAAGATTGTATTAAGGATGTTAAGATGGAGAGATGATGGTGGATTATCCAGGTGGGCCCTAAATGCCAGCCCACTATAATGTCACTACAAGAGAGCACAGAGGGAGATGCGACACACACCCACAGAACAGAAGTCGATGTGAAGGTGGAGACAGAGATCTGAGGGATGTAGCAACAAGCCAAGGAGTGCAGGCAGCCACCGGAAGGAATGGGTTCTCCCTTAAGGCTTCCAGAAGGAGTGCGGCCTTGCCAATACACTGATTTAGCTCAGAGACCCTGCTTTGGGACTTCTGGTGTCCAGAACTGTAAGAGAATACATTTCTATTGTTTTAAGCCACCTAGTTTGCAGAATTTGTCACAGCAGCCAAAGGAGACTTCATCTCCTCCTCCCCTTTCTTCTTGCCTTAAAGGTAAACACGAGACCCAAGAACAGTGATCAAGAAAACAAAACCCATGATGGTGAAAATGGCAGAGAGGAAGCAGAGCAAACCTGGAGTTCTGGTGGTAAGTCCCTGTTGTAAGCAGTAAGGACTCCTCACTTACAGATTGCTGGGGGTACAAAAGAAATGTATGTCCTATTGGCTTAACCCACATTTTCTCTCATTTGTGGCCCAGAGCAACCCTACTGCAACAGCCTTCCATGACCCCTCTAACCAGCTTCTCCTCTCTGCTCTCAGAGAGTGCCTTTCTCATATCACTCATGCACACGGCCATGATGGGATGCTTCACACAGTACGTCTGCTTCATCTGCGAAGCAGTGAGCTCCTTGAGGACAGCGACACCGGTCTGTGTAGCCCCAGCATCTGGCCCGGTGCCGTCACATCCTGGAAGTTAGCTAATGCCTGTGAATGAGTGGATGAGCTCTTGCAGAGGAGAACGGCCCTGGAAGGGACCCTGCACGGCAGCCTTCCTGCCCATTACAGCATCGTTGGAACAGGTCCTATTGCACATTCTTAATGAGAAAGAACGGCAGTTGCTTCAGTGACTCGGGGCTGGTGGAGGGGCCAGACATACCAAACACTTCGTCCAGCTCCTTGTCCAATTTTTTCTGGACTTCCGGATAGCAGCCCAATAGATACAAGGACCAGTTCATGGCAGCTGCAGTGGTGTCGTGGCCCTACAAACACAAGGAAAAAAATAGTTTAAAAAGGAGAGTGTTATGGAGGAGACTGGGAGGGCTAACTATTGAGGATTGTGTCTGGATTTGACAGCTGTAACGAGACCCCAGAATGTGACAAAAGGCTGGACAGTGTTTTACTTTGGTGAGAGACAAGTAAATGAAACAATCCCTTCAAAGTGGATGCCTCTGCTTAGAGGGACATTTCTGTGCTACTGAGTCACAAACTTGGTGGGAGGTGGTGGGGCTAGACTAATAATAAGAGCCACTCCAAGGGAACTAGGTGCACGAGGCTGCTTATCAGGCAGTAAAAGTCTGGCTCTGCTGAACTGACTTGTAAAATCTGCACTCCTCTCCTTTGCCCCATTTGTAAGGTAGGCTTCACCTCTCAATGCCAGACACCAGGGTGTGTGTGTGGTTCCGAGTGATAGCATCCACATCCAGGAGTTGATAAATAGCCTCATTGAAATCTTGTGGAGTTTTAGGCAAAACACAACATAAACACTTTGTAGAAACTAACTCAATTTTTCTTGACTAAAACTCTGGAATACTTGATACCCCTGTCCCCATTTTACAGATGATAAACTGAGACCCCCACCATAAAAAGCTAAATGACTTTCCCAGGGCCAGATAGCTTAATAGGAGGCAGAGGCAAGCACAGGACCCTTGGAGCTGCTGATGACAAAGCAGAGCCCACCCGCTTCCCCTCTGGGAGAGTGGGGACCCGAGGCGATAAGGAGACTCCAGCTCGAGTATGAGCAGAACCCCCCTGGATGACTATCTTCTCTACACGTTCAGCGTTTCAGGCATTAGCGCCTATTCCCTAGCCTCATCCCACCAGGACACTCCATGTGCAAAAACGGTGAGTTCTTCGGAAAAAAGAATGTATTTGAAAAATAAGAAATGGTATTATAGCCCTATGACTAAGGCTTTTAGGGAAAAATGAGAGAAAGAAAACAAATGATGTCCTCTGTGGGAGATCTTACTCTTGGGTTTACCCTAGGCAACACAGGTGATCACTGTGATAGTTCATCCTCTGGGCAGAAACCTCCAAAGCACCTTTTTCAGCTCCTAAGTTGGACTGTTGAGGATTATTCTGCAATTTCAAAAAACATATAGTTCACAAGTGTCTGGTATTGGCATAGCTGCACTTTCTAACGTTTGCAATTTCTTTACAGAAATGACTTTGAACTCCAGACGAAATCTGGCCCATTTCTCTCTGTTGTTTACCAGAGTCACAGAAGGAAGTACTCTTGCTAAATAATGTTTAAGAGCTTTGCTTGAATTTGAGTGGAAGCCAGATCGTAATGTGTGAGACGCCGAACTTCCTGTTTCACTTTGCTCCCCAAACGCAGCAAAACACCTGGCACTGAATGCACAGAAACGCTTCAGTGGGACTGGGCAGGGGCAGGAACCCGAATGTCTAGAATCTGAATATCCAATGGCCAGAAACACGCATGGACGGCACGGCAGCCACAGCCTGATCCCACCTCATGGGGGAAGACACAGTATCACAATTATTCGTGCTTTGCCTTCTATTTCATGCAAAGAAAAAAAAAACCCAGAATGTCAAAGAATGTTGACCTGGAAGAGAGAGATCTTTAGTCTGGTGGTTTGGGGAAAAGTGAAGGGTTACTGGTGGGAGATGGGTGTGTGCGTGCATGAACACATGTGCATGTGTGAGTGTGTGGGTGCAGGGCCCACTTCAACATTAGATACTAGCCAACATCTGTGGCACAGGGACGTGCCAGACATGATTCTTGGTGCACATGAGAAATCACTCACCTAATAGCTGTTCTGTGGGGACCATGCTATAACAGTGGGCACACGAAGCCCAGGAGGGCTCGAGAGGGGCCGGAGTCCACGCCTCTTGTACAGAGCTAGAATGTGGCCCCACAGCCCACAAGCTTAACATCTCTCCACTTTTTAGCTAATGAGATGTCCACTTTTTGCATAAGGTCTCTTCGAAACAGTGCTCTGCTTGGAAAGGAAAATTAAAACCACTGACAGAGTCCATGTCTCCATTTTACACATGGGGAACGTGTGGCAGAGATCTGCAATGGACAGACCCACCTCCCACAGCCAGGCAGCACAGAGCTGGGAGTGGTTGGGTCTTACACCCTCCGCACAGCTGGCTTCCTGCTCGGGGCACAGAGCGGTCCCCCCAGGGAGACACTGGCCCCAGCTGGCTGCAGGCACAGCCAACGCAATGCCCCCAGTCGGCACTCCTGCTGCCTCTCCCTGTCTCCCAATGCCAGGACTGCTCTTTAAAAGCATTTGTATCTTTATCTGGTAATCCACATGTTGAGAGATTTACTCTTTATAATACCTCATATAGTTAGAATTATCTTTGCAAAAATTACCATTTTTATTCTTATTTTTTATTTTTACTGTAAAGACCGGAAATCGTTTCAGAATCACAAACTGGCTCACTTCTCTACTGGAGGGCTCCTGCTGTCTTCTTTAGTTAGGGTAGCTCATCGCAGGAGCTGAGCATGCATGTCTGCAAGTTCAAAAAGGAGGGAGTGGCTGGCATTCAAACAAGAGGGAAATCTTACCTTTTGCAACAGCCTGGAGGAACCCACAGGGTATCACACTAAGTGAACTCGTACAGAAAAATATAGAATGTAAAGTGCAATTCAAAAATTTTAAACAATAGAGGGAGTGAAGAAACAGATGTGTGGTGTTTGGAGATTCAAGGGAAGCAGGAAGTGACACAGAGATCAGGGAGCAATTTCTGGCTGCTCTGCTGCTCGGAAACGTCTGGTGAGCCTTAGGTTTCCTGGAGAAACCCGTGTGTCTACCACTGTACCCACCACGAGTCAAGTGTTTTCTGAGGAAGAAAGTTGATCTGGCACTTAATCAGGACCTTAAATTCTGTACTTTCTAATTGTAATACAATGACTCTTCCTCAGTTATAGTAAACCATTCGAAAGTGTGATTAACTTTTAAAAAATACTAAAAACTTTCTAAAGGATTCCCATAAGTTGTTTTTCTTTTTGTTAAGTTAAAAAAAAACAGAGAAAAGATCATCTCTTATACCAAGAATCCCAACATATTTTCAAAGGCCGCTACAACTAATTTTTGTACTTCATGTTATTTCCAATTTTACTGTGAAATACTTAAGCATGTCTAAGCATCGGTGTTTGCCATTTCTTCATCCTTAGCATTTTACACTCCCAAGACTTAGAAAGCCACAAACAGCCGCAGGTTTTATGTGACAGGAACCGTAATTTGTTGACGATATCTGACACCAACACGGCAATGCAAAGTACCTCAAACATGAACGTGTCCACTTCTTCTCGGATATCATCGTGACTTAGCTTCCGTCCTTCATCGTCCGCCACATTTAAGAGCAAGTCGAGAAAAGCCCTGCGTTTCTTTTTGGAGGGGGTAGCATCCCTCTCATCGCTCTGACATTCTTCAGCTCTCTTTATTTCCTTGGCCCGTTCATTGATGACCTGGGTGATTTAAACAATCACATGCTTTTGTTTGGAATTTGATAGGGCATAATCATGCAATTTCCTACAAAAATGTAGAAGCTTCTTGAACTAATTTTTTTTTTACTAACCCTTTCCTGTTCTTTCTAACTCAACAATAGCATAAGCTTTTGTAAAAATATAGTAAAGTTTCTGTTAACATATTTAGGGCATTATTTGATAAGACCTTTAAAAACAAACTTAATATGAGACAAACATGTAATTTCCAAGAGCTATTTTTGCAACCTTTCCAACTGGACAATCGAGTAATAGTCTAATAATTTGGGGCCTAGGGAGTTGACTGAGCTAATGAGAAAAGTCTGGGTGATGAAGAGAATGCAATCATTATCTATTTAATAGGCTAAGTATACATTACTGTCTAATTACATGTTGTATTGGAGAAAGGAATCACCTTGTATGTTTGCTGTGCCTCATGCACAGAATGCTCTCACCTCAGACGCCGGCATGGCTGGCTCCCTCCCCCCTTTCAGGTCTCTGCTGCTCATTGTCACACTGTCAGAAAGACGTCCCCTGATCACTGTGACCCCAGTCCCTAGCTCTCACTATTTCCCTAAGCCTACTTCATTTTTTCCCATTGCACTCAACTTGACATTGTATGTGCTAGTTAGTGTCTTTCTCCTCCAACATCAGTGGGGCAGCACATTGGTCTTCATTCATTGACATGTTTCCAACCTTTAGAATGTGGCTTGGCATTTTAAGAATGTTCATTAGATATTTGTTGAGTGAATAAAAGAATGACAGCTCATAGACTTAATTCGGTTATGCATTTCAACTCTCTTCTCCTTTTCAGCAGTTGTCCAGATCGGCTACTGTGTGGTTTGCATGAACAGATGCCCAGGTCTCTAAGGGTAAGGGTCGTGTCTTCTATAATTCTTGGTGGAACCCCTAGCGCCTGGCACTCAATATGCAATCTTCAACAGCATTAAATGAATAATGTTGTCCATACAATATGGAATGCACCCATTATTGATGCTGATGCTAATGCATGACATTCGAAGAAAAGTACAAGTCCACGCATCAAATACAAACTGTTCAGTGGCCATGTGGTGTCAGGCAGTCATGCCAGACTCCACTGCAGACGGCTCCCTCCAGCATCCCATCCGTCTAACAGCTCGTGACTTGGCACCCACGCACCCTGCTGGTGGTAGGCAGTGCCTCACCATAAGGAAGCAGTGCCAACGTATCGTAACCCGAAATTTACGGCAAAGGGTAACTACGATGACTAATACACTTTTATCAGTACATTTAAATTCTGATCTGATGTATGTTTTCAATCAAATTTTACCTTTTCAGAAACACATTTTTAGCACAAAGACTGACATCTTATTTCTGAAACATTATAATCACCTTGTCCTTAAAAATTAAATAGTAGTATATAGTTACCTTTTCCAAGTTAAGAGACTGCTATAAACGCCCTTTGCCTTTGAAAGCCACTGCCACCTAATCCAAACATTTTTCCAGAAGGCTCTTTATAACACAGACCCTTGCATCTTTATTCTTTTAACGTAGCACCCTATTTGTTAATAAATGATCATAGAGCATATCCCATTTTATAATTATGTATTTAGAGATAACCTCCCCCAGTAGACTAACCTCCCCCAGTGGGGAACATTAATAATTTACTGTATTTCTAAACTTTAGTACAGTATTGGACACTTAGCCAGTGACTAGTCTTTGGCGAATACTTAGTTTAAAGGTATGCCACCTACCCTTTTTTCCCATTTTCATTCAACTTTTACTTTATGAGACACGGGCTCTGTGGTCTTATACTGGGCATGCTAACAAAACACAGAAATCACGGACTTCCGAAAGTTCTAGAAAGCGACAGTGGTGTGGTGGCACAACATTGCTACTCCCCCTCACGTCGCGGAATGGTACGCTGCAAAGGACTACAATGGTACATTTTATGTGATGCGTGTTTTACGGCAATAAAAAAATCAAGGACTTACATCGTTGGTAAAATTATGCACGACCTGTAGGGTCCTTTTGTGTTCCCGTCCTTCATTAAACATAAGATACAAAAACTCAAGCCAGAGCCAGGGCGACTTCATCCTTCGGTGTATCATGTCACTCATCCTGTAACAGGGTACAAACACATCAGCTCCTGTGCCCACCACGTGTGTTGCCCGGACACCTGTCTGGCTCCTGGTCTTAGTGAGGGTAATGTGTGGCGATGACAAGGATTCGCCTCAGAGGCTGCTCCAATGTCCATCCTCTGTTGTGCTTGACAATGAAGGTACGGGTTTTCACACACCCAAAGAGGCTTAAAAATCAAATGGGTTCTTTGGAGAAATGAAGAAGGCATCACAAAACATCCTCACTAGATGGCCATCTGGCCTCTGCTCCTGTTTCTCCAGCGAGAGCTCTGGACCTCCCCAGTGTGTCTGTGGCTCCGGTGCCACAGGGTGAGATGGAATCCACCTGCTTAATGGCCACCCCTCTGCTTGATCGCATCTTGGGAGTGACAGAAAAACTGGTCGTCCTTGTCTACAGAGAAGTGCTCGCGAAATACCTGTCGGTCACATACCTGTCCCCAGTTCCTCCCTCAACATTTCCAGCCATAGAGCAGAAAGACCTAGACACAGTCCCCTCCTTTGAGACCAGCTTTAAGGCCAATCCTGCAGACAGGCCTTTCCTGGTCACCCAGTCTGTGGGATGTATCGCCATTTTCTTCTCAAATATCAAATATTTAGCTTTTTCCTTTCTGAACAATTATTATAATTTGTAAGTTTATACTGATTGGTTCCGATGCTTGTCTCCCCTATTATTCTGTGTTGTGGCCACTGCAAAACCAGTCAGTGCCTTGTGCAATGCACAGCAGCTTATATATGCTAAACAGGTATTTGTTAAAATGAAGTAAAATGAGCAGTGGACTTAATGATAGAATACATCAAATCAAACCCTGCCCGGGCCTTTTAATAGTTGAGTAACCTCAAGCAATTTTTTAAAGTAAAAATGATCATATTTCAATAAAAAAGTAATACACAGTACAGAAACTATAGGAAAAGAAAATGAATAACAAAAAAAATAAGAGAAGTACATAACACAAAACAATAATCACAGCTAACGTTCTAGTATAGTATCTTGAAGTACTTTTTTCAATGAGTAATTTTTTATACTTAGTGGTCATCATGCACACTTTAATCTTTCTTTTGTCACTAAACATCATAATGCAATCTCTCAATATACTATAAAATAATCATATAAAGTTACTGCATAATCTGGGTGTGCCATAATGTACCCAACCATTCCTCTACTGTTAAAATACATGCTTACAGGATTCAGTTGCTTTTTAGTATAATGTTTCCTTTTGAAACAATGAGAGAGATACATCACAGATCTCAAATTATTAGCAATAGCTTTTTAAAGCCCTGATCTATAACAAGATTAAAAATAACAAGGAGGTCTCCATTTACCTATAAACTGCACGGACATACTTGGAATCGTCATCACTCTGGGCACCGATATTCTTGCCCATCGCTGTTTCTATAAAACAGGGGTGAGAAGCCAACATTCAGTTCACGCACACACCTTGGATTTCTTTCCCATGGGCAGGCACTTGAAAAGAGACGTACATTCTTATACATTTTACCGCTGTTCCCTCCTCCTTTCTCACTATTGTACCATTTATTCCTCCCACTCCCTGGTTCTGCGCTTTCTCCCCTCTGGCCTTCCCGGCCTGGTGGCACTTTAACCTCTCAGCTCAGCTCCAAGCCCTGGCATCAGCTGCCACCTCTTTAGGGGGCTGACGGAGCCGTGAGACCACCCAGAAAGAAGCCAACATCCTTTCCAATCCCTTCATTTGCCTTCCTGGTGGAATGAGCTTTTCTATGTGGGCCATCTTGTCTTTACGCCACAGATCTTGAAACGAATCAGTGAGACTTACCGCAGATTATATCCAAGGCACAAAGGGCGATGTCAAAAAAGCAGTTAAAGGCTTCTCCGTCGATGTGTTTTTTAAACTTGTTAACTAGTATATTTGCTTGTTCGTTCATGACATCCAAGAAATCTTCCAGAATTGTGAAATGGAAAGTGGGAGTTAACATTTTCCTCCTGGAGCGCCATTTGTGCCCAGTACTAGAAATACAGCATGGGGTCACAAATAAGACAATATCCAAACCGAACACGGTAAAGACGACACAGTTCTTCTGGGACAGCTGAATCTACAGATTCCCAAATGCTTTGGTCAGAGCGACAAGGAAAAATTCACACACAGTTACAGAATGGACATTGTTCAGATATCCCTCCATATCATTAATATTTAAGAAAGCATTCCTAAAAATTGAAAAATTGAAGAATTTTTTTAAAAATCTAAGCTCTGAGTTTCTAAAAATTAGATTCCCTCCACCTCTATCAAACCTTAATCTTCCGAACAGCAATGAGCTCTATGATTCTACTTCGTCAGCTTCAGATTCTCCGGTGTCCCCACCAAGGCCCTGCCTTCTCTATTTCAGTCGGTGGAGCCCTATTTCTGGATGTCAGCTCAGGGACTGGGGTCCCTGGGCTCCCCATACTTCCCGAAGGAGGACTGCCTTTTTCATTGAAGTTTCAGGATTTCCCTGCTGAAAACTCCCTTGTGCTCCACTCCATTTATACCCCAGGACTTTCTAATTCTTCTTGGAAAACTGATGATCAGCATTACTGACTATCGTGGCTGGAGATTACTATACAGCCTGGATCCCTGTCCATCCAAGGCCTGTTTTTACTCGCCCTTGTCTTCCAGCTTCTCCCTACTACCAGATAGCATGTTCTTGCTATAGGAAAACTACCTTGTGTCAATGCTGGACAGAAGTTACACATGAGACAGCTTTACAGATTTACAATGACATACCTTGTCAGGAGTCCTAGGCCAAGCCATGGTTGTAGAAACTTGTACATATAAGATTTGTCGATATGCTTTGAATTTGTTAAAATCACCTTAGAAAAAGACAAAAAAATAATTGAGAGATACAGATATTCACACAATCTCAATTATTAGAACACAACTACTTTCCAAAGCAACATTTCATAACTATTATTTTTCTGTGATTCATTTCATTCACATGACTTGAAGCAATTCAGTTAGAGTTTTGAACATGTAATTGCCTGTTGAGAACCACCCTGCCTGGTATCAGAAGCTGTAACCCCCACCAAGGCTAAGGCTGAGGGAACAACCTTGGACTGTAAGCCACCAAGGAGACAAGCTTATCTCCCGGGCAGGAGCACTGCTTCTGCTCCTTTTACTTCATCCATAACTGGCCCCCAATGCTTGGTTGGTTAGTCAATGATGGGTAAGATTCCCCAAAGGGGAAACGACCTAAGATAGGCACAATCCCATGGGAGGCCCCCAAGGAAGGACTTTGGGGGCTACAGCAAAAGGGGGTGATGGACCCTCTCTCCTCGGCTTTGGCATAGCCTGAGTCCTCATTGTCTGCGAGAAAATCTCCTAATCTCTTGGCTACCTGACTTCCCTTGCTCCACCTAAGCTGAAACAATGACAGAGGGTGGTGCAGCCCTGTGCTGGAAAGGGCAGGTTCCCCGGGTGATCAGGCCTAAGAAAGAATATGTAAAATCCTGTAAAACCTGCTTTGTTTAGAATGCTCTCAATCAAATAATAAGGGTCCAAGCAAGAAATAAGTTTGTTCCTCAAAGTTTTACAGCTCTTTAGCTCTCTGACCCTGACTCAAAATAGGCCCTCAGACTTCCTTATTATCTATTTTTTGATCCTTACTTTCTGGCAACGATTAATGAGCTTTACCTGAATTCTTATGTAAACAACCCAATAAAAGCCTGTTTGGGCAGGAAAACGGGACACTCTCCACTAGAGAGAGTGGCCGTTTCATCCCTATTTCTCCACAGGACTCTGTTGCCTGTGTGTACGTTTTTCTCGTGTTTTGACGAGCCATCTGCAGCGTTTCCCAGTCACTGCCTACCAGTTGGTGGCCGAGTCAACTGCCACTCTAGGTGGAGAATAATGGAGTTGATTGAAGGGAAAATGACCAAGATGATTCCCTGTTTCCCGCCATGAACGAGGAACCAGGTGGAGTCACTGACTGAAGTGGGGTATGAGGGTGGATCTAAGGATGCCCATATCTAGGGAGACGGAAATCACAAGCTCATTACCCGCTATGTTGACAGGGAGGCATTCAAGTTGCCACACTCTGAAAGCTGGTGTGAAGCTCAGGATAAAGTCTCACACTAGAGATGCTCACATTTGAATGTCTCCAGAATGTAAGTCACATTGAAAGTTATGGGTGGTATCGGGTCATCTGGAGTCCAAGTCGAGCATATAAGACTAAGCATGAACTGATTCTCAATCTTCTTGCTCAAGTGCCCTTCTCTGGACAGACCTCTATCCATCTGCACAAAGCACACTGAGTCAGCAGTGGCTGAAATCCTTTATGTGGCCCTCTGGCTCTCTCCTCTGGACCAGCAGATTCTGCTGCATGGTATGAGAGAAACTCTAACAGTTTTACCACAATAACTAAGAAAAAATTATCCTAGCCCAATTTCCTAGGAAACCACTTTTAATTCTGTTCTATGAAGAAATTTGTTTATTACACTTTTAGCCCCCTGACACAAGTCCTTGGTCATCAGACCACAAGACAATTCCCCCAAGATCACAATAAGTGAAATGTGAAGCAACTTGTTAAGGAGTGATTTTGACAGCACAGATTAACAGTATCTGACCGTTAACATCAGATTAGTATCCTCTTTTAGGAAAATTTACTTAAATAATAAAAGTACTATGGATATAAATAGGAGACTTTGAGCATTTTGAAGGAAACACTAAAATTTTATTAGTCTTATGTTTTGGGAATCTTAAAACAGTGCCTAGAAGATAATATAAGCTCACCTTCTGGAACAATCTATTTATGGTTCTGTAAAACTATATTCTTCTGCTAACTTTAAAAAAAGGGGAGAATCTATTGACACCCTATAACAAAAGTATACAGGCATCTTGAGGCTGCTATTCTCCCCTGAATTCAAACTCTATCTGAAAAGCATTAAATGGTCCCTACACAGCCCAAGATACTTAATGAATGTTCCATGCCTTAAATTCAATTACATATATGGAGGTATTTATTATATTCCAATGCGATTTTCACACCATCAACTGTTCAGTGGAGTATTGATCCCATTCGTGAAGACTCACCTCCACAACTTCTGTGTTATACATGACCACCAGCGGCACAGGGCCAAGCCAGATTTTGAGAAGAGGCTGATATCTGT
The DNA here is from genome assembly GCA_004024845.1 of Tonatia bakeri. Classification (NCBI taxonomy): domain Eukaryota; kingdom Metazoa; phylum Chordata; class Mammalia; order Chiroptera; family Phyllostomidae; genus Tonatia; species Tonatia bakeri. The sequence continues at coordinate 74,278 of PVIA01001312.1, read as the reverse complement.
ATTTTTCAGAGTACTCAATTAGCTGCTGAAAAAAATCTAGGAGAAAATATTTAATTTTAAACAAGTCCCTTACTGTGTCTTTTGGGATTTTTTTACTTTTTCCTTTTGGGTAACTCACTTAATATCTCCCAGCTCTTTCACATCTTAAAGGTAAACCACACAGTCCCTAGGAAATGATTTAATGAATGAAATAAAAGAGTACTTTAATTTAATTATAACGTATATGCAACAGTCTGGTTAACCACGAAATGCCAAACCCTGGGGATGTATGTGTGAGTTTTATCATGTGCCTTTCCCAAGCACACTGAGGCTGTTAAACTTCCCCTGGCCCGGCTTCAGGTTGCCCTTTCCGAGGGAGGAGAACCTGTGCTGCCTCACCAGCCCTGGAGGATAGATGCTTCCCTTCCACTCTCTCTAAAACTGCGCTGAGGTTCCTCAAAAACTTGAGAATAGAGCTACCATATGATACACCAATTATTCCTCTGGGTGTTTATCTGGAGACCAGGAAAACACTAATTCAAGAAGATATGTGTGCCTCCGTGTGCACTGCAGCATCACTAACAACAGCCCGAATATAGAGGCAAGCTTAGGTGTCCGTCAATGCATGCATGGATAAAGAAGATGAATGGGTGAAGAAGATTCCGCACAATGGAATCCTATTCAGCCATGAAAAAGGATAAAATATTGTCATTTATGACAACACGATGGACCTTAAGGGTATTACGCTAAGCGAAATAAGTCAGACAGAAAAGGACAAAAACAGTCTGATTTCACTCATGTGTGGAATATAAATCAAAAAGGAACGAGTGAATAAATATAACAAAGCAAAAACGAACTCATAGATACAGACAACAGAGCGGTGGTTACTTTGGGAAGGGGGTGGAGCGTAGGGGAGGAGAGTGGGGAGGTGACTGGGGAGAGGCAGGAGTGGGTACAGTGGGGTCAAACAGATGGTAATAGACGGAAACTAGGCTTTTGGTTGTGAACATGCAGCAGAGCATACGGATATCAAATTTTACTATCGTACACCTGAAATTTACATAATGTTATTAACCAATGTTACCTCCATAAAAAATAATTTTAAAAAACTCCCCTGCTTTACTAATCCTTCAGCTTCTTCTATGTCTCAGGGGCTTTACAGAACCTCTTTGTGGGAAACATTTATTCCTGCTGCTTTTTGTCTGATAAAGCCTATTCTTCAAATGGCATCTTAAACGGGATTTTGCTGCAGTCTTCTCTGACCCTGCAAACAACACCTTGTACTAGAGCTTCCCAGACTGGCTCCCTGTCCTTGTTCCATCACCCACATCTCCGTACTTCTAAATACTGTCCTACAATAAAATAAATCAATTATCCTTGGAGAAGTGATTGATTTCAGAGTAGAGACGGACAAAATACAGGAAGAACAGAATACATTGCGGTGCCAGAAAATAAAGAAGTACTCAAACGTCAAGGAGCCAACCCAAAAGAGCTCCTAAAACCTAATACTGGAACAATCTGAGCAACAGAATAAATAATGATAGTAACGGATTATACAATGCCTCTTAAGTTCATACTAATATGCTGGGAACCACCCTGCCGGGTATCAGAAGCTGTAACCCCTGCCAAGGCTAAGGCTAAGGCTGAGGGAACAACCTTGGAACCATAAGCCACCAAGGAGACAAAAGCTTATCTCCCTGGCAGGAACATTGCTTCTGCTCCTTTTACTTCACCCTGCCTGGCCCCCAGTGCTTGGTCAGTTAGCCAATGATGGGTAAGATTCCCCAAGGGGGGAACAACCTAAGACAGGCACGATCACGTGGGAGGCCCCCAAGGAAGGACTTTGGGGGCTACAGCAAAAGGGGGTGATGGACCCTTGCCCCTCAGCTTTGACATAGCCTGAGTCCTCATTGTCTGCAAGAAATCTCCTAATCTCTTGGCTACCTGACTTCCCTTGCTCCACCTAAGCCTGAAACAATGACAGAGGGTGGTGCAGCCCTGTGCTAGAAAGGGCAGGTTCCCTGGGTGATCAGGCCTAAGAAAGGATGTGTAAAATCCTGTGAAACCTGCTTTGTTTAGAATGCTCTCAATTGAATGATAAGGGTCCAAGGAAGAAGTAAGTTTGTTCCTCAAAGTTTTACAGCTCTTTAGCTCTCTGACCCTGACTCAAAATAGGCCCTCAGAGTTCCTTGTTATTTGATGCTTACTTCCTGGCAATGAGTAATGAGCTTTACCTGACTTCCTGTGTAAATGAACCCAATAAAAGCTATTGAGGAAAAGGCTCTTGGTCCTTCTCCTTCGAAAGATCAACCACCATTCCTCCCCAAGCAGATCATGTCTTGGTAGACTTATTCTCCTCCATGGTGGACGGGGGGCTCGGCGGACAAAGCTCCCCCACACTAATATACATACATAAATGCATACATACATAGTGCTAAGGGACAACTCTTCTTTACAGAAAAATTCTAAGTAATAAATGAAGGAAATACAATTGCCATTAGGCAAACGTCACAGTAATATCGTTGCAGGTAAGATCCACCGAGATGTAAAAATCAGGGGGTGCTAAAGGTTTGAGGGGAAACAGACTATTGGCAGAGTCTCAAAGTACAGCTACATATTTATATTTGCAATATTTCTTTATAAATTACAAAGGGAAAAAAAGTAACTCTAGAGTGAAACAACCTGGCAGACATGCTTCTAAATGAGCGATCACAGTTCACTCCACCAATAACATGTTGTCTCCCATGTACCCCGTGATCTGATGTGCTGTAAAGGACACATCACTTTTATGGCCCTCTTTTTCTAACTGAGTTATAATGGACATATAACATATTAGTTTCAGGTGTACAACAGACATAATGATTTTATATTGCATACATTTTGAAGTGATCACTACAATAAGTCTAGTTAACGTCCACCACCTTACATATTTACAACTTTTTTTTTCATGTGATGAGAACCTTTAACATCTTCTCTCTTAGCAGCTTTCAAATAAGCAATACAGTGTTATTAACTGTGGATGGAATGCTGTGCGTTCCATCTGCAAGGACTATTTATTTTACAAACAAAATAATTTAAGATAGTGACACGAGTTTTCTAAGAGCACTTTTTAATTGATTGAACTGAGAGAGAGAAAAAGAGAGGCATTGATTTGTTGTTTTACTTATTCATGCATTCATTGGTTGCTTCTTATGTGTGTCCTGACTGGGGATCAAACCCACAACCTTGGCACATCAGGATGATGCTGAAACTAATTGAGATACCCAGCCAGACCCCAACAGCATAGCCTGTCCGTTCTTGTTTCCTTTGTCAAAAACTAATTGACCATATTTGCATGGGTTTATTTCTGGGTTCTCAATTCTATAGATTTGTAGTATAGTTTAAAAGTAGGAACTGTAACGCCTTCAGCTTTGTTCTTCTTTCCCAAGATTGCCTTGTCTAGTCAGGGTGTGTGTGTGTGTGTGTATGTGTGTGTGTGTGTGTGGTTCCATATACATTTTAGGATTTTTGTTCTTTTTTTTTTTCCAGTGTACAAGACTTCCACCACCTTGGTTAAATTTATTCCTAGGTATTTTATTCCTTTTGAATGAATTGTAAATGGGACTGTTGTCTTAATTTCTCTTCCTGATAGTTCATTATTAGCGTAAAGAAACACAAGTGATTTTTGTATGTTGATTTTATGTTCTGCAACTTTACTAAATTTGTTTATTAATTCTAACAGTTGTGTATGCAGGTGTGTGGAGTGTTTAGGGTTTTCTACGTGAATAATCATGTCATCTGCAAATGATGACAGTTTTATTTCTTCCTTTCTGATTTGAGTGACTTTTATTTCTTTTTTGTGCCTAAATGCTCTGGCTAGAGCTTCTAATACCATGTTGAATAAAAGTGGTGAGAGTGGACACCTTTGTCCTCCTGACCTTGGAGGAAAAGCTTTCAACATCATGCTTATGGTGTTCTTGCCAAAATGCACAGCCTCAATGTAACTATGGAAAAACAACAAACAAACCCAAACTGAGAGTTAGCCTACAAAATACCTAACTCAGCCAAAGCGTCAAAGTCCTGAGCTATATGGAAAGACTGAGGAAAGATCACAGATCACAAAAGGCCAGTATTGAAGCACAAGAAAACACAACCACTAAATGCCAGGTGATATTTTTGGGCTGAGTCCTGGGACAGAAAAAGGACGTTACTGGGAAATGTAAAATTCAAATAAGGGCTATAGTTTTGTTAACAACATCGGACAAATATTAATGTTCTGGTTTTGATAATTAAATTCATTGTGTAAAATATCACCATTAGAGGAGGCTCCATAGATGGCATGTGAACTCTGTACTATTTTTACAGCTTTTCTGTAGTTCTAATATTATTTAAGTAAACAAAACTTTATGAAGAATAAGCAGTTTTATTTTTCTGTAGCTGGAGGAAGATTAAAAAATATTTTGTTGGTAGAAGAGGAACAGATGTACACTAGCATATAAATAATTGGCTATGTCTATATTTTCTTTGATATGGGAAAAAAGCTTATAACATAAGAGTCCAGGTGGTTGAATTTAGTTTGGAGATACAATTAAAATGGGGAAGAAATGTCGTAGTGAACATAAGAAGGAATTCTTAAGTTGAAAAGAATCACTGAGCAGCAGTGAGGAAAATGTAGGGATTAGTTAAGGAAATTTGATAGCCAATCCTATGGCACACCAAAAATTAGAATACATTTCAGACAAGTAGTGTGTCCCTCCAAATGCCCAGGTCCCTAAAAAATTAGTCATCAGAGATGGTCACATCTATAACTAATCACAGTATCTGATAAAACGAAGTGGGTGTTAACACAGAAGCTTAAGTGTGATGAGTTAGCGATTTTCACTGAGACTTCTGGAGAAATTCCCTGAAAGAGATAGCATTTGAGCATAAAAGAATGAGTGCGCTTTCTGTAGGCAGAAAAAGGGAAGTTAGAGTGAGCGGCAAGAATGTAAACCGAGCAGTGGAACGAGTGGAACAGGCACAGGGAGGGCTGAAACTTCCCCGCAGGTCTAGCCGAAGCAGAGGATGGGAATGCTCACAAGGGTAGATGAGATTGGAGTGTTGGAAGGCTATGGAACTTTGGTTTTGGTTTTTGTGTTTTTCAAGATTTTATCTATTACTTTTTAGAAAGAGGGAAAGGGAGGGAGAAAGAGAGGGAGAGAAACATCAATGTGTGGTTGTCTCTCATGCATCCCCAACTGGGGACCTGGTCCGCAACCCAGGTGAGTGCCTTGACTGGGAATTGAACTGGCGACCCTTTGGTTTGCTGGCTGGTATTCAATCTGTTGAGCCATACCAGCCAGTGCAGAAGTTTGACTTTCTTTATGCTCCAGGCAATAACTGAAAGCTTCTGATGAGCACTAGTGTGGCTGGAGTTGTATTCTGTGTGAGATCTGTGAATAACATGTATATTCTGAGACCACAAGAAGTTTTCTGGGGAGAGGTGGAGAGAAGACTAGGGTTTGAAGCATCCAGAGCTACAGGCCCCGGCCCTGCTTTCTGGCTGGTCCTTGTGTTGGGGGTGGGGAAATGCTGACCATTAATCCCAACAACAATGAAGTCGTGAGGCAAAACTGGTCATCAACACTTTCCGCGCTGAAATGCTTGAGGCCCCAGTCTGGGGAAGGCAGCCCAGCGCTCAGAGAGGTCAAACAGTGTCAAAACTCTCAGTCAGGGAACACCATTTTGCTGAGGGCCATCTGGGGGGAAACACAGAGACTAAAGAATTGGTGGCCAGGGGCCAGACCTCAGAGAAAAGACTTGGCAATGGTTAGACCAAGCCCAAGTCAAACAGTGCAGAGAGGACCGCAGCTCTGGCTGGGGAGTCGATTGCAGGTTAGGAAGTGAGGCGGAGGTCTCCTTAGACTGCTAGCAAACTCTAGGGAAGGATGAAGAGGGCAGGCTAGCTGGGAGGCACATGGGTCCCCCAGCTTCTTCCAGGCAAACGGAACCCCCGTTGCCTAGAAATAGGACTGATGCCAACCGCACTGTGAGGCCACTGATGTGGCACTTGAGACTTTGACAGGACTGTTTCAACATGGGAATTTGGGCACCATGGACGAGCTGACACAGCATGAAAAAACAAACTATCCAACTCTTCTGCTCCTTTTCAATGCCAATAAATGCTCACGTACTCAGCTTGTCCCCGCCCTTTATCCACGCCGGGCTTCAGGGCAAGCTGCTTGAAGTGCAGCAGGAGGGAGGCCAAGGCTCAGGAGTGTCCATTGCAGATGACAGTGAAGAGCCAGTAATGATTTTTTAAAGCATCTGCCAATGCACATTTTGGCACATCGAAACCTAATAATGCTTATCCTAAAATAGCTAACATTCATTATGTCACATTTACCTGCTGCAGCAGGTAATTATACACCAGACCAGGGCCAAGGGTTTTGGATGCCTTAACTCTTTTACGCCTCACCACAGTCAGATGAGAAACAGTTAAGTAACTTGCACAATATCACAGTGCTAGTAAATATTGGAAGCTGGCTTCGAACCAGAAGCAACCAGACCCAGAATGAGCCATCTTCACCATTATACCATACTGCTTCAAAATGTCTTGCAGTCAAAAAAAACAAAAAACAAAAACAAAACAGGTGGCTAAATGGTTGTGGAAGGAGCCAGGTCAGATCAACAGAGTCAAAATATATTTAGCAGGTCAATAAACTGACTGCTTTGCTCCAACCTGACAGAGGAGACAGGGAAATTGAAATCTGTGGTTTGAAGGTAGTGGGCTGGTCCAATAGCAGGGAGCAGCTTGGGAAGCAAGGTATTAGGGAGTAAAAAAAACCGGACTGGACAACCAAGAGATCGGAGCTCAAGAGTCCAGTTGGAAGCCAGCTGCAATTCCTGGTGAGATTGCTGAGGGCAGAATTTGGACAGGAGTCATACAATGAAAGGCGCAGCCTCTGGCATGAGAAACAAGGTTATTAAGAGCAAGGACTATAACTCAAAATGTTCTGATATTCCCTCTTTTGCTGAGCTCAGTACTGGGCACAGAGGAAGGCCTCATGTAAACGGATGATTGACGGTTAAAAATGTACTCTAACCAAGTTCTGGACAGTGATCCAGAGAAAGATGCACGCCTTCAATGTAATCCGTAGGGAACAGACTCGAACCTGGAGTGTTTTAAACAACTTGTCGATGTCAAATACCTTGGTTGCACGGCTGGAAACTGAGCAAAAGTCTGTTTCATGCCAAAATCCAGCAGTTGTCGATGGCTTAAAAAGTCACCTTGTAAAAGACAATTTATTGTCCTTCTCTTCACTCAAGAAATAACTGTAAGGAGAATTACTTTAAATAATTCATCAAAGCACTGTTTTGAACGGATCTTATGCACTAAAACTTTCAATGCTTAAAAAATCCCCCCCAAATATGATGAGATTTCATATGTATATTGTTTCTTGTTGCAGAGAGTTGTCTCTACTTCTACACAGTTATTTTTTAAATACTATAAAGCCTTAGGGTAGAAGGGAAGTTTTAGCATTAGCCACGATGATTTTTACAAATGTGGCTTTCATGTATCTAAATTTGGTGCATCGCTTGTAATATTAATCACATTGATTGAATAGTTTACTCGGATTTCTTCTGCCAGAAACATTTTCAATATTTTGGTAACACTCTCCCATGAGGCCCCACCATACTCCTGCAAAGTTGAAATGACAGCACTATTTTCATTTGGAGAAAGAAGAGTGGAAAAGAAATCATCCCTCAAGCTTTGGAGTTCAGTCTGTAAAACTTCTGTAACAATTAATCTGAGGATATTAGGTTCTGGGTCTGGGCTCATTTTAAAATACGTCATGTGGGCAAATCTTTTCAGTTCTGGGTGTTTTATCTTGTGCACCCATGAAGTTGAAGTGCTCAGATCCAATTCACCCACCCTCATAGGTGATTGCAAATACCAGGTGTTTTTAAGAGCATTCTAACTTACAGTGATTTTTTTCCCCTGTCATCAAAACATAATATAAATCGCCCTGGCTGGTGTGGCTCAGTGGATTGAATGCTGGCCTGTGGACCAAAGGGTCGCTGGTTTGATTCCCAGTCAGGGCACATGCCTGGGTTGCAGGCCAGGTCCCCAGTAGAGGGCATATGAGAGGCAACCACACATTGATGCCCCCCATTCTCTCTCCCTTCCCTTCTCTCTCTAAAAATAAATAAAATTTAAAATAACAAACTTTAAAAAAAACATAATATAAATCTATCTCTTCAAAAGATGATTTCAATTTTTAAAAGTCACCCTTTATTAAGTAAGACTTTTAAAACTTGCTGCATGAGTTTTTAGGAAAGCCCCACCAACATGATTTGATTTTTATGTAACTCCTTGGAACGGCTAAAGTATCAAGGGCAAGAAGAAACGGAACTTGTGGTCAAGTTTTGTGGGAGAGGCGTCGTCCCAAAGAAATCTCTAGTCCCTTCTTTTTGAGAGAAAAACACAAAGTTTTAAGGTGTTTCTGCCTTCGGGGCTTTAAGAGTACAGACAGAAGAAAAGACAGGCGGTGTTTAGAGACAGCAGCAGCCAGGAGCTGGGAAGGGGAGTAGAAAAAACCAGAAGAAAAACTTCGTATGGAACGGAGGGCACCGCCAATTGTTCAGAGTGTCATAGGAAAAACTGGATAGGCTCGGGAACCCACTATATGATCCAGGGGGTGGTAGAGTCCTCCCTCACCCAGCAGCCCCCCGCCACCCCTTCTCCGCCAAGTCGCGGTGTTCCCAGGCTGATGAGCAGGGATGCGCCCGGGGCTCCGGCTCCAGGAGATACTGCTGCGCCTCGGTCACCGTGCTAGGCGGGGCGTGCGCGGGCAGCAAGCCCTCCGGCCCTCGGGTGGGGGATGCTACCGGCCTGAACGCGCGGTCCCTTACCTCTCGCGTCTGGCTTCAGCATCAGTAAGTGTCCCACAAAGGGGTAGGCTCTCCCCTCGGTGAGGGTCGGGAGCGACTTCATGTGCAGCCATGTCTGTACGTAGCTCGCCAGCAGCTGCAGGAGTTTCAAGATCACGGTTACGCCGGCCAGGGAGACGGCGCTCAAAGCGCCCCAGAGCAGCAGCTTTTGGCCGAGGTGCACCAGCCACTGCGCCATCATCACACCAGCTGTCATCTTCGCGCGGTGACAGAGACGTAGGACTTCCCGGCAGGGGCGTGATCCAGGCCCCGCCGCTCAGTGCGGGGGAGGCCCTGGGAGGAGTCCCGAAACTCCGGGAGGCGGGCTCGAAGGGCAGGCGGGGTGCGGGAGCTTCCGGGAGCGCGAACAGGTGGCGCGGGCTAGATCGCGCTTTCCTCCCGCTGCAGCGAGTAAGCACAAGGCCCCACGACCCCGAAGCGGGGACTTTGGGTTGCCGGGGCTGCCCCGCGGCTGGGGACTGGGGCGGAGCCTCCCGGGCTCCCGGGAAGGCACCACGGCGGAGTTAGAGTTGTGCAGGACAAAAGTGTACGCAGGGCGCGCGGGCGCTCTGTGTGGTTCAGGCAGAAAACGAAAGCCCGAAAGACCGTTTCTGAAGACAGAGTGCGCTGAAAGGAAACGAAGGCACTTAGTGCCGTGGGGAGGAGAATGGAAGTGACGTTTAAGGCAACTTCGCGTTGGAGAGGCGCGCTGGGGCCAGGGCGGGCTTATCTTCGGGTTCCAGGACGAGGCTGGTGGACCCTTCTGTTTTGAAGTTGAAGTAAAGAAGTTTCGGGTTTGAAGTTAGGCCTTTCGAGGTTGTTTTGGTTTGTTTTGTTTTTCCACTTGGGTACTTAGCCTCACGTGTTTCCTTGCGCAACCGGCGTGTCTCCCACTGGCTGGCTGCGGGAGGTGGGTAGCAGCAGCCTGGCTTTGCCACCGGGTCATTCAAGGGCAGCTTCCTAGCTTGATCTAGACTAGCTTTAGGGACGGACACCAACCTTAGGGGTGCCAGTTCAAGTTTGCCATCAGGTCAGGAGACGGCTGAGTAATGTTGTGATCCAAATATTTTCCAAAATATCCTTGGGACCAAAAAAAAAAAAAAAAAACAGCCCGTAAGAGAACACGGGGTGGGGGTGGGGAGAGGCGGTGGGAGAGAATGAACGTCGCAGAGTCTGGAAGCGGTCGAGATAGAGATCGGAGATGCTGGGAGCGCGAGGTGGGGTAAAGGGACCTTAATGAAGGAGTGCTCTGAAAAGGCAAAGAAGCCAGCCCGCTGAGCCTACGGAAGGAGAAGGGGAGGATGGTGAGAAGGACAATGCAGTTCTGCCCAAGGGCTGCGTTCCCTGACTACCCATTTCTCCCTGCAGACCGCGGGGCTCCAATCCTGACTCTGGTTCCCGTTTCGACACGTGACCCTTCTCACAAAGGGGCCAGGCTAGGAGCGCCCCCCTCCTAGGAGCAGTTTCCTAACTCACCGAACAAGCGTCGAGCCAGACGACTTTGAGAAACGCCCCGGATCCCTCCTTTGCTCAGAGCGGTTTTTACTCGCAGCTTTCGCCCGGGGTGTCCCCGCCACCCGCAGGGCCTTCTAGCTGCGGAGAAAGACGTTATTCCGGCTGTTTCTAAATCACCTATAGGTACTGACAGGAAAAATAAAAGTTCACGAAATAGTGAAAAAAAAAGTCGCAGAACAGAGTGTATAATGTGATGCCATCTTTGGGTACATAAAGTTTCTCTACAGCTGGACTGCTGTCTGGGAAGAAAAACCGACTTTAGGGAGTGGCCGTGCAGAAGAATTTACAATCTTTATTATATTTCACTTAATCCGCTTAAGTATTTTTTTTTACAGGGATTTGATGTTTTTAAGTATATCTCATGGGCTTTAGCTTCCTTCTCTCTAAAGGCCTGTTACAGCTACGATGCTATGGGATTTGTCTATATCTGACGCTCTTCTAATCTCTGTGGACAAAACAAGGAATATATCAGGGCTGCCTCTAAGGAGTGGAGAAGAGGGTTGGGGGAGCGCTTCAGGCAGCAGCAAACAGGAGCAAAAAATGCTCCAAAGCAGAAAAGGGTATGATGTGTTGGAGAAACTGGGGGTGGGAGGGTGGGGGGAGCATTTGCTTGGAGCAAAAGTGGCTCCTATAGTCTGGAGCCAGCTGAAATAGAACTTGACTACCAGGCTTAGAAATGTTATCTTTGCTTTGAAGGCAATTTGGGGGTGAGGAGGAGATTGCTGAGGATCTTTGAAAAGGGACAATGGAAACAAAAGCCTTCTCCCTTTGTTTCCCTGCATCCTCTTTTCCATCCTATTTGTTACCGGATTCGACCCTCCTCACACTTGCCGGGGAAGTTCAGGCTAAACCAGTCAGCTGGCAAAGCATCAGAGAAAACCATGGCGACACCCTCCTCTCCTGGCAACGATGGTCCCAGTGTTGCCCCTGAGGATGGCCACCCTGAGAGTTAAGGACGCTCTGTGTGGGAAATGTGACACAGATAGTCCCCCTACACTTGTGACCACTGCATCAGCTTCATGGAGCTCAGCCAGCTGAGCAGGAAGTTGGCTCATAACTTGCTCAGTTGAAGATTCATGCTACATCAAACGGCCAACCCCTCCCCACTTGGAAGATCTTCTTTCCTCTCCCTTGCTTGGAATACATGCTTTGGAAAGTTAAAGCCATGGCCAGAACATGTTATAAACCACAGAAAGGCTTTGTAAATGTGAGCGTTTCGATTTCCTTACATTTTCCATCACTTGGAATGACTCTCAATATGAAAAAGATATTTAATTTGGATGACAAAAATAAATTCTGGCTGAATATCAAACTATCTTATTTACATACTTATACATAGAAATTATCAGGATAACAGGAAGCTTTGTCACGAGTTGTTGAATGACCAAGATCAGATACACACTTAAAAGTACAGCTTTATGGACCATCTGTGTAGCTGACCCAGGTCATACACTAGAACATAGAATCATACTGTACGTACTCTTTTGCATCTGTCTTCTGAAACTCAACATTATTCCCAGGAGGTGACCCTATATTGCTATGTGTAGAATTTTCCCTTATTTTTCACAGCTGTGTTTTATTCCATTGTTTGAGTATACCTCAACTTATTACCTGTTTTAGGACCAATGGTTGCTTCAGATGGCTCATTTTCATATATATTTGATTTCATATACATACACATGTATCCTATTAATTCTGTTTCTATGGAGAATCCTGACTAATATAGCCATTTTATTACATTGATTCCTATTATTTGATGTTTTTGAGGCAATTATAAATTATATTTTTATATTTCACTACCTAATTTTTGTTAGTATATAGAAATACAAATGAATTTTTATGTTGACCTTGTATTCAGTGAGTTTGCTACAGTCACATATTGATTATTAAATATATCTGTAGATTATTTTGGATTTCCTACCTAAATGAATTTTTTTGTGAAGAACAAATTTTTGCTTTCTTCCCAATATTTAAGATCCTTTATATTTTAATCTTGCCTCATCGGGCTGCCCAGGATGCCCTGTAAAATGATGAATAACTTTGGTGGCTAGCAGAAACTTTTTGCATTGCTTCTGATCTCAGTGGGTATAGTTGAACATTTTACCTGTGTGAAGTTTGCTGTAGGGTTGTTTTCCTCTAAGTACCCATAATCAAATGATAATTGTTCCCTTCTTTTCCTAGAAAATTTTATTATGAATAAATTTTTTCAAAGAACTTTTCTTCATCTGTTAAGAAAATCATATGGCTGTTTCTCTTGACATCATTTGTTCAGTGATTATTTCTCACATGGCAGGCCAAACTTGCATTCCTGGCATGGATCTAATTTGGGTGATATATTACCCATTTCATACCTGACCCATTTGATTTGCTACTCTCTTGCTTAGTGTTCAGAGATGAGGTTGGCCTATAATTTTCCTTTTTTTTTTTTGTAATACTTTCACCATGCTTTGTATCAAGGTTATGCTAACCTTTCAAAATGATACCTTATTCTCTTAAAAAAATTTATTTTGCTGTTATGTATGCCATGTGTTCCTCAAATATTTGGAAGAATTAGCCATGGGAGTCATTAGGGCTTGGAGTTCTCTTTGAGAAAAGGACTTTAATAATAAATTTAAGTCTATAATAGATATAAACCTTTCCAGATATCCTATTTCTTCTTTGGCGATGTCATATTTTTTCAAGGAATTTAAACATTTCCTCTAAATTGTGAAATCGAGTCATAGTATACTGGTTAAACTTTACTATCTGTAAGATCAGTAGTGATATGCCCATTTTATTCCTTAAACCCTCCCTTCTTTGACTTCAAGGATTCCACATTCTCTTAATTTTTATTCTCCCTCACCAGCCATTTTTTTCTCAATCTGCTTTGCTGGTTTCTGGTCGCAGCCCACACCTCTAGATGTTAAAAGGCTCAGGGCCTAGAACTCTTTTTTTTCCCCCTGCTGTTTTATACTCACTCTCTTGGTTCTCTCATCCATTTCAGTACTTAAATTACCATCTGTATGTTGAAAAATCTGTACTTCCGGTCTACACCTCTTCTCCAAACTCCAGGTGCAGAGACACCCAGTTCGAGGCGCATACTCAAGTACCTGCCCATCTCTACCTAGGCGTCTCAAACAATGTGTCTCATTATCCTTCTCAATGTGCTCCTCTTGAATTCTCTCCGATTTCAGTGCATGGCCGCCCCATCTCTCCACGTGTGAAGCCAAAGCCTTGGAGTCAGTACTGATTCTTTCTTTAGTTACATTCCACATCTAGCCCCACAACAGATCCTGCTGACTCAACTTTCAAAACACAATCCAAAGTCCCATGACATCTCAGCAGCAACAGGACTGTCACTTGACTGAAACAGCATCTCGTGGCAGGTTGCATCACTCTGCCCTCAGAAACTTTCAGTTGCTTCCTAGTTCAGATAACTTTCCATTCCCAAGGCCAAAAAGGATCTTAATAACTCAGCCCTTATTGTTTCACTGAGCATCTCCTGCTCTTCTCCCCCTTGCCAATTCCGTCATGTCCCGATGGTCTCTGCTGCTCTTCAAATCTCCAGGGATGCTCCTGTTTTAGGCCTGTGTGTTTTTTCCCTGTGTTCGGAGTTCCCTTTTTTACATCTGCGTGGCTTCTTAGCTCACCTTCTTTTCCTCTTTGCTCAAGTGTTACCTGTATATAAAAGCCTTCCCTGACTATTCGAGCTAAAGTTGCAGCCCTGTTTCAGGCTTCTTTATAGCTTTTGTTGCTATCTGACCTTATATTTTTTATTGATTTGTTGATTGAAAACAATGACAATAAAAATATAGTACCCAAGTGATTTATGATACTAAAAAGTCGATTGTCTCTTCCACTAGAATCTAAATTCTGTTAGGGCAAAGATTTTATGTTGTTCAGTTCAATGCTTAGAACAGAATCATAACACCAAGAAGGTGCTTGATGAATATTCAATGAAATAATAAATCCAAGATGATCACCACACAGGAATGTAATCTTCTGAAACAAAGAGAAAATTGGAGAATTCATAAAGGAGTTAAAATTTTCACAAAGATATATAGATACATATATTTTGAATTCATGGGGGAAATTTTGCTCTGTGGTTCTAAATAAATTAGTGAAAACCTGAGTATTAAAAACTGCAGGGTAGAAAGATATTTACACAAATTATATAAAAACTGGGGACCTGAACAAACTTTAATAAATGTAATACATTTTTTAAAACTCTTTCAACACTTTATTAAAAATTAAAAATCCTGAACAATGATCTGTAGTCATAAAACAATAACAGTAAAATTATGATACACAAATGATTTATATTACAAAATGTACCTCTTAATTGGTATGTTAATCGTTCCAGTTCAGAATAACAACATACTTCCTCTTCTGTTAAATTGATAAAATCTAGCAGTTTTATGGTATTTTACATGTCTTTATATTACTTTTAAATCCCTTATTCCTTTGCTTTTGGATAAATTAACAGACACTTTATTAATGTAGTCACTAACCTTAGTTTAAAAATCGATCTCAGGAGTAATTTAGTTTGGATTTTTCAATTTTCCACAGAGAAATTTCAAGATGACTAATTTATCAATGATTAGCATGAAAACACTGCCCTGATTTTTTACCTAATCATTTCAAAAAGCTCCATCCCTGATACAAAGATTACTTGCTAACCTCTAACCCTCAGCTAACCTGTGAGTAGAGCACCGTCCTCATCACAGGGTGAAAACACGTGCTACGAGCAGGTCTTTTCAAACTCAGGGGCAGAGCCGTGTCCTCTCCTTATGTCCAAAGTGGTACTTTACCTTCCAGTTGAAAATATTCAGAAGATAATGTATCAGGGTCACTGTACTTGGTTCTATTTTTAAAAATATTTTTAAATCAATATATGTAAGACAATAGCAGTTTTTGTTGGTGCTGCAAAACTCCAAAGCCAAATAAAATAAAGCTACCATAAAATCTATTCAATGCTTCTCTGTATGAAAAAAATAATAATTCATTTTGGATACTCTACTGTTAGTATAGGATGCACATCAATCCTTTTCTCTTCTAAGAAGTCTGGGCTGATTAGGGAAGGACTTGGACGGTCCTCAGAAATTGGTATGAAATAACCTGATCAGTTTTGAAGGAGCCAGGAAGATGGAAATGGCACATTTAGCAGTCATTACAGATCGGAGAGCACTTAACCAGAGCCCCTCAAGATGAGGGGCTCCAGACCGCATACATGTCTAGAAATTCCTCGTGTTTGACAACTGCAAAATGGAGACTAGTATTTTCTCTTGAACGTCTTTCTAGCTAATATTTAGAGACCGTTAGAAAACTCTTAGTGCATGTTACTAAGCGTCAGGAATATTGCCTAGAGTTGCAGAGCTGTGGCCATCCAAAAGAGCTACAGACACAGTGACTGTTCTCTCACACTGCCTCCTCCCTAACATTGGCCATCACTATAGGAGTTCAAGTAAAGGATGCAAAGGGAAGAGTGTTGACCCAAGGCAGGCCTCTAAGGCCACTGTTGTTCTGTCACTCTGTGATAAAGGACAACACTAATTCCAGTCCCAACACACTTCTTCATTTCCAGACATCCGTAAATGGGCAACGATCCTTTCATACAACCAGAAATACATCTGAAAACAATTTATTAGACATTTATAGGGATATATATGTAGATATATGTAAAGTTTCATTCTGGATTAATAAAAATTAAATTGATAAAAATATAATTCTCTGATAGAAAAGAAGACATTATGGCAAGTTGAGATCTGAGAAGATCAAAAGGGGCCTACGGGTTTAAATTGCTACAAAGAGAAACAGCCGGAGAGAGAAGGGACAGAGAAATGGCCCGAGAGCCTTGCCTCCGAAGGACCATCTCCTCTCGGCATCCTCCATCCCACTCACTGCCTGTGTTCCTGTCAGCCAGGATAAGGCTACGAAGCAAAATACAGCAGGGCAAGAGGACGGAGAAAGGAGGAGGGCACTGCTGCTTTAGACAGAGGGATGGGGGAGGTTTCATGGCCACAGGGGACATCTGGGGCAAGGTCAGTTGCCATGAGATGAGGAAGACGCTGCCGCGGAGCCTCATCTCCGATGGATGGACTCTTCCATTGTAAACAATTGTTGGGAACCGCCCTGCCTGGCGTCAGAAGCTGTAACCCCCACCAAGGCTGAAGCTGAGGGAAATGACCTTGGAACCATAAGCCACCAAGGAGATAAGCTTATCTCCCTGGCAGGAGCACTGTTTCTGCTCTTTTCACTTCACCCTGCCTAGCCCCCAGTGCTTGGTCGGTTAGCCAATGACGGGTAAGATTCCCCAAGGGGGTAACGACCTAACACAGGCACAATCATGTGGGAGGCCTCCAAGGAAGGACTTTGGGGGCTACAGCAAAAGGGGGTGATGGACTCTTGCCCCTTGGCTTTGACAAAGCCTGAGTCCTCACTGTCTGCGAGAAAATCTCCTAATCTCTTGGCTGCCTTACTTCCCTTGCTCCACCCAAGCCTAAAACAATGACAGGGTGGTGCAGCCCTGTGCTGGAAAGGGCGGGTTCCCTGGGTGATCAGGCCTAAGAAAGAATATGTAAAATCCTGTGAAACCTGCTTTGCTTAGAATGCTCTCAATTGAATGATAAGGGTCCAAGGAAGAAGTAAGTTTGTTCCTTAAAGTTTTACAGCTCTCTGACCCTGACTCAAAATAAGTCCTCAGAGTTCCTTGTTATCTATTGTTTGATACTTACTTCCTGGCAATGAGTAATGAGCTTTACCTGAATTCTTATGCAAACGAATCCAATAAAAGGCCACTGGGGTGGGGGAACGAGGCACTCTCCCCTAGGGAGGGTGGCCACGGCGTTCTCCACTAGAGAGAGTGGCCATTTTATCCCTATTTCCCCATAGGACCTGGCTGTCCATGTGTACATTTTTCTCGTGTTTCGACGAGCCATCCGCAGCGTTCCGAGGTCACTGCTGGTCGGTGGCCACATCAAACAATAAAGATGAAACCATATGCAACATATTTTAATTATGTTTATATTCATAATCAAAATCAAAGCCAAAGTCGATTAGCTTTAAAAACTAATAAACGGGGGATACTTCTAAACCGAGCGCCTGAATTCGAACAGGAAAACCAGTTCAACAAAATCGGCTTGGGAGACTCGGCCACTTGTTCCTCAAAGAGGTTCAGGACTAAACTACAGACAATGACTAGGGCAGCCTGAATCTCAGTCCCACTGGCACACTGTATCGAAGATGACTCGGCTATTTTCTAAAGAAGGAAATAATACCTGTTAGTGACAAGGATTTTGATGGAATTAGTAACAGAACAAGACATACCTAAAAATAGGTCAAGACACAAAGTTATAAAATGGCATATTACTAGAAAATATACTTTCATATATTAAGCAGTGGGTGAACATGTGCGTTAATTATGTGTATGTCTGTGTATAATTGATAAAAGGATGAATTATAAACAGAACTGGATTCTTCTGAGCAAAGCCTAAAGACTCCACATTGGAATGCTTCCGATAAAGATTGGTGAGTTTTGACTGGTATTCTGTTTATGACGCAAAGTGTTCAAAACTAAGTTGTTTGTCTGCGTTTCTTTCAGATAGTTTAATATCTCAGACCATCAGGCCAACAGATATACAACATAACACTTGTTCTTCCATGGTCCCAGTGGTGAACGGGAGGGTCTGGACGCTCCCACAGGGTACTGTAGCTCTGGCGGAATGCCATCACGATGCCACCTGGAATCTCTTTCTTACACTCCAAGTTGTCCTCTGAAAAGATTTAGATGGATACTGTGAGCCTGAAACACCAACCAAGAGAGTAATTCTCATTAAAATGTTAAAAATCCCAGCTCGCCAAAGGATTGTTGTGTATATCCCACGCAGACGATATTTTTAAAAAGAAAGAAATTATGTTAACGTCACCTTTACGGAAACCAGAAATCAGTTCTGTGCAAAAAACTGCCATTTGGGATTTGGGGTCCCGAGAAGAAAGGAAGGTGCTCTTCCTCCGCAAAGCCATGTGTCCTCCCAGAGCCACTGGGTTTGCAGGAACTGCCTCCCCGGAGGTGGACCCCTGGGGTCCAGGAGGTTGAGTGTGGGGCTCTGGCAGCCCAAGTGCTTCACGAGGCGGAAGCAAAGTCAGCTGCCTTCCTGCTGTTGGGGACACCCCATCAGCTCCATCTCCCTTTTTTTCAGCCACAAAAACAGTACAATGATAAGTTAATAGCTCCAGATGCTTTTAGACTTGGAAGCAAAGGTAGGGAAGAGACCAAGTGCTTGCTTGTCAGAGAAAAATGAAAATAAATCCTTAGAAACAGAGGAATACCTCTTTTAATGTGCCCTCACTCCCTTCTATAGAAATTAAAAAGGCCTCCGACCAGCAGGAATAATAGTTGTCACAAGTGTTAGAGAAGAGACTACACTGACTTAACTTTGAGTGACAAATTAAGAACGCAGTGACAAATTCAGAGCCCAGTTTAATCCCCTAGCCTCCACCCTTGAGCACACAACAAACCAGCCGGCATCTCCACTTGGCATGCTGCCATCAATGCCTCTGATACCAAATGGATCAAAAGTCCTCAAAGAGGTTCATCCCTCTTTCAGTCCCGTCTACAGAATCGCATTGATCTGCCTTCGCTCCTTGCTCCCTCACATTCCACAGGATGTTCCTCCTGACCCAGTGGCTCCTGCCTCCCCAGGAAGGCTCTGTGCCCCTTTGCCCACCTGCGTATCCAGGTGGGTGGCTCTGCTCACCACTCCCATAACCCTTCTCCATCGTCCCCACTACACTGAACCTTCATTCCTTCAGGCACAGACCAAAACATCTGTGGTGTTTGAATCTCTGCCTTTAGCCCATAATTTGGCACAGAGCAAGCAGCTAGTACATTGTGATTTATTAAGAAACAACCTTGGATGTCGACTTTCCCCTTGACCATCGACAGTTAAGTTAAGAGCAATACCTGGTAGTGCAGCATGGCCGCCCTTTAGAGGAAGGACTGTTGTCGCTGACCAGGACAGTTAATGGTGCTAGGGGATGTGTAAGGGGAAAAAACAAAACACACAGCAGCCCAGAGCTATGAAGCACTGGGGAAAAATCTCAAAGAGTTGAAGAACCTTTGACATTGCTCTGCTATAGAAGGGCTGAGTCAACAGCGACAAACCTGTGTTCTTCCAGTGCTTACATTTTGCTAAATTCATTTTAAAATTATAATATACGAAGTATTTCCCTGAAAAGAACAACTTATTTTTTACATTTCAGATTATAACGCAAATGTTCATAATTGTTGGGCAAAGAATGTCTGTCTGGCATCTAGCGTGGTCCCCTCCATCCATTCTTCCAATGATTAGAAAAGAAGCAGCTGAGGTCCAGAGAGGTTGCGGTACCCCAAAGATGGCTCAGCTAGCAGGTGGCAGAGCCGGGCTGGAAACCCAGCGCTGATTCCAGAGTGACCCCCCCCACCCCTGGCGATGCCACACTGCCTCCTTGGACAAAAATGTCAGTCATAGTTTGAAAATGAAGATATCATTGGCTTCAATTCAGACTACACACTTTATTCTTCAAAGAGCCTACTTCTCTGTAAAACTCTACATTTAAAATAATTCGAATATATGTGTTAATTTTATTAACCATTTTTATAATTAGATCTTCAGAGAATTGAAGATTTGGGCTTCGTCTAGAAGAAAAGCATGACACTCTGTAGCTGAAAGAGGCACTAGATCCTCATAAGCCTCAAAAGGCAGCATTTTCCTTTCTCATAAGGGTGAGGCCCTAAGTTAATTAAGGGCATTTCGGCATTTTCCCCTTGATGACCAACAACCGTGTCTTTGGGGTTTTGCTCTTTATAGAGAGTTCAGAGCTCTGGCCGGGGCCACAAATGTTTAGTATTTCTCTGACATGGTCAAAAGTCCTATCAAAGTAGACAATCTTCTATTTCTCTTTCCAAAACGTGCACCTTCACAAATTACGTCACTTCATTTATACATCGAGAATGCTGACCTGCCAGGAAACCTTGACCTGTCCAGGTGTGGCCAGCCAACTCCACCAGTGTCAGTGAACCTTTTCGAGGCGTGTCTGACTATTAGAAGAAAAGTAAAATAAGGGTTGAGTTTTATTGTTTCAGATATTTTTTCCTTGTGTGAAATTTCATCAAAAGGTTTTCTTTTAATTCAATATTGTTTTGTATTAGTTTCAGGTGTTCAACATAGTGTTTAGACAATCGTATACTTTACAAAACATTGCCCCAACATTTCCAGTGCCCACCTGGCACCCCCCATAGATGCAATATTGTAACATTATAGACTACATCCCTGTGCTTCACTTTACATCCCCACGACTATTCTGTGACTGCCGACCTGTGCTCCTCAACCCCTTCCCCTGCTCACCGAGCCTCCTAGCCCCTCTGCTGCGGTAACCACCAATCAGTCTGTTCTCTGTATCTATGAGTCTGTTTCTGTTTTACTCAATTTTTCTTTAGATTCTACATCTAAGTGGAAGTATATAGTATTTGCTTTTCTCTGACCAACTTACTTCACTTAGCATGATACCCTCTAGGTCTATCCATGCTGTCGCAAATGGTAAGATTTCCTTCTTTTTTATAACTGAGTGATATTCCATTGTACATATGTACCACAACTTCTTTATCCACTCATCTAATGATGGGTACTTGGGTTGGATATTTGTAGAAAACCGAAGTATGGGTAACAGAAAACCTACCCGAAACGCATGGGTTGTGCTGGGCCTTGACAGCTGTTCCGTGGCCAAGGGTCTTTCATGACGAGGTGATCGGACTATATTATCAGGCACTGCGCTTAACACTCGGTGTGTGTGTCTTCCTCTGTACTACATGAAAGATATTTGTTCTCATTTAAATGAAATGCAACCCTTCGAAAACAAAAGAAAATCTATATCTGTTTCCTTCACTCATTTAGTCATTCATTCACACTTACTTGAAAACTTGTTTATATATGGCTAAGTATTAGGTCTACTGAGCATAAATATCAAAATATATTTTAATTATGTAATGGTATTATTTAGGCTGATAAAATGGTAGAGTCCTAGTAGGTAAATATGTTTTAAAAACCTTAACCACATCAAATTCTTAATATTAAACTATAATAAAAATGTAACTCTGCATTTGTGAAGCATCAGACTTTTTTTAAAGGTGATATTTGTTTTCTTGTGTGGCTTCACTCTAAGCCTCGCTATTCTAAGATTAAACATGAACTCTCTGCCACTCCGGCCTCCCAGGAACGGTGCCACTGCTGGGCTCCAGGAGACTCAAGGAATGCAAGAGAAAACATTGCCTCAGTGGTTTGTTCCGTCTCCCAGCCTTTATGTTTCCACAGCTGGGTCCTTCCGTGTCTGATGAAGTAGACACAAGCTACCAGAGCAAAGTGCGTGGTCACTACAGAATCTGGTTACGCAGAGGACCAGTAGCACAGCTTCCCCAGACCTGTTCCAACTGCACAGCTGAGCTGATCTTGGCTGAGGAAGATATTGACTCGACACGGTCAAGTGAGCTGCAAAAACGACCACTGGTAAAAAAGGCAGGGGTACTAGGCTGAGCTCTTAATTTATGCCAGTCACTATTCAACATTGAAACATTCATTTAGTCCTTATAATAATTCTTCAAGGGAGAAATCATTATCACCCTTTTACAGATGACAAAGTTGAGGCTCAAGGAGGTTCGCTGGTACCAAACCCCACAGTTCAAGTAGCAAGATTTGCACATACATCTGCCTGTCTCTGACCTCCCCTTCATGCCACTTTCTTCACCACTCCATCCTGACCATCACACCCAAACGTTCTGATTAGTTTAAGCCACATTTATATTTTGCAAAATGGTGAATTAATCCTCCCATCCCCTATAAATCCTCACAAACCATTAATGTCACCATCATCTGTTTAACAGCAGATGATGGAGACATTTTTTGTTCAAGATTTCACTTCAAAGTACCAAGATTATATTTGTTTGTTTGTTTGTTTTCCAATAGACTATCAAAACCACGCACTTAAATAAAATGAAATCTGTCTTACGGAAGCAGGGCGAGACCCAGGAAGTGCCACACTCTGCCCGGCAGCCTCAGAGCCTATCGGGGGCAGCCTGGTCCGCGGCGCTGGGACCAGCGGGGAGGACATGTGCTCTAGGCCAGTTTGCCTGCAAACACAACAACAGGTGACTGAGCACCCAGGCACCGAGACTGAGGGCGGACCTCACCACTAGCTCCTCATCGGAACTCTTCATCACTGAGGTCTGCTTCGGGAAGAAACGAGCTGAATTTCAGGAAGACAAATGTGGGGAGGGGATTGACCACCCACTCCAGTCACCCTCTCCTTGATCTGCTATGACTGTCAACCTGTGTTTACTGGGTGCCCAGCTCTGCCAGCCACTGTGGGGCACAGAGAGCTCGTTCCAACCCCAACGGAGTTCTCAGGTTACTGAAAACACATCAAGTAACCAGAGTACAATGCAATGCAGTTTATATAATACAGTGCTATAGTATCTGGTTTTGAATATAAGCACTGTAAAAATTTAGGGACTAGAGTGATCTATGAAAGAAAAATTAATTACAAATGTGCAGGGCCTTGATTTGGAAAACCACAAAACTTTATGCATGGTCCTACAAGGGAGAGGCAAAATACGCTCTTTAATGAAAAACTAAATATTGTGAAAATGTCAGTTATTTCCTACATTTTCAATAAATTTAATTCTAGGAAGTCCAATGTGACACTTTTTTAAAAAGCTTCTTAACCAGATTATATAGTTTAGTTGTCATGATAGCCAAGTGAATTTTAATTAAAAAAAAAAAGAGTAATGATGATATAGGGAACTTTCCCTTCCAGATGTTAACAATGAAAAATTAGATTGTTTCGTTCAAGCACAAGACTAGAGATGGACATCCTAAAAACAGATCTAATTTACTTATTCATTAATAATATTGTGAAAATTAAATTTTTGACTTATCAAGCTTTAAAATACACATACTACTCAAAGTTTTGCAGTTGAAGGAAAGAAGATAGTCTTTTGTGTTGTCAATGGGACTAAGATTAGTAGAACCATTCTGGGAAGAACTTTGAAAAAATGTTCAAGAGCTTTAAAAACATCCATAGCCTTTGATCTGATAGTTTTAGCTCTAGGATTATACTACTGGGAAGCAATTGAACGACATCCTTACTGAGAATTACATAAAATGATATTTACTGCAAATTATAATAATGAAAATACACAAGAAAAGACTCAATAATTATTATATACCTACATGATTATATTTTAGTCATTAAAATCATGCTTTCGAAAATATCTAATAATATGGAAAATATTAAGAGTGTTAAGTAAAAAAAATATATGAAAAACTGCTATATTCTACAATGGTAAGATAATGTTAATATTAAAAAACAGATTGGAAAGAAAAGAAAACATATAGTTATAAGAAACATGGTAGTAAATTTACCAACAGTTGTCATTTTTACATTTGTGTGTGTTGAGCACACAGTTGATCTTTGATTTCTACTCATATTTTTGGCATTGTCCCAAATTCCGTAGAGAGCTCATAGTACTTCGATATTTAGGAGACAAATGTTATTTCAATAAAAATGAAAGACAGAGCATGAACAAAATCACGGAAGTCGGAATATGCAGGACTTGGGCGGGCGGGGGGCTCTGTGGGTTAGGGAAGATGAGGCTGACATGGTCGGGGGGAATGAGAAGTGATGGGAAGCAGGTATGCATAGTCAAAGACCACGCTGTAGTCCCCAAGGGACAAAGACTGGTTTTTGGTGGAACCAAAAAATAAAATCTTCCTCTTTTAATGCGTAAATCACCGATATAAAAATGTATATAAACTGTACAGTATATTTGTGGACTATTAAATTCCACACACTGGGGAGGAGGTAGGAAAGAGTGTAACAGCACCCCTGAGAATGGCAACCACGAAAACCACATTGGAAAACACGTGGCCACAGAGAGGGAGAGACCAGAAGCAAAGGCGACTGCACAGCCAGCGGCGGCCGGGTGTATTTCCACGGGAAACAGACAGGGTTTGGATGGTGGAGCCCACGGGGTTGGGAGGAAGAGGCGAGAACCAGTACAGAGCTACTGAGGTGGCCGTGAGTGAGGAATGGGTCCCAGGAAGCCACAGTAACAACCCAGCGGGGAGGAGACCTTCAGAGAAGTCAGTCATAGGGCGGACCCGAATAAAGCTGGAAATTTCAGGTCCAGATGGTGAAACAAACACTGGCCTATCCAAACACTGACAGTGGTGCTATGTAACACATTTTGAAAAAGTCCAGTTACTGGTTAGGCATTGGCAGTTGCTTCTGCCCCCCGCCCCTGTGGGGGACCTTGGGTAACTACCCCCCTTGCTGCAGAAAGCCTGTGGCAGATGGTCCAAGAAGTGTCTCCAAAGCGAGACAACACAGTGGGGGTGCCGACAAGTCACCTATACAGCTAAGTGCACTGCTGAAACAAAATTCATATTACACTCACACAGTCAAATGTTAAGTATTCAAATACACGAACTACTTAAAAAAGTGTCCACATAAACTTGATAAAGGATGCTTTGTCTAGAATAATCCATGAGCCCTGAGTGATAAGGGTCTCTGTCCTCTGTGACCTGCCATGTACCGTAGAGACTTACAGTTTTGTTCCCTTAAGCAGCTCATCGCCGTCCACAGTGGGGGTTCTCAGCCTCTGTGGGTCTGCAGGAAGAGAAGGCAGCCTCCTGTGGACCGGTGTTTTCTTGGCAGGTGTCTGCAGCCCACGAGTGTCTGAGATTCGTCCCAGGTGACGGCGTGCCGAGGAAAGCGCACTGGCCCCGACACCCACTGATTTGTCCTCCTGGTCACTCCTGGGGGAGGGAAATCAAGTTAACGACCCAGACGTCAGCTCTGCAAGAACAGGGGACATCTGCCCATCGCCAGACAGGGTCTAGTGCTTGACATGCCACAGTGCCTGGCTCGCAGGAGATACTTTTAACTATGTGTTGAAAATAAATGCAGTATCATTTCCAATTCGCTTTCAACATCAATGAACAATCAGCGACAGAAAAAAAGATCTAAGTTTCTTATTGTTTATGACCAAAGAGTATTGCCCGTAAGATTAAGAATTCACAGCCACATTCTGTTCTTCTTCGTATGTGCCCCAAACTACTAGTCATCCCTCTGGGGTTGATATTAGAAGAGCGTGTTTTTAGTCTCACACGGTGGCTGTGTCCTGCGCTGAGTGTGAGTCTCACTCTCATGCCCAGGACTTTGGTCCTGGTGCTCAAGTGTGCCCAGCACAGGGAGACGGCTGGGAGATTACTTCTTGCACTTACTGTGTCCTATCGGCCAAGTAGGTGGGTCTCTGTTGAAGTGGTTTTGCTTGAATTGTCATCACACCATTCAGATCATTATAAAAATTGTTGGAGGAGCGATGAATCTGAGAAAAGGAAAAACAATAAAAATCAGAAAACATCCAGTGGCACAGCAATCACAAATGCTGTCAGGAAACCACATGCAAAGTGACTCATTTGAAGAAAATTTAATAAAGGAACTGGGTTTTATAAAGATGTGGGGCGTGAAATGAACAAGGGATAGCTTAACACCCCGAGACTCATCACAGTGGGGACACAAGCCACACCCGGGCCCAGAGCCACAAGGGCAGTTGCCTGGAGAAATGCCACCAACGCACCGTGACCTGGCAGCCAGGAAGACAGCAAAGCCAGGCTTCATTCCGGTCTCATCTCTCAGCTCCCAACAGCTGCTGGGCCAGGGAGCCAGCTCATGCAGCCTCGGGGCACACCAGGGTGAGGAAAGGACAGAGAGGAGCTGGAGAAGCAGAGCGAAGGTGCCCCAGCCCCTCCCTGGCCAGTTTGCTTCAGAGATCTTCTCTTGCCCTGTCCTTCACAGCTGCCCCCTCAGCTTCCCGGGAGCGGCACAACAGCACCAGATCCCAAAGGCCTAGATTGGAATCCCAGTGCTGACCGCTTCCTGGTCGGTGATCTTGAGAAGATCACTTTGGAGTTTTCATTCCCTCATGTTTCAGTTGGGAATAGTGACACCTGCGTCACAGAATGAGTACAGGAATCATGTTAGACAACATGGGTGAGAGCATGGAGTAAGGGCTCAATAATGGGTTCTTGACTCAAGCCTTTAACATGTCCGACTAGGGTTCAAAACAATATTTAGATCTAGACAAACAGGATCCCTGAAACTGGAGATCTCTTCTAGTTCAAGAACAGACGTAGCAGCCACAGTCACACTGTCCTCATGTTGAATGCGTTCAAAAAGAAGTGTCAGAGGACTAAATAAAGACCTACTGCAATTACCACTAGAATGCTTTGACTACTTCAAAATAGGTTCTATTAGTATTTACTTATACTTTCAACTATGCTGTCCATTCATTTTCTTTGAGCAATGATCCAAAAGAAAACCTCCAAAACAGATACAGAAAGCATTTTTTAAAACCATAAACAGTTATAAAAACACAAAATATCTGCGAAAAATGGCTCTGATTTAAAAATGTCTGTTTCTCGGGTTTATTTATTTTGCCGATATTTAAAGGTCCTTCCCTCTGTTGCTCTCAACTGCTCATTGTTATGCAGCTCCTACTGCACATTTGATTACGCTAAGTGGTAAGTACTGTTGAACTGCCGGAGCAGTTTCAAGAGACCAAACATTGCAACAAGTCGGTAGCAATTCCGAAACTTCTTTTGAACAGCAAAAGCAAAGAAGAAATTGGAAAGCCTTTCCCCCGGAGAGTAAAGCCATCTCATTAGGTATTTCTCCTTTCAACCTCTGCCCGCTGAACTGCGTGCCCTACCCAGGCCCCTATCCCTTCAACCTCACAAAGACATTCCATTGATTTGCTCCCGTGTGAGGTGCCTTCTTTTTGCCTCTGCCTTGGGTGTCCCCCCTTTTCTTCTCATCGGACCAATTTTGCCTGTTGTTTAGGATTTAGTTAAGTCTCACTCTACTTTGTGAAGGGTATGTTTTTCCTTTGAATCCTACATCTTTTATGAGCAATAATTATCTAAGTGTTATAATGTCATATAATAATATGATATAATGCATAATTAGCATCTGCTTACAATAGTAAAGCTAACATTTACTGAGTGGCTACTCTAATGCCACACAATGTTTTGTCTCTCTTAATTCTTACAGCTTCCTACCTCATAGATCCCATCAATGAGGGGTGCCAAATTCATTCATCAGCCTCGTGGTTGCCTTCAAAGGGCTGAATGTCATTTTAGGATTGTATAAATGTAACTACTCCTTAACAGTTAAGTGAGAGCTCGGCGCTGCCGCTGGCTACAAACAAGGTGTCAGGCCGGATAAAACAAGGTGGAGGGTAGGATTCGGGCTCTGTGTTTGCCACCTGTGCCAGATAATGAAGCTGAGGTTTTGAGAGAAAGGGACTAACTGATGATCACGAAGTTAATGAAGCGCCATGTCAGGGTCCAAACTTGCCGCCTATACCCAAAGCTCAATCTTTCATTCACTCCACTATCCACGGTTGCCTGGTCTTGTGTGCGGGCACGTGAGTGCAGAACTGCTCGGCACGGCTGGACCCCTCCAGCTAAATTAGATGGACCTTGAGACCAGGAATCCTCTCTTACCCCTGTTCTCTGCTCCCCTACACAGGACAGGCTGTGGACACATAACGTCCCAAAGCCTTAGCACAACCGAAGGTCCCCCAGGAACAAGCTTCACTTTCTACTAGGTGTTTGAGCAAGAGCACACTTCGAGAAAAATTTACTGAGAAGGTTAGTTAGCAGGTTCTGTGTGAGTAGCTCTCACATATTGACATGATTTTATCCTCACCACAGTCCCTTGGACAGCATAGTATTTTCTTCGTTCTACAGATAAGGACACTAAAGTTTAGAAAAGTTAAACAACACATCTAAAAGCTCTGGTCTTGCCACAATGCCCCTGCTGGTCCCAGTATCCCGTCCTCCAATGTGAAGTCTAATCCCTGCTCCCTAAACATGCCCTGTCTTTATTCTCTCCTTGCCATTGCCTGAAGCGACCCCTGCACACTTCCTGCTCCTCTATTCTCCGGCGACACTCTTTTGCAGATTGCTCACAGAACGAATGTACTAAATCTGACTTGTTTCATACTTTTCATTTTACTAGGCCGGGGACTATGATTTCTTTATCTACAAATCTCTTCAAAACACCTCCTATTACTTCACATAATGCAAATTCAGTAAATGTTGAGTGAACCCAGCATATATTCACTGACTGATTCTTCTGTCACTTTGGTGGGAAGAGAGAATATTTGTAACCTAGAAATAGTGAGGGAAACATTTTTTGTCTCCAAACATCTGTCAGCTCAAAGCTGATGAAAAGTTTCCAATCTGAGTGCCCCCACTCTATTAAAGAATATGGTGGTTCTATTAAAATGCACGAAATACGTGTTTTTAAAGGTAGGTCTTGATGACAAATGGACCCAAATATCGTGATAATAAAATGTAAGAAAACAGCAGTCCTGGCAACTGAAGCCAAAGATATCAAAGCTGAAGGAAAGAGAGAGAGGCTAACGGAAGAGCGTTTACCGGAGGCGGGTTAGGGTGAGACGCCAGGGAGATGCTTCGAGTTTCTGAACTTCTGGACGGAGGAGCGCCTGATACATCGGTGGTCACACGGGGAACGAGTACCTGTGGAGATCTAGTCTCAGCTGCTTTCAATCTTTCTTTCTGGTTTTTCCTCCCTGTGCCAACAGAAAACACAATATTGTTAAGAAACAGGTTACATCTAATCTATGTACTTAAAATTCACTGTTCAAAGAAAACATTTATTCTCGAGTCTGCCACGGCCACTGAACCTTGCTACAGAGGGTGGAGACGCCACTGAGCAATTCGCTGGTGTGACACTCTTTCAGCACACACAATGAAATAAATGCCTGTCACTTCTGTGTTAGGCAGAAAAACAGAGATTGTATTCTGAAGCAAGAAAGATGCTTGGTAGTTTATGATATCCTAACCAATCCCTTTGGTTGGAAAAGAGTAATATTTAAATTAACATGAATATATACCCTATTATACAAAGTGATTATATAATACCAGTTCACCAGTCAACATTTCTATGATTTGCTTCTGCTCAATTGCAGGTAATTTATTTAGAAAACATTTTATAAGGTTAAATGAAGTTATTATTAAATTATCCATGTTTACACGTTACTTTACAAATAATCTTAAAAACAATTAGAAACCAATATCCCATTATTAGAGATTAGTTAGGTAAGGTTTTTTATTTTTTACCATAATGCATTTTTTATAATGCGACCTCTAGCCTCTGTCTTGTGTATTTCTGTGGGGGGTTTTCCCAGAGTACATATATATTATCTTTACAACTCAAAAGCAATAATGTCTTTTTTGAAGTGATTACAGATCACTTGTGAATGAACCTGAACAGGCACTTTCCTCTCACCTGGAGCCTGTCTTAGGTGTGGCTGGGCTGGGGGTGGGGCTCAGGGCTGGGAAACAAGGGACTTTTTTCTTTTCATTAGGCGAAGCGCTACTACAAATAAGTACCTGTGAGCGTCATTTCCCAGTTTTTTCTAACCAGCTCCTCCAACACTTCTACCACGTCTGTCCAGACACGATCGAACACTTCCGCAGCCACGGCCTCTTTGATACAATCATGTGGGGACACAGGCGGAAGTCCGTGTTTCTGCCGCGTCCTGGAACGGTGAGCTGATTTTCGGCAGGAGCGTTCCTCGTCACTGAGGACAAAACCCATTCTAGTTACCGGGAGAACTGATGGCTGAAGGTAAAGAATGCTAGCTAGCTATCTAACATGCGTGTATAGATGTACATTGTACATGTCTATAATGACATTCTTTTTGAAACACATTAACTTTTAATGTACCAATTTGCAACCACAAGACAAATTTTTATTTTATAATATTTGTAGCTTTTTGTGTAAGAACCCAATGGGCATTTAGTGCAGAGACTGGCAGAGACCAGCCCGTCTCCTTTGCCCTTCTGGGCAGCCAGGTGCAGGGCACCCGGAGCTCCTGGGCACCAGGTCCGTTGAGAGCTTGTCCAACGGTCACCAGCATGCTAAGCACAATTCCTGTTTTCTACATGCACCACGTTGTCAACAGGAAAGGTAGGACCCCCTCCAGCATGAGCATTTCCTGCTGGGGACATAAAACCTTCTGAGAGCATGTTACTCTCCAAAGAATGGACAACCTTTTGGATAAGTGAAATATACACAAAGCACTACCTGAGCATGTCATCTAAATAAACACCAAATAAATTAATATTGTGAAACTATTAAGTTAATGCCAAATAAAATTCTATTCACTCCTCTTTTCGGTCGAAAGCGAAATACTCTTCGATCTTTCCTTCCACGTCATAGACCTCTTCTTGCAGGGATGAACACGCCATTCGGTCGGCCACCCCTGTGCAGTCGGGACCTGGCTCGGCTGGGGCTGCAAGTGCTGCTGGGAGTATTTGAGAACCGGAGATGCACAACCTACGGGAGCAGCAGATTCTCCATGAAAGCTTGTAGAAGGTCAAAAATGCAATGTCTGTGTGGTTATGGTAGGCCTTTAAATTACTCATAAAGCACAGAGTCCCACATTTGAAAATCAGTAAATACTACATTTAGCAAAAGTCACATCCTTAAAAGCAACACCTTTAATGCAGGCTTCCTTAAACACTTTAAGGGCTTCTTGAAAGCCTAACTTGTTCTATGAATTTGTATCCTCTTTGCTGTCATGACAGGATGTCACGGCTCCATCCCAAATATGTGTGACTGGCATATAGGGACTTATCGAAATCAGCACTCAGCAAAGAAAAAATGGATGGGGCTTTATTTCTTCTGCTGCTACTGCCTTGGGGCTTAGAGCCCATCCGTTTTGATTTTGCACCTAGCTCACCTTTCAGAGATTCTTCGGAACAAAACTTGAAAAGTTGACCCCCTGGATATCTATACTGCACCCCCCCGCGCACACACACACACAGGTTGTCGTCATCACCATCAATTTAGAGTCAGAAGCACCTTGTGCAAACAATGCTTGGCACCTGTCCTTCAATGAAACTGAAACCTCGAAAGTGGTGGAGCCAAGGCTCATAGCAGAGAGAGACATGAAAAGGGGCATCTAACTGCAATTAAAAGTACTTTTTGAAAGCAGCCGGTAGGAACGTACTGCCTGATGCTGCCGTTGCCTTCAC
The DNA here is from genome assembly GCA_004024845.1 of Tonatia bakeri. Classification (NCBI taxonomy): domain Eukaryota; kingdom Metazoa; phylum Chordata; class Mammalia; order Chiroptera; family Phyllostomidae; genus Tonatia; species Tonatia bakeri. Next base: position 42,746 of record PVIA01001312.1, on the reverse strand, counting down.
GGGCGTCTGAGAAGGGCTCGTGGGTCGTGGAGCGAGGCTCGCCGCCCTGGAAGTGGCAGACTCCTTCATCCGTCGGCAGGACGATCTGTCTTCCTAATACTCTGCAAGGTTTGAAAAAAGGAAGAAAGAAAACTATATATTCATATTTTAAATTGGAAGAGGAAAACAGGTTTTGCGATTTTAAAAGTCAAATACAATGCTATGTGGAGGGACCGTGTAAAGGAGGCAGTAAGGCACATACTGGCCTGAGAAGCGTCCCATGACATTTCAGAAAAACCGCAGGCTCTCAGATGGGGGTGGGGGGGGGGGGGGCAAACTGGTCTTGCTGCTGCTGAAAAGACCTGAGGCCAAGTTCTCTGGTTCCCTAAGCCACTGACTGCATTTGTGTGGTTGGGTGGGCAGGGCAAACTACCGACAGTCACTTTGTAGGAACGGCAGTGGCTTGGAGATAACATCTGCCAGAGCCTTATCTTCAGAGCAGTGACTTTCAACCTTTTTCATCTCCTGGCACACATAAACTAATTACCAAACACCTGCAGCACACCAAAAAAATATACTATATTTTTTGACAATCAGACAAAAACATAAATATAATTTTGAATCATTCAGAGCAGCAGATGACTACTGTTGTGTGGGCCACTGTCATTTCTTTAATTTGACAACCTAAGAGGAAAGACGCCAGTGCCCCTGACGACAGTCAGGCACTGCATGTTTTAAAAAATTCTGGAGGGTAATATGTCAGTACCCCTGATGAAATAGCCAGGTACTGTGTGTTTTAAAAATTCTTGTGGTAATACCTGCCTATTTCGTCAGGGGCACTGACCTCTCTTCCACTTAGATTAATGCGAGGCACACAGAAGTCCTCTATAAATGTTAAGTAACACCTACATTATGAATAAAAATATACAAATGTGTAGAGGTGGCTAATGTGCCTTACAATCTTTCTTTTGCCATCCTCCTGCCTTCCTCTTTTATCTTAGCTATGTGAGTTAACAGTGACAGGAAACAGGTCTGAGCTCCTGGAGTTTCAGCAGGTTTGCCAGGCCTAGGAAAGGAAGCACCCTCAATTAATACCTAGTGGACATACTGTACTTTTTTAAGGCAGGAGGGTTATGAAAGGTTGAAAAGATAAAAATCTACTTAGTCAAGATTTGTTTAAAAGGTACATAGCTGAGGTCACCAGAAGACCCACTGACATTTGTACGAGTATCCTCATTTATCTGCCATATATATATATATATATACACACACACACACACACACACATATATATACATACACACACACATATATATATACACACACATACATATATATATATATGAAATAGAAGAACTTTGGATAAGCTGTATGGATTTCCCCCACGAAGTAATTTGGCTGAGTAACTGAAGGAAGAAAAGCTTCCCTTCATATCCAGTCTATATTCTCCATCTTTGATATAAAAAAACAACCAGAATGATCCTTCCCACAGAAGGAATCCTGGTGCAGTGGTAAAGTTCCCCTGTCCAAAGAGCAGGCAAGTAATGGCTGCCCCTCCCCCAGCCCCACCCTGCGCGTTGCTGTCAGCACTGACAATCTTGCCTGCAGCTCTCGTATCAGTTCGCGTGAAGGCAGACGATGACCTCCACCTCTCATATCGGCTATGCAGGCCATGCCTTTCTGAGGATGGGCTAAACGTGCTTCTCACAAGTAAAAATGCACTTATTAAAAAACGAGTATTGGGATGTCTCCTTTGGTCCTATGACGCCATTTCAAAGGATGCGAGTTCTCAGTAGAGGGCATGTGTTTTGGGTACATGTTTCAGCCAAAATGTACTCCTTGCATGAAGTTAAGTCGGGACAGGGCAGCGCCACAACCCACGCCGGTGAACCCCTGTGAACGGCCTCCTACCTCAGGTGCACTGACCGCCTTGCCCACTCGGTGCATTCGGCCACCAGGTTCTGGGTCGGAGGGCTCACTTTCCCTTCAAACAACATCTCCTCGACCTCCCAGAACAGCTGCTGTACCTTCTGTGCACTGGTTTTGTCAAACTCCTGAAACAGAAATGCATGTTTAGTGACAAGACGAGAAGTGGTAGAAGCACTGGCTTCATAATCAATGATGCTTACATATTTGAAGCCCCCATTACATGGAGGGAGTGTGACATGATTAAGAAAAGTGGACTCTGTGGTTAGACACAGTGCTGCAGTTCTTACCCTTCTGATAAATTGCGCCCCTCTCTGAACCTCAGTTTCTGTACCTGTTAAGTAGAGGTCGTTTCCACCACGAGTCATAAGACCTATTCGATCTGACATAGATACAGGTATGTGTTTCGGCACAGGCCTTGGTGCACACACTTAGGCACCCACACCTACATGTCTGTACACACACAAGTACGTGTACATATGCACACAGACATATGTCCCTCACACAGTGGGAGTGTGATACATCTAAAAACATCTGCAAAATACAAACTATTTTTTTATCTGCTTATACTACTGGAAAGGAAAATTACTTTTATAGAAGGGCCATTCACATTCTTTTAATCAATGAAAAAAAAGATCCTGAGGCGTGGTTCTTAGGGTGAAGCCAGAGTATTGATCTTTCCTGCCTGACCTAAAGAAGCTCTTGAACCGTGGCTGCAGGGCGATGAGAAAAACCACCCATCCGCCTTCCTCATGCTCTCCGTGGCTGGGAGGCAACAGGCTAAGGGCTTGGAGCACTGAGGAGAACGCACATGCTACGCAACTGGGAGAAGCAACATCGAACCAGGCAGCCTCCAGGGCGAAAGACCTGGTTGTATTTTCTTCCAGGGATGCGTGAACCCGAAATCTAATCCACAACTCAGAGCGACAAAGTGCATATCCAGTCTGACCTACCTGATCCAAGTGGCACATTAAGGTTGATTCTCACAGAATGCTGTTCAATATTTTCTGTGTTACGTCTTCCCTCCCACTGATAATAAACTAGATTACCAGATGGCAGGGAGTTGAATTCTTTTAAGAATGCAAATACAAATAAAAGCAATAATAATATAGGACTCTCAGGGGAGGACTGGGTGGCTGAGGCCTGGAAAAGGGCTTTCTTTCAATTTTCTCTTTTGCTTTTGTTTGCTTTTGCAAATATTACCAACCAAAAAGTAAATAATAAGTGCTTAAAAGCAACAGCAGGTTCTGGAGTCATGTAAATTCTATACGTGAAAGTCATACGAATCTCTCTGGATAATGACATGAAAATGTGTACTTGAGGAAACTTAGAATTTGGACAGTCTGAAGCAGTGATTCTCTGCCTCCTCCCCTGCTGTGTACTTGGGAGCAAAGAGTGGGGCCGGGTGGGGGCAGGAGAAGAGTGCAGGGGTGGGGGGCCATGGCAGGGAGTGGGGGTGAGCTGGAGGCTGATGATCAGAGGCGAGACCTGCATCTCATTTAAAGAAGCTCTGCTCCATTCAGAGCTGACTGGCTTCTGGGGTCCCCTCCCACGCTGTGAGCAGCTCCGCTGTGAGCGGTAATGCTCTGGGAGGAACAGGAGCCAGCGGAGAACTGCTTTTAGAGCGCGAAGGAAAACGAACACAAGCAGAGAGCAGGATTTAGAACATCCCAGGCGCTCGGGCGGAGGGAGGCTCCTCCAGCCACAAGGGCTTCACCCAAGGCCGGCCCGGGGATCCGCAGGGCACCCTGGGGACTAAAGAATCAGGAGAATGACCGGGCTATCGGCAGAGTGCCCCGCTGTGGACTCAAAGCTTGCCCAGCCATGAGTCCCACTCCCGAAAAGAATGAAAACAGGGTTCAAGTGAATAGTTTCCACAAGAGTTTGAAAGAAGGTGAAAGTACAACATCTGACTTAGAAATCCTCTGATCATGGGGATGTTTTTAGTTTTTACTTCTCTCCAGTTTTTCTCGAGTTCCTGTTGTCAGCGTCTGCCCTGAATTCCCACCATGGATCTCAGGCAAGAAGTGTATATCATACCCGAGAGGGAGGGAGAAGAAGGAGGAAAAACAACGCTATCAATGGCTCAGATTCTGAGCTATACTGTGAGTGATTTTTATTTTTCCTTATATTTTTCCATAGTTTTAAGTTTTGACATGTGATGTGTAAATGTTTTATATGTATGGCTGTGTATGTGTATAGCAGGTAATGCTTTTAAAACAGGTAAAAAGGTTTTTTTAAAAACAAATTAAAAAAGCGATTCTTCATTATACACTACAATCATGTGATTATCGGAAGTATTCAGAGACTTACGTCATCTCTCCAAGAGCAGATGGAGCTCCTTTCGGTGGATAAGCCGGTGGGGGGGCTCCGAGTCCCAGACCCAGACCAAGAGCTGTGGGCTTCCGTGGGGGCAGGGCTTCCATCGGAGGAAAATGACGAGGAGGACTCACTGCAGGAACAAACGTAAGGGACGTAAGTAACATTTCCTGGGAAGACTTGGTCTGGAAAGTGGCTGTCCTTCCCGGAGCCAGTTCCTCTTTCTTTACATATATGTGTGAATTTCACAGCACCCTGCACTTTGAAATTGTATGCAATATAATAGTTCACTACTTTTAGTGTTCTCTGACAATAAAACTGCTTTTCTACTTTTAGAAATTCATGGCCAATCACCAATTCTGTTTCCCATATTCATGACAGCCCTGTTTTGGTTTTGCGATCCAAAGCATTCCACAGACGAATTCTTACCAGGTGTATTTACCAATGGCCTTCTGCACATTTCTTGTAAAATGTGTAGGTAAGGGATCTTCATTTTTCCCAGCGAAATTGTGTTTTCCAGATCCTTTGGACAGTCCTCTTCTGAAAAATAAAAACAATAAAATATTAAAAGTGTCTCTAATGTAGTAACATCTTAAAGCCTTTAAAGTCTCCCTTGTATAAAGTTGTTCCTTCACTCCTGCCATTTCTCCCTAAAATCACATGTGTGCACACACACACCACAAATGTCGGAGCAACGGAGGCCCAAACCCTTACAGTTTCTGTTTTCTTAAAAGGAAGGTTGCCTTTAACCTACAGGCAACTTAATTTACTCTGGATAAAACCAATGACTTTTCATGTCATCACCAAACTGGTGAAAGTTTCCCAAAACTCTGGACAAACACAGCCTCACGCCGACACAGGACTTGGCAAGTAAACACCAGCTGGATTTCAGGTCCCTCCTGTTCAAAGGACAGGTGGCCTGTGCTTGCAAAAGCCAACCAGCATTCCAGGCAAAAAAAAAAAAAAAAATCAGTGATTCCATGAATTTGTGAAATACGTCAAATATCCTCAAATCGCCAAACACGCAAACTGGAAACCTACACAAAAAGAAATCTCTCCATGGTAGACAAGGTCTTCACGCTGGCTGGTACGGGGCTGTCTGTGTTGATCATTAACTTTCAATGAGCCTTTGGAAACACTTACTGCACTCCCGTCCAAATACCTTCCTCATATTTAATAGTAAACAACGTCCATTTTTATAGACATACTTTCTTGAACAAAGAAGTTATATTAATTTAACGTATGAGTGATTTGGGGGGAAAGCCAACTTTTACTCTTTCTAACAGGGACATCACTCTAGCATTCGTGAAAATAAAACTTTGCTTTCGCTTTCAATTATAATGGTTCTTCATTTTCAACGTCTGTATTTCTGAATGTACATGGAGTTTTAAGAAATATTAGTATATGAACAAATTGTGCCTTAGTTATTTACCTATAGGTACTTTTCAACAAAGGAAATTTCAAAAACAAATCGATTGCTATACACAGAGGTTAGAACCTAGCAAGAACCTCTGCCTTCCAAACGTGTCTTGTAGAAAAGAGAATAGAATTATAAGACTTTTTCTTCTCCTTACTGCTGTCTTCAGTACAACCAAGGAATGGGTACCAAAGAAAAGAGCGCAGGCCAAGCTTTCATGCTAATAAACTGCATTACCTTGAGTCCTGTTCAGTTATTTCAAAACCATCAATTATTTACCATTTTCACATGACACAGTAACGTCAGGTAAACATAAAATTATGCATGACATATAAGGGGCAATCCATTAAAATTATATCAGACAGACCTGCTTGTAACATTAAGAAGTACATACGGCTATGTGAGTTAATTAGCTATTGTTGAAAAATCATTTTAGGGGCTGGCTGGAGGAGAAGAGGAAAGTTTGTTACAGAAGGAACTCTCTGAGGGGTCATAAAGATTTCTGAACATGGGAAAGGGAAGAATAAATCACTTGTTGGAAATTTGTGCTCTTTTTTCCAGATCTAAAAAAAAGAACAAATGTATATAATGGATGCCAACTCTTCCAAAACATCAAAAAAGGAATTTTCAAGCAATTTCTTATATGCTCTGGCTGTTCAAATTTGCGCATAATCATTTCAGTCTTTATAAATAAAAGATTTAACCTTCAAAACAAAAGAAAAATAATTTTAAACCTCAGGGTGGTGAATCAAATAAAACATGGTTCCTTTACAGTATCTCTGTAACAACAACAACGGATCTGAATCTTGATTCACCACTGACAGGGCTGCACGCTTGGAACAAGCAGTCTCTCCTCCCTGGACTCAGCATCTATCACACCTATGAAACAGCGACAGCACGGTGAACTGTCTTGCACAGTTGCTGTGACAGTGAAATGAGATAAAGCGGGTGAAGTGTCTACCCAATCAGAGCTAGATCCTTGGGCTGCTCCTTCCCACTGCCATTATTGTCGCAAAGGCTGCCCTATGAGAACCCCGCCCTCCTTAACCTGCAGCTCCCACAGCACTGCTGACTGCACATCTCAGTTTGTTCATTTTTTATTTCTTTAAATTTATTTTTAATTTTTCAATTATGGTTGGCATTTGATACTATGTTTCAGGTGTGCAGCCTCGTGGTTGGACATTTCTATATCTTACAAAGTGACCCCAAAGTGATGCCCCTGGAAAGTCCAGAACCTACCCGGCACCATACATAATTGTTACATTATTGGCTACATTCCCTATGCTGCACTTTGCATCCCATGACTATTCGTTACTTCTTAATCTCTTCATCTTTTTCACCCAAACTGCTAACTCACCTCCCCTCTGACAACCATCAGCTGGTTCTCTGCATTCCTGAGTCTGTTTCCGTTTTGTTTGTTCATGCATTTTGCTCTTTCGATTCCACACATAAGTGAAATCATATGGTATTTGTCTTTCTCCATCTGATTTATTTCACTTAGCATAATACCCTCTGGGGCCATGCATGTTGTCCTAAGTGGTAAGATGTCACTCTTTTGATGGCTGAGTAGTATTCCATTGTATATCTATACCACAGCGTCTTTCTCCACTCGCCTACTGATGGGCACTTAGGTTGCTAACAGTGCCCTTTCAAAACTTAGCTTTTTATTGTAATGATCTTGACACTTTATTAAGTATTTTCCTTATCTGTAGCAGCTGAATCAATGCCTGTCACACAGAGATGTTCTGTTTGTTGAAAGAACCAACAGGCAGAGACTAAATTAGTAACTCTAAAGAACATGTTTTTGCTCCATAATGACTCTGAATGTTCATGCTTAATTCAAAAGAACACCTGATGACCAGACCTGAAAATATTCTCCAAATTGAAGACATTTCTGGGGAACCCTTTCTCCTTTATAAAGAAAGAAAATCCACAGCTCTCACAGTAGCTGGTATCCCCAAACAACTAGCTTCCCTCTTCACATGCCACCATATCCTACCAATACGAGAGCTCCTGCTCAGTGCGGAGTGAGTGGGGACAGGAGTCTCCCAGAGGCGGGGGTGCTGGGCTGGGGCGGTCCCTACGAAATGGGTGCCTTGAAACTACATCTACTTCCACAGCATTTCTCCAAGTCTTTCTCCTCTGCTGTTCCCCGCTTCTTCGAAGTCTCTGGACCTCTGTGGAACTTCCTGAGCTTCAGAGTTCGGTGTGGTGACATATACATCTGACCAGAGAACTCGGAAGGGTTCGGAGGAGGCACTTAGGCCTGCCCAAGGCTGTGAAGCCCACAGGGATGGCGCGGGTCCCAGGGCCCAGGCCAGGGAACTCGCATGCCTTTCCAGGAGTTAGAAGTCACTGACAATGCCAATTAAAAACAGGGTCTGTAAAAATGTACCTTTCGTTTTCATTTTTAGGTCTTGTTTGGATTCTTTGATTTCTCTGTCTTCCAACCATGTACTGTACTGTTATTTCATGCAAAATAGTGAACATCTTGAATTCCCTGTAAACTACTGATTCCTATGTAAGCCATACGCTCGACGAAAGTGCACACAACTTACATGACGTGTCCCAAAAAAAAATCTTGAAAGTGGTGGAATGTTCAAGCTCTTATTACATAATACATAGACATATAAGGGTTATATACTAGCTCCTTGTATCTTAGGGATGGTACAACTCAGCTTAGTGGGTACATTTAAAGCTATTCATTTGGCGACAGGACCTAGTTTTTCGTGTAGACTGAAGTGCAACAACTGCACCATACTGTATTAATTTGTTGGTGCATCAAAGTTAAGGCTGAGTCCCCATCTCCGTGAGTTGCTCCATTCTAGTTGTCAAGGCAATGACTCCACCGTCTACTTTTACTTTGAAAAAGCTGCCCCTTGGTGGCCCACACACCTCTGCCTGTACGAATGATCACAATTTCCAATTTTGTATTTCTGTTTAAAAGGGTTGTCTGAAAGGAGCGCTGTATTCTGAATGAGCTGAAATACAGGATGATCTTCCCGATGAACTGGCCATCGCGAAGCTGCCCCTCCTTAGAAACCACTCACGCTGCCCTGATTGAACTCAAGAACATCCTAGAAGTAACCTCCGCTCTCTGGACTGATGCAGAAGTCATCTCAGATGTCACAGATGCTCCTCAGGGCCCAGTGAGCAGCTCCACTTGGGAGGGCCGGATGACGTCAGCACCAGAGATTTCATGAATGGATGCAAGAAAACGGGCCAGATGGATTCCAGCTTTGCAGGCGGGGGTGAGGTGGGGGGACGCGGAGCACATGGCACACAAACATGACTCGACAGAGGACAGAGTTCATTCACTTCTCTTTTCGGATCAGGACTTACCCAATCACAATCAGCCCCAGGCCTGCGCTCGCGTCCCCAAGGCCGGACTGCGCCTCTCCCAGCCCCCGCGCTCCAGGGCGCGGACACACCGCGCTGGCACCCCGCGGGCGGCGGGCAGCCGTGCGCTCCCGCGCCCCCGGGGCCTCGGTTCGCCGGCCCCCCAGCGCTGCGCCCCTGGCCCGGCTAAGGCCGCGCAGACCGCCGAGTCGCGTCTGGGAACCACGAGCTTCCGGGCCGGGTCTACGCGGCCCATGGGCGAGGCTGCTCACTCGGTGTGCAGGGCTGCTCCCCCCTCCAGATCCAGAGGCCCCGCAAGGGCCAGATTCCTGTGCAGCGAGGCAACGCTTCCGTCCCCTCTGCGCCCGCCCTTCCCTCCTCCTCCCCTGGTCACGGGGACCTCCTCGGAGATCCGGCTGGGCCAGGCGGCGGGCCCCCAGTGCCTGGTCTCCCTCTGCCTTGCGGGGCTCCCAGCCCCCACCTGCCGACTTCCTGCCCTCTGCCCACCCCCCAACTCTCCCAGGCCCTAGATCTCCGGAAAAGCTCACGCTTCTCCCTTCCCGCTGCCGGAGGCCAGATTTCACAACCCAGTGATTTTAGCCTTGCCCAAATCCGCTCCAGGCCTCCAGTGAGCTTGGGTCTGGCCTTCCCACTCCTTCCCCGGGGGCTGTTTGGGTGGCAGTCTGTCCAGACGGGCTTTTGCCGTTCTTAGTTCTTTTAAATAGAATTGCTGAGACCTGGCACGTGCAAGATGCTGTTCTGATTACCAGGAACTCCAGGTCTAATTATGCATGAGATTTGTTTTCTTTTCTGTCTTATCTCTCCATCTTCCAATAGGCGGTTTATCTCACGCAGTCCAACAACTTGTCCACAAACCAGAGAGCGTGCCTGGGTTTCGGTTGGGTAATACGTGCTCGTTTCCATCTTGGAGTCGCAGGGTTACAGCAGGGCCACAGTCACCGGGCTCTGGGTTGTGAGACGGCAGAATGACCAGGCCACCATTTTCATAACTCACAGAAGTAGCAGTGAGTTGACTGAGGTGAAACACTTTAAAAGCAGGGTGTAAAAGGGTGGACGCTACCCTACCGCATGCTTTTTATCCATTAAAAGATTTAAATTTTTTTCAAGATTTTATTTATTTTTAGAGAGGAGAAGGGAGGGAGAAAGAAAGGGAGAGAAGCATCAATGTGTGGTTGCCTCTCCTGCGCCCCCTACTGGGGACCTGGCCCACAACCCAGGCATGTGCCCTGAGTGGGAATCAAACTGGCAACCCTTAGGCTCACCAGCCAGCGCTCAATCCACTGAACCACAGCAGCCAGAGCCCATTAAAAGATTTTTAATAATTACAACTAATCAAATGGATGCTGGTGCACTTTCCAGCTTGCCCCCCATAGCCTTTCTCCTTTGAGATCTAAGTTGGCACAGCTACAAAGAAGGGCACCCGCTCTTCCTGCTTGGCACCCTGCACCAAGAGGCAAACCTGCCTGTCCCACTTAGTAGTGAAAAACCCTGCTTCTTTATTTGGAGCCTCTTGTAAGGGACAACCCTTAGGTGAGATGAAACCACAACCAACAACGAATCATCCATTTCTTGCACTGCGGATACTAGGATCCTCACCATGCTTACAAATAATCAGTAAGCGATTTTAAATTCTAACAGTAATAAGATTTTAAAGCCTGATACATACAGATGCGTGTACATGTAGGGTGTGCGTGTGCATTTATCAGGAAAACGGATGGCATCTGAAGTAAACACATATCTGCTAACACTGTTGGTCTGTAAGGGGTTATGTGACAAGGAAACAAAGAAAGAAAAGAACAACACTATGATCCAGACATACGGTAGCTGCTTTATGCATCTGCTATTTTAGTTTGTTCAATTGTTTAACACCCATACCTGGTAGGCACTATCGTCCAATTTTACTGATAAAAATACCGAAGGCAAAGACCTTAAATAACATCTTTAAAGTCATTCAACTGGGATGTGTCATGTGTGTGTGTGTGTGTGTGTGTGTGTGTGTGTGTGTGCTCGCGCGCGCACATGCATGCGTCCATCCCGGGCATCCATTACTGCATAACAAACCACCCCAAATTTAGTGGGTTGAAACAAGGGTCATTTTGTTATGCTCGCAATCCATAGAATTAAGCAAGACTTGGCTGGGTGGTTCTTCTGCTCCATGTGGCACTGACTGGCATTACTCAATGACATGCATCTGGCCACTGGGCTGGCCCGGAGGGTCCAGTAAGGCTTCACCCACCACCTCATTAGCACTTTGGGGGTGGGGGGATGGCTGGGAGGCTGGTCCCTTCTCTCAGGTAGTCTCAAGACTTCCCCAAGTAGTCTCCCCAGCAGGGCAGTCACACTCCTACGTAGAAGCTCAGGGCTCCAAGAAACCAAAGCAGAAGCCGCGAACTCTATTAAAGGCAGGGTGTCACTTCCATTGTACTCCATTGTCAAAAGTCACAGATTCAAAGAGTTGGAAAATAGAATAGTTAGACTGTCAAAGAATTTGCAGACATCTGTACTCTGTCGTAATCCACCTAAAATATCCTCATGTCAATCATGTTTATGTGAGAGCGCAGAGGTTCCTCCTCGGGGCATTTCCTTTGGCCCTTTAGACCTGTGAACCAAAGGGACAAGCCAGCAGCTTCCCACCAGCCAAACAATGATGTGACAGAGACTGGATAACCACAATGGACACCTGGGTACACAGCAGTCACCAGTCCGTGGCTACTTGAAATCCAAACAGGCTCTAGTTGTCTTGGTTAGGGTCCACTTCTGCTCTTTAGCTTCTTCCCAGCTTTTGGCTCTGCCTTCTGGGCTCTTGCTTCCACCTTCTGAGCCAAACTCACGAGTTTGACATGGTCCAGGTTTGCAGCTGAGGGTGCTGTCAGCCTGCTGCCTTCCAGAGCAGGTCGGGAGGGGAGGAACCAGAGTCTGGGTCCTCCTGGTCCACGCTGACAGAGAGTGCCTCCACCACTCCACCTGCACTGTTCTCCTGTACACAGTTTGTGCTTTTCTCTGACTTTTATCGGAGTTTATTCCATTAGTCATAAGTCACGCTGATCTTGCTTCAGAAATATATTTTATTTAACCCAATGTTTCTAAAATACTATCATTTGAACATGTAATCAATATAAAAACATATTGAGATATTTTAGATTACTGCAGATTTTAGAATTAGCAAGTCCACAATCACGCAAGATAATTTCTTAAAACAAACCTATCTATCTATCTACAAATATGTGTCTCTGTACAAACCTGTAAGTAGGGATAAAAATGTTGGTGTGGATGCAGATACAGACATACATATATCCTGTTGGTCCTAGTTCTCTGGAGGAGGCTAATACACAGGAATTAATTAATAAATTTAGTTCATAATAAAGGAAGCAAATTTCTTGTAAATTTAAAATTTCTAAAATGCAAAATCTATTCAAAAATGCATTAAATTCCCCAACACATTTCAATATATTTTACAAGTTAGTAACTGCTTTCCAAGAAGATCAATAAAACATTATCACATGCAGTTATTTTAATGTGATTAGTATGATAATCTTAGAAAGTGCTAGGCAAAGTAGGAAGTTCACAGCTTATATAAAATTATAGAAAAATATAGAGATAATGTTATTTAACATAAACATTTAGAAAATATTACCTAGGGGGTAAAATTTATAAGGATGTTATTGTTGAATGATTATAAGAAATCTTAATAGTTATATCTTATGAATAATAACAGAAATTTGCTTTACATAATTTTTTTTCTGAGAACATTTTATGTAAAGCAAAACACAACTATATACTTGTCTCGCTTTGGATTAACACATTTCAGTGCATTGCTGCCAGAGAGCCACTAGATGTCACTCTTTCCCATCTTCTGCCACTCTGACAACCTTGCCAGAGGGATTTTAATGCGTAGGATTTTTTGCAAAATTTAGGATGTAGTAAATGTTCACTTCAGTGCAGAGGCACAATCCTGTTTAGATCAGAAACCACTTCTGCAGCGAGCACTGTCCAGCGTGCAGAGTCAGCAGAACGTGTCCTGATGCTCACGCGCACCTGGAACGAGCACTTTCACTGCGGCAGGCGGACCAGGTCCTGGCCTACGGCCCTCACTTCTTAACCTCACAACCTGAAAGCTGGCAGTTTTGGGGGGTACAGAAAAGCGATATTAAGTGAATTACCAAGGGTAAACAGTTTTCTCTAGATCTTTCCAGTCTGGCTTTAAAAACTTCCCCTTTTGAAGATTCACCTCAGACCTAATTTGCAGATCTCTGTTTAAGTTCCTGTTTCATGAGACGTTTGATGAACATCTGTTATAGACAGAGCAAATACGTTCTCTCACAATAGTCACAAGGATTTCTTTAATACTTGCCACACCCCACGCTGTTTTTAAATACTTGATGTATATGTTAGTGTATTTAAGCTTCACGATAGTCCTTTGAAGGGGGAATACTGTTAGCACCATTCTGCAGATTTGTAAACTGAGGCACAGTTAGGTTGTTGGTGTGGCAGAGCCACATTCCAGCCTAGGTCGCTTGTGACGAAGCTGACTCGACACCTCTGTGCAGGGCGACCCCTTCAAAAGACCCCTGTGCATAATACCAAGAAGCTAAAGTTCACCCTATTTAGCGAAGAACAAAAAATCATTTTAAAATCTAGAGGAAAGCTGTATCCAAAAGGAGATAGCAGAAGGAAAAAATATTAGACGTATAGTCCTAAGTAATCTTCAAACTGAGTGCTGAAATCTACCAAGGACCCTAATTATTAGGTGAGATCATGTGAAGTCACCCGAAGTATACCGTTTTGAACCAGAGGGGCAGAAATTTTCTTTTGATATTACACATTGGAGAAGTGGGTTCAATAACATTCATTAGCATCTAGTATTTTTTCTTCCTTTTGAGCATTTACTGTATGATGCAGTGAAAGAACATACACCCCAAAAAGTGGTTCATGAATATTTTTATTTTATTTTTTAAATTGTTGTCTAAATATTAAATATTACAGATATTGCCTTATCCCTGCCCCCCTTTGTCTGCCTCCACCCAGTCACCCCTCCACACCCCGCCCCGCTATCACCACACTGTTGTCTGTGTCTGTGAGCTATGCATCTATGTTCTTTGCTTAATCCCTTTACCTTCTTTCCTCCAGTCCCCCCATGCACTCCCTCTGACAACTGTCAGTCTGCGCCACGTGTTGATGCCTCTATTTGCACTTTGTTCATCCGTTTATTTTGTTCATTAGATTCCACGTATGAGTGAGATCATATGGTATTTGTCTTTCTCTGACTGGCTTGTTTCACTTAATGTGATAATCTCCAAGTCCATTCATTCTGTCACAAAAGGTAAGATTCCCTTTTGTACCGCCACCTACTAATAAAAATGTAAATGCACTACAGCTTTTTGACCCACTCATGTACTAATGGGCACTTGAGCCATTTCCAGGTCTTGGCTATTGTAAATAATGCTACTATGAACATAGGGGTGCATATATTCTTTCCGATTGGTGTTTCAGGATTCTTAGGATATATTCCCAGCAGTGGGATTGCTGGGTCAAAAGGCAATTCCATTTTTAATTTTTTTGAGGAAACTCCATACTGTTTTAATAAAGAATTCACCAGGCTTTCAAAGTGAAAACATCCTCCTAAATATATTCTATAAAGTGTTCAATTTCCCAAACTGCAACATTGATATAGTCAACCCCCCCACAAAGTATTTTTTAACATTTGATTTTAATTATTCTTTTAATTAGTGGAGCATAAAAGGAAGACTTTGTAATAATTGCTAGATCACTATTATAAGTTTCAGTTTCATATTATGGGTTAAAAAATGTATTAGGTTTGCTATCATAAAAGCTACACCAACTTTGTTTTCATTGAAGTGTACATCCATGCACTTATGTTCAACGTTTCTGTATTTTTGCATTTAAACTGTCTTTGATAAAATTATAAAGTTGTTGCTTACAGCTTATATTCAGAAGGAATTAAGTTTGCCTCTACAGGAGACTGGGCCAGGGGAATCTAGCCATCCAAATCACCCTAATCCAATCAAGAATTGAGAAGATTTAGGTCTGGGGTGCAGTCTCTGATAGACTGGCCTTTTTTTTTAATCTCATCCTAACTCCTGAGTGGTTTCTGTTTATTGTCTGGCTTTTCTAATTACCCTCTGGTGGTGGTTAGTCTCAAGCTATCTAGTCTGCCATCGGTGGAAACGGAGCTAAGGAAAGCTTTGTAGTGAAGTATTACACAATGTAGGATATAAGTCAGCATTCACCTTCCAAGAAAGTCTTGAGTGAAATATATGTACCCTCAGCCTGAGACAAAAACAGGTTTCCAACAGGGACAGGTATATGGATTAGAAGTGGACGTGGAGTACGCGTGCGCACACTCACAAGATGTTCAACCAAAGTGTTTCATAGTGTTCGCTCACTAGTTCACACCCCACACTGTGAAAATAGAGCTTATGTTGAACAAGTTCAGCCCCTGTCACTGCTTTGCAGTATAATAAGCTTAAGATGACAATGACCCTAAGAAGAATATATAAGTATATGTGCATAGGAGGGGAACATCTTAGTTCAGCTCAGCTATAATATTCTGTTTATTAAATGACAGTCGGAAAAGTCTTACTTGACTGTTTTCTTGTCATCGCCAAAGACCATCAACTTTTTTACCAAGTTCATAACTAAATATTTAATCAGCTCGAAGGTTCTACCTAATTTGAATGCTTTCTTAAATACGGTGTCCTCACCAACCATTCCTACCTCTCAGAACGAAAGAGGCAACTTTGAACTTCTCCATACATATTTAATGAATAGTATTTATTCATTTATCTAATGAAAAGCACATAGCACTTAATGAATTATGTCCTATTTAATATATGTCTGTATTATATTGATGCCTACTATTCCTAGGACCATAAAATGTTCAGAAAATTTTTTGCTACAAAGCAAAATTGTTGCCTTTGGATTGTAAGAATGTTCATGCCAGAGATTTGGCTGTGGTTCAGTGAAACAAATATCTACACTGCACTGTCGAGGGGGGGAAAATATCTACCTGACCCCAGGGAAAAAGAGTGCTCTCAGCATGTGAAAGGTGTGTGGTGGACTCTTTTTAAATGTTAACTGACGACACCTTTCCCCCAGTGCTTTCATCATCCTTTGTCCCATCCCACAATGAGTAATCCAAAGCTTTTTTTTCCTGCTTACTGCTTCAGAAAAGAGAATGCAATAGGTTTTTTCCCCCTTGATTATGTTTTTTTAAGCCTAAATTTACAAGATTGGTGTGAATTTTTAACAAAGAAAAAGATTTAGGAGGAAACGATTGTAGGCGGTTCTTCCCAGCCTCCCAAAGGGACCCGGATGCCCTGGAAGGGGAGATGCTGCGGGCTCGGATCTGTCTCTGAGAAGGGAAACGTCATCAACGTCAGGGGTCCATGTAACTTGGGGTGGGGGCGCACTACAAACCAAAATAGTCCTTCAGGGACACTGTGCCCTGTGGGGCGGCACCCAGCCGGGAGGTCACTTGATCTGCACCCTCGCACAGTAACCAGCCTCCTGCAGGAAGGAGCGTCTTTTCTCAGTCCCCTGGGCATTCAGCTCCGGGCAGTTCCCACTGCATATCCTCTAGGACCCTGTGGGCCGGAGGCGAAAATCTCGGACCTGGGTGAGCTGCAGACTGAGGTGGAGGCTGACCTAAAACGGGACTGCGAGGAACCCGGGCACTGACCCTTCGGCACAGCTTGGGTGAAGTGATAGGGTCCCAGAAGGAACAGGAAGACTGAGCGGTGTGGATTGGCAAGCTGCGGGAAGTCCTGTGATGGACAAGATTGTTAGGAGAGCAGCAGGCTGATCCCAGGGCTTCTGCCAGAACCACAGACTGCAGGGAGTGAGACCCCTGGTTGCAGGGCCTGTGGATGGTGCGTGAGGCCAGGGTTATACAGGAGGACGAGATGAGACTTGGACATTTCAGTGGATCCAGCCCAGCAAGGACAGAGGTTATCAAAGAACAAGTGAGCTCTTCCCTGCCCCTGAATGTCCTGGTTCCAGGTTGATGGCAACCCCTAAGATAAAGATGGGAAAATCCTCACTAATGGGGTTTGAGTTTCTACAGCTGTGGCAGAAGCCGATCTTACAGGTGCATGGCCAAACTCTGCAATATTTATCATCCCAATACCATTATTTTCATCAGCTTTATCCACAGGCCCCAGCACCTACCATGTCTCTGCGTTTTCACTCTCTTATGTGTTAATTTAATCCTTCTAAAGCTCAGCCCTCTTCCTGCCACTGCTCTACCTTAAAAGAGTGGCTTTTCTGGTGTTTACCAGATAAAGTCTGGTACCCAAGGCTCTCCCCAGTTTTCTCTTAATTCCTTATCACACGCTATGCTCCTAACTAATTGAATTCCGTGCAGACACAGTGTCACAGCTGCATGCTTTAGCTCACACAGGTGCAGCCTCCTGTAATGCACTCCCAAACCAAACTACCGGTTTAACCCCAACTGGCACATTCTTTATGACTCCCGGCCCACCCCCCTTCTTTCTCTATTCCATGGACTTCTCTCGTAACTATGCACTCCTGGCAATCGGTCTCAAGCTCTCCTGGCTCATGCATATTATCTTCCCTGTTCTTGGATGATACGATTCTTTTACAACTCTTTAGATCACTCAAGAAGTCCAGCTCCCCCTGCGTTTCAGGTACAATAGATATTTTATACATACAGGTTGACAATGGATGTTTAGAAAATAATATGCTTACCTTTCTGGAGGTTCTAGCACTAAACTGTACTTTGTACAAAGGATTCTGACTGTGGGTGATAAATAAAAATGTATTTAGAATAATGAGAATTATAAACTAATAATAGTAGCTATTTATTGTGGGCTTATATACCAGGCACTGTACAGAGACATTTTTATGTAGTATTTCTTTTAATGTTTACCATATCTCTTAGAATAGGTATTATTATTAATTTTCATTTTATGGATGAGAAAATAAGGCTTAAAGAGGTTAAGTGAATTCTTAATTGGTATTTTATTCTTAGTATTTTCAGAAAGATTCAAAGTGGAATTTGAATCAAAGTCAATCTGACTTCAAACCTGTGCTCTAAAAACTGTACTAATTTAAAGTAGCTCTTACAGTTTTCGAACTATAAAGGACTCATATCCCATCTCATAGAATTGTAGCTATGAACCTGGCACACATCAAGTATTATACATGTGAGCTATTTATGACATTAGAGAAAATTCAAAATGTGTTCTTTAAATACACAGCAGGACAGAGATAACTGTTACCTGAAATATATTTTGTGCCATCTTAACTATAATGATAAAGTAAAGAAGATAGTTTAAATTTGAAGACACTGCTGCGAAAGACTGGAAGAATAAAATTGTTCCCCGGAGTTTGAGCTAACGCTAGACGTAGACAACCAAGTCAAGTTTATGACTGTTTTTAATGGAAGTCACGGTCACTGCAATAGAAGCCATGATGACTGCAATAGAAACGGACAGTCCCGGACAATCAACTCTTGAGCCCGCCCACCATTCGCCCCCGTGCAAACACGAAGTCCCAGCCAAAGGAGTTAACTAACTTTGGGAAAACCCCAAGACGACGGAACCACAAGGCCCAGGACAACAGTTATTCTCCAAGAAAGAGATTTAAATCACCTCCACATTTCCAGGAGATTAGGGACCCATGAAACTGGTTCATACGAAGAAGAAAAGATTTTCCTTCACTCAGTTAATCAATGTTGTTAAATGCCTTTTCTGGGCATGTGTTGCCGTAACTGTCACGAGACTGACAAAGAGTTTATAGTCTCAGATGGATAGGAAGTATGATATAAGTCACAGGATCGCCAGGGAGACATGGGCAAGAGCTACGCGGAGGGGGAGTCGTGTGTGACTGGTGACGCTACTGGTGATCCTGCATTGTCTCTAAAAATTAAAAGTTCGCTTCCAGGGTGCCAAGAAAATTTCTGCTAAGTGTTACGCCCCTATCAGTGCCAATTACTGAAAGAAAGCAAGCTTTATCTACTGTGAGTTGTGCAGGGAACATGATGGCAGATTGCAGTGGCCTATGATTTGTTCTCCCCAATAACTGAACCCAATGATGCCATGTATTATAGTCACATGATGAATGTGAATTGTTATCTTCGTCACTCTTTTCTTCACCTGGAATGTATGCGTTTTTTTTAAATGAAACACCCTCTCGAATTTCATTTCTGTGCCAAGAAGCATATAATATTCACAGAAAACATTTTATCAGCATTTCTCTATGTGTAAGGCACTGAAAATATTATTTCAATTAATTTTTGGAATATCCCTGTGAGGGAAGTAATATTATCATCTCCATTTTATCATGGGGGAAATTTTACACTTTAGAAAACTCAATAACTTGACCAGAATTACAACCTAGCACATGGTTTGAGACTGGAATTCAACTCCTGCGATTCCTGGAGCCCTAGGCATTGCTCCAAATTTAGGCTGCCCTGGTAACGAATGAATGGAGGGACAAGACTTTGCCTCTCCATTCATTCACTTTGTTGCCAGCCAAGTAAACGAGCCCTGAAGGCTGTTACTGCAATATCTCCACGCCTACATGACTTTAACAATGGAGCTCAATCACTCCAAACAGCAATAATTATATGCTCCTAGCAATAACTTACAAAAGATATAAGGAATACTTCCTGACCACATGAAGTTTACCACCTATCAAAACTTTTACAGAGCAATTTCTATCTACCGACCAACCTTATCTACAGTTAGAAATTCTTCGATTTCCAGAACAAACAGAGAATAAAACCTTCTACAAGATGCTAATTGTCTAGTTCAAACCAGAAGTGCAAGCAGAGGTAGCACACAGGGCCGGACGAGACAGGAAAAAACAATGTCCACCAGGTGTAAAGTATAAATTCGGTGCACAGGCAGGCGAAGGTGAAGGTGAAAGCACTGGATCACGTGTCAGGGTGCGGGGGTGGGGGGAGGGAGATAAAGAAGGGAACCGGTATCCTGCACCTCCCCTTCAGGTGCAGCAGCTGGTGGGCCCTGTGCAGAGACGGAACAAACCCTTTGCCAGGGCCATTCCTGTATGGAACCCGTGGGTCCCAGATCAAAACCCACGCTGCTACAGAGCATCTTAGAGGCACAGAAAAAAGAAAAAACTGAACTGAACATTTGCATACTTCCCCCAAATTAATTGCACTATTTTTAGTTTTAAAAAAGGCCAAGTGCATCATAATCAGGTCAAATGTAAAACGCACGGGCTTTCTTCAGAAATGCATGAAATAGGAACGAGAGTTTTCTTCTGCAACTGAATATGAGTAATGTTTCTCAGGGGTTTGTTTACAATTGTTTACTTGTATCCACATCCTCTTTACCTACTCTTTTTTCTTCCTATTCCTACTTTGTTTTTAATTTAAATATAGTTGGTACACTGTGTTAGTTATATTAGTTTCAGGTGTATAATATAGTGATTTGACATTTTAAACTGGGGGTGTCCAACCTGCAGCCTGAGGTGGCTATGAATGCATCCCAACACAAAATCATAGATTTACTTAAAACATTATGAGATATTTTTTTCTGATTACATGTCTCAATGTATTTAATGTGTGGCCCAAGACAACTCTTCTTCTTCTAGTGTGGCCCAGAGATGCCCAAAGTTTGGACTCCCCTGTTAAACCTTACAATGTGGATCTCCCCTCTAAATTCCAGTAATCATCTGTCACCGTGCAAATTTATCACAATATTATTGACTATATTCCCTTTCCCTTTCCTCACCCACCCCCTTCTCTCCCCCTGGCAACCATTTGTTCTCTGTTTCTGTGAGTCTGTTTTTGTTTTGTTTTGCCTGTTCATTTTTTTTTTAGATGCCACACATAAGTAAAACCATTCATTATTTGTCTTTCTCTGTCTGACTTACTTCACTCAGGATGATACCCTCTAGGTTCATCCATAGCCCTCAAGTTTATATGGAACCACAGAAGACCACACACAGCCAAAGCAACCCCCAGACAAAAGAATAAAGTCGGAGGTGTCATGCTCCCACCCCTACTTGAACCACCCGCCCTGTCTGTGCCTCTGGGTTTTAGACTGGCAGGTGATCTGGTAGTTGTATAATTTAAATCCGTTGTTGAATGATGTTTGTGTAGTCAATGTTATAAATCGCCAGCCCAGAAACCCAAGAGGGAAAAAATATACTTCAAGATGCAAAAGGCCTGTAGCACTAAAGGAAAAATCACCTTTATATTTTCTTCTTTTCCCTGTTGTAAATGTAATCACTAAAGAAGGAATGAGGCTATTTGCTTATGTAAATTAAAAAAAAAATCACGGGTGTACCCAGAGGGCTGCCTGATGTCCCACAGAGAGTACAAGTTCATTACCAGAAAGACCTCTGACAGCCCCTATCTGCACATATTCTTTCTCATACCAATTATCTAGAATTCAACATCGGCACTTTTCTAGTTAAATCGGTTTATTGCCTAATGCAAAATAGTCACTCTGTCAGCAATGCCAAACACAGTGTCATTCAAAAAGTGTGTTAAAAATGTGCAGACAATGAAACACGGACTAAGATGCTCCAGAAAGAAAACCAACACCAGTCATTTCCTGGGCACGGCCATCCCAATGTGTATCGGGGCCTGTTTGTAAAAAGCAAAAGACTAGAATTTAAGGTCGCTGTGTGGATCTGTTTGTTCATAAAACATTAATTGTATAAATGTTAAGGAGGAGTAGCCGATAACAAAGGTCTAATTCCTTACGCATACATGTTCTAGCCAAGTATCCGAATGCCACTGATTTTCCTTAAGAACACAACACCAGTCGATTTATGTATTTCAGGCTGCAAGACTTTAAATGAAAACAAACAACTTATTCAACTGCTGATTTTTAGCACTGGGATGAATGTCATGCAGTTTTGTAAAAATTTAATCACTTAAATTGAGAGCAGATTAGAATCCTTCTTAATGCAAAAGTTCTCCCATTAATTTATTTTTGATGGGATGGAGTGGGGGTGAGGAGTAGCTTCCGCACTAGCAGGGCTGGGCCTGACTGTTCTTCTTCCCTAGGTTACAAGGCAAAATCTACATTCAGGAAATCTGCATCCTGGTCGGCCTTTAACCACTTCACCCTTCTTTTGTAGGATTCAGAAGGCTGAACACGTTTGTACCCACTTAACTGCTCATTAAAAAAAATAAAATTCACCTCCATTACAAAATGCGCACTTTATAAGAAGGTTTTCAATACTGTTCATGGTGGTGAAGGGCTGTGTGTGTGTGTGAGATTCTGTTGAGGGAAATGTCCTCTAATTCTTATTTTTAAAAAATTGTCAGCGTTTCCAGAGCGCCTCCGGGCACTTTGCAAGAACTCTAGGGTGTTATCAGAAGTGTCCGGAGCATTACAAAGACCACTGGAGTCCGAGGATGTTATACAGATGCAAATTAACTAGATGTCGCACAGAGAAAACCCGCCCCACTTAGGGTAAGAACTGGGGCTGATCCTTGAAAAGTAAGGAGGCACCGCGTCTTAAAATCGCACCGCCCACGGGCGCACTCAGTTACCCTGCACCTCTGCCTACTCCGCATCCCAGAACAGGACCCGCAGGCCCCCTTCCAAGTCCCGGAGAAAACCCGACTACCCGACTACCCAACAACCCGCCAGGGAGCCCGGCGAGGGTGGCGCTGCAGGCGGAGGGCAGAGACCTCAAGGAACGACAGGCGGGCCTGGACCCCGCCGCTACTCACGCGTCTCCGCCCTCCTCCGAGTCGCTGTCCGAGGCCCACTCCTCGCCGATGTCCGGCAGGGTGAAGAAGAGGGTCTTGGGGCCAGGTCCAGGGGGCATCCAAGCGCTGGGCTCTCGGTCTCCGGGGCCAGGCTGGCGGGAGTTCCGGGGGCTCATGGCTGAGCTGCTGCTGACCGTGGAGCCCCCGATAGACGGCAGCGGGGTCCACACCCCGCCCGGAGGGCCGGGGGGCGGCCGCGCCACTGCCACCAGGTGAGCCGGGGAGCTCGTGGTGCTGCAGCCGCCGCCGGAGGGGGCCAGGGGCAGGGCCTGCACTTTGGTTGCTCTCGGGCTACTGGGCAGTGAGAAGGGGGTCCCTAGTGCTTCTGTCCCGCGGCTTGCGACTGAGACCCTGGGGTAGGAGGCAGTGAGCAGAGGTTGGAGCGTGGCCGGTGCCCCCCGCGGGGTGCAGGGTGAGTCGGGCGCCAGGACGGGGAGGAGGGTCAGGGTGGGGGCTGCCAGCACGGAGGTGGCAGCGCCGTCTGCGTGGCTGGAGGAGGGGACAGGAGAGGGAACCCCCGGGGGCGCCGTAGAAGTCCTGAAGATTTTGGCAAAGAGGGACCCAAGGTCCAACGCTGCGACCTTCATGTCCCAGCCTTGGAAATGCCGTCCCTGCTGCGGCTGCTGCTGCTGCTGCTGCTGCTGCTGCTGCTGCTGCAACCTCAAGGCCTCGGGGAGCCGGGCTTCGGGGCTCCATCCACTGCTGCTCGCAGGGATCCGGGGAGGGTGGTCCCGAGCGGCGGTGGGGGTCTTCGGGACCCCGTGCTCCGCGGAGCCCCGGGGACCTCTGGTTCGCGCCCCACACAGAGAGACGCCTGGGGGCGCTCAGCCCCGCACCACTGGAGAGCGCTCTCTCTGATGCCCAAGGGGTCCGCAGTACGCTGAGGCTGGGGACAGGGGCGGCCACCTCCACGCGGAGCAGCCCCTCTGCCCTGGTGCTGCCAGACCCCGGAGACCCACGGTGCTGCCAGCGCCACCGGGCTGAGGGCAGGGACTGGGCCTCCGCCCTTAGAGACACCCCGACGGGGCCTCCGGGACGCCCCAGCGGTTGCTAAGCTAAACATAAACCCTGCTTAGCTCACTGCTAATTGGGCCCCGGACTGCAGCCTGGGGCTGTGTCCACAGTAGATACCCTGGCTCTCCTCCTGGATTCCTGCCTTAAAGGAACACTGTCCAATTTCTCCATCATCCTTAAAGCTCTGGGCTGAGGGTGAGGAATTTGAACAGAGCCCTGGGAGAGATAACCTTGCTTCCAAAAGATCTGGAACTTTGACGAGACCAAATGTGTGAGAGCTAGCTATCTGGCTAGCTCTCTGACAGGAGGGAAGGTTGGTTAAAATGCAGTCACACACCACGCATTCAGGTGAGGGGACTTAAAACAGTAGTGCCCTTTCCTCCCACTTCAGGGTCATGTTCAAAATGGTCACTAAAGATGACATAGGGGTACAATATTCGGTGCCTCACACAGGAACTTGGAAATGATATTGGGCTCTAACAGCTAACTAGTAAAAACCATGCAACACAAGTGTTTAAACACCGATCAGAGTGGACCAAGAGACTTAATAACAAAAATGTTTGAGAACTCAAACTATAATGAAACAGAGGAGATATAAACTAAAAAGGCAGATATGAAAGGCACGAGTTTCTTATTATAGAATAATTTGCATATATTCCATGTGGAATGTATTTTATTTTGCTAAATCTAAAGAATTGCAGTAAAAGACAGAGTGCATGAGGGCGTTGATCCACAGGAGGGTGGGGTCACTTGTGCACAAGATTAAAGAATACGATATTGGTGGGCTTATCCATTACTGTTTAGGAGGTATATTTTCTGATTTGGGGCAGGGAAAGGAAATGAATGGGCCTGATAGCAAGTAAGTTACCTGACATCCATGAGGATGTGCATTAATTAGTCTTTCGGCAAGTTCTCCAGCTGGATTCGGAGCCACCACAAATTCCCATTGGTAATGGCAAGTTTTGTAATTCCTTATAGAGCCCTCACCAGTCTTCTAGCTGTGACACCCACCTTCTGTCAGGATCCTTTTTCTGAATCCAAGTGCCACGAACACACAGGGTCTGGGCCACTTTCTCCTTTGAGACAGCACAGACCACTGAGATGTAGAAAAAGGGATGTTCTCTGCCCACAGCCAGAAATAATCAGCGTCCTGTCACAGTTCAGTGTCAGGTGAGTGCCGCAGCAAACACGTCCTGCTGGTGGCAGCCAGCGCAGTTGGAATTAACCTGCGGAAAGAAAAATCCTGTGCTTGAGAGAGAGGAGAGGCAAGACTGATGGGGGTCACCATCCAGGGCCTGGGATGTTGGAAGGGGGCAGGGCATACAGCTGTCAGCACATGAAGCGCCTATGAAGAACCACACAGTAAAGAATGGAAATGAGGGAGGGAGAGGGAGGAAGAAACAGACATCAAAGAGCAACAATGGAAACCAGAGGTGGGGGTCTCAGGGTCCAAGCAGGGAAGCTGTGCCAACTTCGTCATGATGCGGGGCACCAGAACCATCCACTCTTCTCATCTTCTCATCCTTCCTCTCATGTAACCACTCATCAGGTGGCCGTGGAGGTGTGTGCGGCCCTTCGGGATACTGAGCTGTTCTCCAGCACCCATTCGGGACTGCAGTGCTGCATCCTGAAGACTGTATTTCAGAGGGATCCTGCTTCTGATTCACAGAATAATTAAATCCTCAGTATGTGAGGTCACTCTCCAAGCAAGGAGAACCATTTCTAAAATATGCTCTTCCAGCGTTTAAACTACCAATCGTCCGATGGACTCTGGACCCTGAGAGCTGACCAGCCTCTCAGGATGGAGCCGCACTAACCTGACTCATAAAATACAGAAGCGTGAGGCTCCAACTCTGTGTGTTAACTAATAACGACACAGTCCAGAGTCGTCCTCTGCTCTTTCCCTACGAGAGGAATTCCCACTGAGACCAAATTAAGTTGAAAGGTGGTTGGGTGAGCATATAATCAAGCGAGGGCAGTGTGTCACACGATTCATACATAGGGGACATTCACAGCAACGCCACCTTGCATGGACTGTGGGGCATCACCTACCTGTCTTCTGCTCTTTCTCTTTAGCAGAAAGAGTGGTTGGTGGCTCCCATCACCAACCACTTCTGTGCACGTGCTGTTCTTTATGTGGAGACTGTTAATAAAGCTGCAGAGCATCTGCAAACTCTTCTGGGTCCTGGAAACATTCTCTCTCTAAGGTGTGCTTGCATGCCCCCTACCTGTTATGGACTGAATTGTGTCCCTCCAAAATACATGTTGAAGTTTTAACCCCCAGTTCTTGGGAATGTGACCTTATTTGGAAACAGGGCCTTGGTAGACACTATCAAGTTAAGACAAGATCATTAACTTGGAACCCTGATCCAATATAACTGCCACACTCTTAAGAAGAGAGAAATTTAGACACCACCACCCAGGGAACACTCCAGATGATGGGAGAGGCAAAGACTGGAACAATGCAGCTGCAAGACAAGGAACAGTGAGGCTGAGGGCCGTCACCAGAAGCCAGAAGGAGGAAAGGGACATTCTCACTGAGGTTTCAGAGAGAGCATGATCCTGTGGCCATCTAGCATGAGACTTCTAGTTTCCAACACTGTGACAGAATAGATTCCTGTTGTTTTAGGCTGCCCAATCTGTAGCACTTTGTTGCGGCACTATAGGAAATGCAAAACACTAGTGGGGTTTCGTTAATCGCTGGGGTGCTTCATAACTGTGGTCTCTCGCTGATCATTTATGAAATCTTCAGTGGGTGCGTTTTCTGTAAAAAGCTGGCTGTAAATTAAAATGATAATCATAGTTGTTTCAAATCCACGGGAAAAAATGACAGGAATCTTAAAAAAGAAAGAGGAAGGAGTATTGTTGTCGGTTCAGGTGGTGAATGTAGCATTCTGGCCAGCCAGTCTCGGGAAGCTGGCACAATGAATGAACAACTGATCCTTTTGTGCGAAGGTCCTTTGAAAATGGCCTACAATTGCAAACGCGATAAACAATTCTCAGCAGATGCTAGGGCTGTTACCCCCGTTGTTCGTCCATCAACAGTCTTTCAGAGAGAATTAGATGCTGCCAGGCTTCTCTGGTAATTACCAGGGTCACGGCATTCTTACAAGAGCCTCAGGTGATGTACTCAGTCGTTCTGGCTCTGGCATGAGCAGAATGAGGAAATGAAAGTAAATGCAGCAAATTGTTGTCACTAACTGTGACAGTGTGGATTTCAGATACACTTTGTTAGAAATGTCAAAGCAGTGTTTTGTGTGATAAAATCTTCAGCTTATATCAGTTAATAAACAATTCAAAGGATTGATTTTTCTGATGTGTGCAATAATGCTTGGCTACATCACTGAGAAAGTATTAGGAAGTTGCTATGAAGAAATGGCATGTTTTGGAAACCTGAAAGTTACAATAAACAATCTGAGTAAAAATGAATCTGTTTAAGAATTGAAATTGCCTCTCTTAACATGAACACCAAGGCCAGAACCTATAAAGAAAAATACTGTCCAATTTGATTATACACATTTTAAACTTCTGAACAATAAAAGGCATTTGTTGATTGAGCAAATATTTACTAAGCACCACGGTGGAGGGAGCAAGTCCAGTGGACTGTGGGGCCGGACTCTTGAGGTCCATGGCATTGCTGCCACTGACCCCCACCCAGGCCTCTCTCTGTCCCTTCATGGTTCCTGCCTCCAATAATGGAACACGGGGAGAGTCACAGGAATTAACACCTGCTCAGTAATGGGAACACAGCCTCACGTAGGGCAAGCTCTCAGTAGACATTTGTTTCTATTACATGTGGAACCAGGTTACATTGGAAAACCCGAAAAACAGATCTTGAAGGAAACTTTAGTCACATTTATGTCCAAGGTTGTTCATTTTTGTACAATCTGGATCTTTTCAATAAGTGTGTCCTATTCATTTTCACTGACAAACACACAAAAGAAAATAAAGCAGAACAAAACCTCAAAAGCCTCAAGCAAGTTTCTTTATGTGTGATCAGGGGCTGTGGATTCTTCCACAGAAAAAATACAGGAACAAGAAGACCTTTAGACTGATCAGAGCGCTGCTTCGGAAGACAGAAATTATTAAGAGAACATAACCGAATCTGCCGGGTGTGGCGGCAGAAACAGTGTGGCAGAAACAGCAGAGACCAGACCCAGGAGGCTTTGCAGGTGCTCTCAGCTGCGAGGAACCCAGAGAGTTTCACCGCACTCACAGTCCCCGGAGCATTTGAGATGCTTAACCAACTCACAGCAGGAAGCCCTCGGTCAGCTGGTTCTGGGACCCAGTGCCATCAGAGATTAAAGGTCTTCCTCTGTTGTGTGTTTGCTCACTGTAGGGCGTTATGCCTTGCTTCCTGGTGGTCCCAAAATGGTACCCTGAGCACCAACCATCTTCCCCTCAAATAACTGCGTTCAAGGCAAGAAGAAGGTACAGCTCACTCGCTTTCCCTCTCATTAAGACACAGAATACTTTCCAGAAGCTTCTCATTGGCTAGAACTAAATTAAAAGTCCCTCCCTAAACTGATCATCAGCAAAGGGGAAATAAGAGTTATCATGCTTTTTAATCATAGTGCCTCACTTAGTGGTCGAGAAAAAGTCTACTTTCCATGAGCGTGTTACCATCTGGACAAAACCAGGACTCTATCAATCAAGAAAGAAGAGATGGGCATGTTTGTTGGATGTCGTAATAGCTACGATGAATAGTTTGAGTAGTTTGACTATTGGTTATTATCAAATTAACAGGGCAGCTACCAAGTAACTGTTTGCATTGTGTGCTGTGGATATAAACTCGCGCACTGAGCGTTCTGGCACCACTTTAAGCGCTATCACTGAAGAGGTGGTAATAGGCCTTCTCAAACTCGACCTCGTTATATTTCCAAATATCACAGTCAACGTCAATATCACGTCACATAGATCACTGCAGTTTGGTGGCTTCAAAGTAGACTCTGGAGTCAGACTACATGGTTTCAAATCATATCCCGATAGGAAGCAGAGATGTGATACTGGCTGTCACTGGCTGCCATCAAAGGCTCTGTAGCCAAGCCAGCTTGGACTTGAACTTTGCACACATTTGCTGTTTGACCTCACACAAGTCACTTGGTTCCAGTGAGGCTCAGTTCTCCCAAATGTAATATCTTTTTCCATAAAACTGTTATGAATATTAAATGATATAATGCATAAAGTAGGTAGCTGAAACAGTTCACTAGCAGATTTGTCAGTAATGGAGTCATATTGGCAAAAAGATTATGGTCAATTCAAAAGTCCACTGAATGGGAGTCTAGTTAAATGTTTAGTTAGATGTCTAGTTAGATGTCTAGTGACATCTACAGATTCCCCTCTAGCAGAGTCATCTGGGACGATTGTCACAGTGCAGAACTCCGAACCAAACTATGTGACTCAGGGTTTGGGAAGGTCCTTCCCAGGATCTGCATTTTTTAGCAAGTTACGCAGGTGAGTGTTCAGCCAGCAAGTTTTATACCTATTTGTCTGCTTCTTAACATACATGGACCCATGTCAGCCCAACATCTGCTCATTTGCCTAGCCTTTATCCTGGACAAGACTGCTTTGCACCAAAACAATCCAAGCAGAACAGCCCTTTAAACCCCCTTGCACCGAAGGGTTGCCTGCCACCAGAAAGCAGAGTAGATGGAAAAAGGCCCTGACCTTAGCGCACCTTCCAAAGTCACATGGCCGAGGCTAAACCCTTTCTCCTACCAGGGTTTGTGTAGATTCTTGCACCAGCAACAGTGGATCCTAAGGCTGCACCCTCTTTAGACTCTTTGGACACTCACACTGTTCAGGAGATGGAGCCTTTCCATCCCAGGAGGACTGGGCACAGGGTAAAGGGCCAATGAACCCATCCTGGGGAGGAAGTGTGTTTGGGAAGGTTGTGTATGGGTCAGGTTGGGTGAAGGATTAAGTCTTTTGTGCGAGAAGTTGATACCTGACCCAACCCTTGAAACTGCAGAATACAGCCAAGAAAAAAGGATGTAGGAGAGCAGGGAAAGTAGAAGTATGTTTCCATGTGGGTAGAGAGTTACATGGGGAAGGCGTGCTGGGGAATCTACACAAGGTCTGGGCAGCTACAGTTCAAGAAGCATCCACTCACTCAGCCCTCCCATCACTGTGTGGCAGGGACCACACCAACGAGAGGGAACGCTTGGAAATTAAGCAAGAGAAGGAAGGGCAAGATCACAAAGAAACTTCCAATGTGCACTAAAGTTTTAAGTGGGGACCTGGAACCCACCGGGCCTCTGTTCCCCGGAGTACTGGCATGCTGATGGGATCAGCATTGCAGAGCTGAAGGAGGTTGGGGCAATGTTTGGAGCGTCCTGATTCTCTTTCGGATATTTTCTCTCCCAGAAACAGACAAAATTTCTGGGTGGTAAAAAATGTATTTTCACAAAATAGAATATGTTTATTTTCCTGCTGTGCCCACTGCTACAATGTCAATACAATGTTTTCTGTTCAACCATCTGTAGTTTGAAAAATTACTCTATTCCAGTTATTCTTTTAGGTATCGAGGATACTAAGATGAATACGATGGAACTCCTTGTGTTCAAGGTGCTCATACCCTGGGGTCTCAGGATGGAGGCAGATATGAACCACGTCCTAAACGTAACAAGCAGTTAGGAGAAGGGTTGAATAAAGGACCAGGGATGCTAAGTCATCAATGGATTCATTCTGCATGCTGTGTGTAAGTGTGGGGGTGGAGGGTGGGGAGTTGGTATGTCACAGAAGGATTCCACAGGAGTTGGTTGGACTGGAGTATGAATAAAAGTAAAATATGAAGTTCTCGTTGTTCCTTATAGTCACACTGTTAACATTCTGGAAACACAATGAAGTGGGACAATGCTGTCCTTTACTACTGTCCACTGTTAGTGCCACAGCTTGAGTTCGTTCACCTCTTTTTGACTCTCCATAATCCACACATTGGGTACATTTTTATGCATTGAGGATCGTGACCATTATCTGGTCCATGAAATGTCATTAAATAAAGCTTAACAGCTTGACTGAATGCCACAGTAATAAGGGGTTATTTGTCACAATCATATTCCAAGAAGGTCACGTCTTTTTGTAAATAGAGGGGACAGGAAGGGACCCTGTGTGCAGAGAAAGGGCATAGCTGGTACACAGAGCGGTGGGCCGCAGAGGGGCTCAGGGACTGGTACCAAGTCTGGGAGAAGTGGTGAAAAGCAATAAAAGCAAGCCAAGGAGATAAACTTGACCCAGTTGTGAAGAGCCTTGCGGGTCATGATAAGTGATTTGAACTGTGTCTGATGGACGTGGGGGCATGTCCAGAACTGTCCGTTTGTCCCACACAATCCCACTATCTCACCCTTCCTGGAGCCCCTATTCACTTCTGGGTTAACTTCCTAAGTCCAGTGGGTGAGCTTTCCACCCTCATGTGCCCGCCCATCCCAAAGGCAAGGGCATCTGCCTGTGGGGCCAACGTGACAAGCAGAAAGTGCTACTCAATTTGCTGGCTAAAGCAGTTTGCTAGCAGGGAGAGTGTTTGGCTGAAATTTTAAAGTATGGCTGCAAAGGTGAAGGGGAAGGTGATGAAAGTAACATATGAAGTCCAAGATGGGCAAAGGTGTGAGGACAAATTTCTCAGACAGTATCAGAACTAGAATAGTTAAGGTTATCTAGAGTGTTTCCAAAAGTGTACGGTGCAGAACGTGCATTCAGCACGATGTTAAAAAGAGCTATGTGATAAGAAGGGTTCGATCATCAAATTAGTTTAGAAAATGCCTCAGTAAGAAAAAGCTACATACCTTTCTTTAAAGCAGGACCTCTTAGCTTCGCAATACCCTGCAATGCATGGCGTGTTTCTGAGGGGAGGAGATGGTATGCAGTGCTTCTGACGTTTATTTGGCAGGGGCACTTTTATAGAATGTTACCTTGCAAGACTAGTGAAGAACACCAATCAAACAATCTAGAGCAATACCAGAAGAACACCAATCAATACAATCTAGAGCAGTACCAGAAGATACGTTTAGAAGACCGGGTGGAGTCCTGGGAATGGAAACCTTTGAATTCGTTTGATTAGATGCCAGGCATCCACTGGAAGACTCTGTGTGGGGTGGGGCGGGGGATTGGTGGCTGACCAGAGCTGTGCCCAGCCTCCAAGTTGGGCTGCAAGGGAAGATTCTGGATCTCTGAAGAAGCAACCAGAGCACCCCATGACAGACAGCAGCAGTGACTGAGCAGCATGCCGCCGAAGACCTGGAGGCCTGGCGGTGCCTGCACCAAGTGAGTGGGGCCTCCTCTCTCCTTATCTCCCCTCCTGTTCTGTGTTCTGATCTCTTGAAATTCTAGCGCTGCTTGGGCCATCAGATAGCAAGTGGATGGGCAGGAGGAGTCCAGAGAGAGACAAGGAGTCAACACCACCCCTCATCGCTGGGCATTCCAGCACAGCAGGCTGGCCCAGGCCCCGCTGGCGATGTGGAGAACCACACTGCACGTGGGTGGGAGTTTGGGCTTCATCATTGCCCCTGCACTGGCATTTTGTGACTATGAGGCTGCACAATCTTTTGTCCTATCTGGTAAGCCTGAGTTTTCATCCAAAAGGCAGGACTTTCTTTTCCCCCACAGAGCTTTGAGAGGAAGAAAGACTACCATGCATTCCTACTTGCACCTTACTAAGCCCATCCTGTTCGATAAAGCAGGTGCCCTGTCTCATATGGTGATATAACTGCTGGGCTTGCCTAGCTCCCTTCCTTGGGAAACAGTAGCCTACCCATGTGGTTCTAGTGGTCACTGCCATGGTCACAGGCATGGACACACACTTAACACTAGGCCAGGAACAGGCCTTTCCTGGGGCTTTAAAAAATGAGACTAGGACAGAGGGACAGTCCCTTACTGATGTGGAATTGGAACCTGAGAGATCCCAGGCTCCCAGGCTCCCAGAGGACACACCCAGGACATCAGCACCTAGACAGGAGCAGATGCGAGGTGTGGGGGTGTTTGAGCCCCCGGTTCTCCTCTGCCTGAGGGGAGCCTGTTATATCCCTGCCCATTTTCCAGTTTGGTTATAGAGCATAGACATTCTCCCTTTGTGCCTGAACAGCTCTGACTTTCTGGCACTTGCATCCAAGTGCTCACTCCCATAAAGACTCTCTCCGCAAGGAGCCCCAGAAAACCTGCGTGAAGGCTGCTGAGAATGAGAGAGGAGCAGCTCCTGAATTCAGCCCAGCACTCACGGTGGACACGGTTACTCTCTTTCTGGCCACAAACAATCTCACAGAGCACCAGCCTCAGCCAGGGTTCTCTGCAACTCTAAAATGAGGCACAGCATGACCGCTTCATAATTTCGTCTGAGTACAGACAAAAGCAAAGACACTGTGCCACATTCAAAATGCCATCAGCTCCCCTCTCTTGACTAAGTGGCTGCTTTTTCTAGCAAGCCCAACTTTATTCTTGTTCCAGTCTCCCCTCCTTATCGATAAGATTTACTGAGATAATCATAGTTTCCTCTTTTCTGACAGCGTCAGACCTAGAGGGAACCTCTGCTTCCTTAGGCTGCCCCCCAAGTCACCCACAGAAAATCCAAACCTATGCAACAGGCTCTTTCAAGCACCTTCTTCTGAGACACCCCACTGCGCAGGTTCTCTTTCACTGCAATGAGTAATAAACCCAACTCGGTCAGCTGCGGGGAAGACATCCACGCTGTTAAGGCATCCTTGTTTTGTTTAAAAAAAGAAAACATGCTGTTTTTTTATGAAGCCATTTGTTTCCAGAATTTCTGAAAGAGGCTTTATTTAAAAAAACAAAGTGCATGGAAGCTAAGTTAAATAATTAGATTTATTTTAAACTCAGTGTTGTTGATTCAGCTGGGTTTGGATTTGAAAGTGAAAAAAAAAACAGGAAGAAGGAGTTGCAGTGAACAGATTATAGGCTGGCAACCAAACACGTGAATTCACTGGTGGAAATTAAATAGGCCAGACAAATAGCCTTTTCTGCACCTGTATGTCTTCTGTCTAGAACCCAAGGGAGAAAGACTTCTCCTGAGGACAATTACAAAGGACAGCCTGCAGAAATTGCTTCCTGTGTAGGTCAAACTCAAGTCAAAGCTTACACCTTTGGTTAGTTTCACCTATAGTCAGCTCAACAGGTCAGCCCTTGTGTTTTCTGGCCTCTTAAATATTAAGCAACTGTTAAAAGATCACATTTGGATCCAATGACAGACTTCTGGCCAAGATGGACGCATAGGTAGACACACTGTGCCTCTTCGCACAACCAAAAGGACAACAACAAATTTAAAGACAAAGAACAATCAGAACT
Source organism: Tonatia bakeri (assembly GCA_004024845.1). Classification (NCBI taxonomy): domain Eukaryota; kingdom Metazoa; phylum Chordata; class Mammalia; order Chiroptera; family Phyllostomidae; genus Tonatia; species Tonatia bakeri. The sequence continues at coordinate 8,700 of PVIA01001312.1, read as the reverse complement.
GCCAGAAAATTGAACTTTATGGAAGTCTCACAACCAAGGCATTAAAGAAGAAACATTCATATGGACCAGTAGGAGGGGTGGAGATGGGCAGCCAGGTGGAGAGAACTCAGGGCAAGGCAGCAGCTGGTGGACTGGGTGGTCCCACATTTGTGTGCGGATAGACCGGGAGGAAAAACTGGGGAGCGAGACAGACCATGCAACCCAGGGTCCCAGTGCTGAGAAATAAAGCTTCAAAACCTGTGACTGAAAACCCCTGTGGCGGTTGTGGCAGCAGGAGAAACTCCCAGACTCACAGGAGAGCTTGTTGGAGAGTCCTAGAGTCCTAGGATGTACACAAACCCACCGACCTGGGAATCAGCATTAGAAGGGACCAATTTGATTGTGGGTAGTGGGGAAAGCCACTGAAAGCTGGCGGAGAGCTGAATAAGTGGCATTGTTCCCTCTTGGACCCTCCCCCACAGATAGCACCACTATGCAGAGATGTGGGTCATCCCACCCTGGCCAATACCTAAGGCACCATCCCTTACTACATAACAGGCATTCTCAAATAAAAAAAAAAAATGGCCCAAATGAAAGAACAGATCAAAGCTCCAGAAAAAGTACAACTAAGCAATGAAGAGATAGCTAACCTATTAGATGCACAGTTCAAAACACTGGTAATCTGGATGCTCACAGAAATGGTTGAGTATGGTGACAAAATAGAGGAAAGAGTGAAGGCTATGAAAAGTGAAATAAAGGAAAATGTATAGGGAACCAACAGTGATGGGAAGGAAACCAGGACTCAAATCAATGGTTTGCACTAGAAAGAAGAAATAAACATTCAACCAAAACAGAGTGAAGAAACAAGAATTCAGAAAGGTGAAAAGATGCTTAGGAACCTCTGGGACAACTTTAAACATTCCAAAATCCAAATTATAGGGGTGCCAGAAGGAGAAGAGGAAGAACAAGAAATTGAAAACTCATTTGAAAACATAATGAAGAACTTCCCCAATCTGGCAAAGGAAATGGACTTCCAGGAAGTCCAGGAAGCTCAGAGAGTCCCAAAGAAGTGGGACCCAAGGAAGCAAACTCCAAGGCACATCATCATTACATTACCCAAGATTAAAGGGAAGGAGAGAATCTTAAAATCAACAAGAGAAAAGGTGACAGTTACCTACAAAGGAGTTCCCATAAGACTATCAGCTGATTTCTCAAAAGAAACCTTCTGGGGAAGAAGGGGCTGGAAAGAAATATTCAAAGTCATCAAAGGCAAGGACATACATCCAAGATGACTCTATCCAGCCAAGCTATCATTTAGAATGAAAGGGCAGATAAAGTACTTCCCGGATAACATCAAGTTAAAGGAATTCATCATCATCAAGTCCTTATAGGAAATGTTAAAGGGATTTATCTAAGAAAGAGAAGATGATCAAAAAATATGAACAGTAAAATGTCAACAAACTCACAACTATCAAAACTAAGCCTAAAAAACAAAAAAGCAAAAAAAAAACCCCAAACAAAACAAAACAAAAAACAAATTAACTAAGCAAACAACTAGAACAGGAACAAAATCACAGAAATGGAGATCACATGGATAGTTATCAGTGGAGAAGGGGAAGGGGAAATGAGGGAAAAGGTACAGGGAATAAGTAGCATAAATGGTAGGTACAAAATAGACAGGGGGAGGTTAAGAATAGTATAGGAAATGTAGAAGTCAAAGAACTTATATGTACAACCCATGGACATGAACTAAAGGGGGATGTGGTGGGAAAGGATTTGCAGGGTGGAGGGGAATAAAGGGGGTGGAAATGGGACAACTGTAAGAGCATAATCAATAAAATATATTTTAAGAAAGGAAATCCAATAAGAAGTGTTCTTATAAAAGATAGAGCAGCAGACAGACAGACAGAAGGGAAGGCAATGTGAGACAGAGGCAGAGATGGGAGTATTGTGGCCACAAACCAAGGAACGCTGCCAGAAGCTGGAGCAGGCAAGAAAGAATCCCCCTTAGAGTCTCCAGGGAGACATAGCCCTGCGGACGTCTTGTTTCAAACTTCAGGCCTCTAGAATTGTGAGACAATAAATTTTATTGTTTTATGTCAAAAAAATAAAAGATTACATTTGAACTCAATTTAAATTGCAGCCATTCAATTGATCATCATCTCATAAGCAAACAGAAGAGAATAAAAGCAAAGTTACTTTCTGCCCTTCTTTTCACAAATTGGTGACACATTGATTAATTCATAATAATAATTTATTTACAAATTTTAATGAGGTTGAGGATGTTGATATATCACAATGTGCATCAATAAAAAAGTAGTTGGGATTTTTATTTTATCATGTCAAAACAAAGCAGGATTATTTCACAGTTAGAAGACAAATCTTAATGGAAAAGTTATACAGCCAGTGTCTCACATGTAAGTGTCCTGCGTAATGAGAAAGTGAAAAGAAGTCCTCCACACGTTCCCACTGCAGGGAGACCGCAGACTTGTTCAGGGTCAGCAGCTCAGGGGAGCCACTTCTGCCAGGACAGTGCGCGGTTCGCCCTGAGAACACTGAACTCCTGAAATCACAGTTCCAAAATGGCAACACCTCAAATGCTCACCAAGTTCATCAAATGAGAACTTTAAGTATAGAAATCAACTCAAGGTTGTAATTTCAACTCTCTATTCATTCAAATACCAGAACTACACAGATTTTAAAAGGCGATGCATGTCTATTTTCAATAATCACACTCTTTTCCTTTTAACACAAGATAATGGCAAGGATTAACTTACACATAGCGTATTATTTTTGGAACAATAGTATGTTCTATGTGAAGGTATTATACGATGGCCATCATCACTAATTACACAAGAATGTTTAAGATTTTGTTCATCATCATAATTTTAAAGACAAGGAGTCAAAGAATCCCAGTGGGACCAAGGGATTTGGCTGGGCCACCTCCTGTGTCTGTGAGCGGGGGCGGACAACATTTTGTGTCTGCAATGCCCATCTGCTACTCGACCCTCAGAACGCAAGTCTTTCTGAGGGTTCCCTCTGAGTCACAGAACTGTTTCTTCTAACACCTCCTACAGCAGAAATCCAAATAGTAGCAAAATACAAGTATTTGTTAAACTATTTTATTAAGTAATCATGATGATTTGCAAATGTCTTCTACCCTTGAGTCTGTACATTAAAATAGTGTTTAAAATTTAACGAAATCAACTCTGGAATCAGCACCACTAAAATACAAGCTTTTCAATTGGAAAATACTGTAATTAAACTTTTAAAAATATGGGTATATACTTTACTCTTTTACAACTGAAATAGCATTGTGCCAATTAAAACAATTACTTTTTATTCTATTATGAGTGCATCCAAAAATCCAAATGTAATTATTACAAATGCTCACGTAACTCTTACTTTACTTAAATGAGAAATGTTTTAAAACTTTCTTAAGATTTCATTGGCCGCAGTAACCAATATGTCTATTCATTAGTAGAGAATATTCCTACATGTTTCTTTTTGGCTCAAATTAAGTCCTTTGGTGATCAAAGGAGATACATTTTCATAGAAGTGAGATCATGGTGATCTAATACTCTCACTTATAAAATATAAATGAACAGATTTATGCTACTTGCAAATAAAACTTAAATTTACCATGGAACTTTTTAAATTACAAAATTTACTCCTTCATTCATTAAATAAATTTAATGGACTGAATTTCTGGATCCAAGTGCTACTTGCAACTTATGATGAAAGGCATTTATTCGTTCCACCTGGACTGGCCAGGTCAAGATGCAATGAGATTTAAACATTCCTCTTCGCAAGCAGAGTGCGTGGTTCAGTTTATAATCTGGAATCTCTTCAAGAAAGATCAAGATGATGGAGTCCAGATTTTGTTCAATAGCTTTCTGAACTGCTTGGTGCACCTTGAATCTATGTTAAAAAAAAAAAGAAGTAAATTCTGTATCAATATACAGCCTTTAATAGCCAAAAGCTCTAAAATGTATAATTCCTTTTAGGATTTACTTTAATCAGTCACTAAAAACCAGGTTATATTTTTTTCTTAATTTTATTTTTAAAATTCTTTGAGTTGTGAGTAATAATGCTGGTAATATTTAAAAGCCCAATTTAAAAACAAGTAAATACTTAAAATGTCATAACATTCACCTACCTTTTGCATAATGGGTCTTTCAGCAGATTCTGTGTTATAACAAAAATAGTTTTTCTGCTCCTTTTGATGCTATTGACAATTGCTTCAAGTTCAAGAACGCCTGCCTGAAAGTCCCTTTCTTCCAGACAAAATCTGAGCGTTTGATCTTTTTCCTCCATGGGGGAGAAGTGTTCCCACACCCAGTCCCTGTCTTCATAGGCATGAATTATATACGCTGCGTAGTCAAACTGCTCTGGCTGTCTATCCATTTCTTTGAAACCAAGAGCTCGATGCACTAAAACATTCCAATAAAAAGATAGCCTCCAGCCCTCCAAATGGACGAACAGCACCACAGAGATAAAAATCAAGAGGATGCTGGTACTTATCATAAAGAAGAGTTCAAAGGGCGCACTGTCTTTGCAGGGTGATACATCGAAAAGCATCACGGGAAAACCATGGTACTGAGGCGGAGTGTTGCAGAGGTAATGGCTGGACAGCTCAGAGATGTTGGTGTGGGTGCTATTGATCCAAGTAACGAACCAGGCGATACTCTCACACGTGCAATCGAACGGATTGAAGCTCATATCTAAATTACTCAGGTTCTTGAAAGCTGGCCCAAACACACTCTTCTCAACTGATGTGATGAGATTCTTCTGGAGGCTCAGTGACTTTAGCGACGCCTGATCATCAAAGACGGAGGGTGGAAGCATGTTTAAATTATTCAATCCTAAACTGATGCTCTTTAACTGAAATAAGTCCTTGAAGACATCTACCGGGATCTCATCAAAGCCATTCGACTCTAAATTAAGGATATGGAGGTGGGAAAGCCCCTTTAGGAAATTCACGGGGCCGCCGGGGTTGGCATGTTTCCAGAGCCTGGCTAAGTTGTTATGCTGCAAATCCAGAATTTCCAGTTTCTCCAGACCCTCCAAAAGGTCCTCGTTGATGTTGGCTATGTTGTTGTTGCTTAGATCGAGAATGGTCAAGTTACGCAGGGGGCGAAAAGGCGAAGCGGCCACGATTCTAAGGGCCACCCTTCGGAGCATCAGTCGTTGAAGGCTTGGCACCGAGGTAAACGAGCTGCTTGTCAGCTGTAGGTATTTGTTGTAGGAAAGGTAGATTTCTACAATATTGTCTAGACCTCTCCACTCCTCGCCTGTGAGTTCTTGCCCAATTTCATTAAGGCCGAGGTCAAGCACCTTTAGGTGACCCAACCAAGAAAAAGCAGCACCCTCCACTTTTGAGATTTTATTTCTGCTTAGGTTGAGCATAAGCAAAGGAGAATGGGCAAGCGATATAAATGTTTCATTTGTTAAAGTTTGAAAACTCGTGAAGGAGTTGGATAGACTTAAATATTTCAGCTTTATGAGTCCCATGAACATATTGCTTTTCATGCCCGGAAAGTTGTTATCGTCCATGTTAAGATACTCCAAACATGTTAGCCACTGAAAGGAAAAATCGTCGATCTTGGGAAGTGAAGCAAGGGGATTGCTTTGTTTGGTAAAAGAGCGTCTCAAGTTCAGGGACCTCACATTGGAAAGCCCATGAAAGGAGCGAGAAAACAAGTGGCCTATGTTATTATACTCCAGGAAGAGATATTCTAGGTGTGGAAACCAAGCAAAGGAATCATTGCCGACCGTGTTTAAGCTGTTACGGGAAAGATCAAGTGTGGTGAGATTTGTCTGCTTCAGTCCAGCGAAGGTCACATTGCTTGTTCTGGACAGCTGGGTGCTACTCAGGTACAGATTCCGAACACTTGTGTTCGCTAATTCCAGACACAGCTTCTCTGTGAGACTGGGACCCAGCTGGACATTGTTCAAAGAGAGACCAAATAGTTTTCCGATTGCATGAAAACACCCAGGAGAGAACTAAAGGTGGAGGGGGAAAGAAAGAGGTTAGTAAGCAAAACACAATCGAGTTGGTATGACCCTAGCAAAGTTTAATTACATACAGTCTGCTACTCAACTCCCCTTCCCACTCACCACCCTATCTATGTGTTCTCTGCATCCTGGATGCACAGCCCCGTACTCTACCTGTCACCCGTGCCCTGTCCAGCCGTCACCTCCCCTGGCCGCAGGCTAACTTTTACTCAGCATTCCTGTCTCAACTGAGACATCACTTCTCCTGGGGCTCGCCCTGACCTCTCAGTCTAGGTGATGCCTCTTAGGACTTTTCCTTCATCGCACCGACTGTAGCGGTCCTTAATAAACTATCTGTCAAGTTGCCCTTGGGGCAGAGCCTCTGTCTGTCTTGGGGACCACTGCTCTCAGTGAACATCATGGAAGGAATGGGTGGATTTTACTTTTGAAACAGAAATGCCTACATTTTCTTCTGTAACTCTGAGTTCCAGCCACCCTCTTTGTCTTTGCACCACAGTGTCCTCCTGACTCATTGCATGACAGGGTTTCCAGCTTCCTTCCGCTCTGTGCCATTTCCTCACCAGAAGCTTTGGTTGCTTTGGGACACGGCGAAGGCGAGAGAGCAGGAGGCAAGGGACAAGGAGTCTGGAGAGGACAGTAGCCGTCCCCAGCAGCTACACACCAGGAGAACAACGAGGCTCTGATTTCTACTGTGTCATTCGTGAGTTTGGGGGTCAGTGGGAGGAAAGACACAAATGTGAAAGAAAGCGTGCTTTCTTGCACATAGAGGGAGTTGAACTGCAAAGCAGGAAACCAGTATACTAAGTATGATAAAATTATATGATAGGATTATTTTGCAGTAAGTAAAATTAAGTTTTTGAATACTTCTGAGTGGCATGGAGGATGTTCACGATATGCTTCCTTTACATGGCAGGGCACAGGGTCATCCTCAAACACAGGACATAGCACAACCAATAGAACACAGTCTCTGGTCTCACACCTCCAGAAGCCAGCTCTGTCACCAGCTGGTCACCTGGGAGACCGGAAACAAGTCCCTCAATCTTCTCCTGAGTGAAATGGTGGCAGGGAAGAGTTGGTTACAGGGCTGTATAAAAATATAAATAAATAACTTGTCATAGGGCCTGATAAACAGTTAATTACTTTATGAATTTAAGCTGCTGGACTTTATTGTTATTATTATTATTATTAGGAAGAAAGTTGGAGATAAACATACTCAAATGCCAACATTGGTGGTCTCTGGATTGTGGGGTTTGCATGGTTTTAATTTTCCCCCTCGTTATTTATATATTTTATAAGATTTCTACACAAAAGGTTCTAAACAGAAAAAAATGCTGTTCAACAACTAACATGAGTAGCTTACATAAAATCTTTAATTATTATCAGAATAATTTTGTACACTATTTTTATGTCTGAAAATTAAATCACAGCTTTATAAAGTCTAACTTAGTTTAAGATTTCTTTTATTTTCAAAGTCTTTTCTGTTTTTTTATTTCATTTTTAAAGATTTTATTTATTTATTTTTAGAAAGAGGAGAAGGGAGGGAGAAAGAGAGGGAGAGAAATATCGATGTGTGGTTGCCTCTTACGTGACCCCTACTGGGGACCGGGCAACCCAGGCATGTGCCCGGACTGGGAATCGAACCAGTGACCATTTGCTTCACAGGTCAGCACTCAAGCCTCTGAGCCACACCAGCCAGGGCAATTTAAGATTTCTAATATTCTCAGCCTGGAAAGAACAAAATACAGACATATCTGCATATGTAAATAGTTAACAAGTCGGAGACCTTGAGTCCCAAAGTGAGGGTTAGTTAAGGTAGGCTCCGTTGTAGGAAGGCTTTATAATCATAAATCAGTGCTAGTTATTCATTGAACACTTCCATGCCAGACCCTGTGATACATCTTTTTAACCACACAGCCCTATAATGTTTGTTACACCAACTTTAAAACTGGGGAACTAGAGAAGAGAGAACTCGAATAATTTGCTTGATTCCACATCGAATAAAAGATAAACCCCAGATAGCGAGGCAACTAACTCGACTCTCAGGCCTGTGTATTCAAACATCATGCTGCGTTAATTCTTTCAAGGGCTTTGTATGATAGATGGTATTATTTCTACTTTAGGTGTGAGGAATCTAAGACCTAGAGAGGTTAAGTTCCCTGAGGTCAAAGTACAGCTCTGCCACGGAATGAGGATTCTAACCCACTTCTGTCCAGGAGCGGAGCCCCAGCTCCTAAATGGCTACCAAGCTCCCTTTCTCGTGAGATGATATCGTGGCCAAGCAGTCAGTGCGAAGGATTTTGGAAAACAGGACAAAGGGCACCTCCTCTTCCTGTAGCGTTTTTTAGATTCCCACCCACGTGACACAGCTCAGGACTGCCCACACTTGAAGGTAGAACACAGAACAGTTTTACCCACTTCTTACCTCTTTAATTGGATTTGATGACAATTCTAATTTTCTTAAAGAAGAATTGCCGAGGAAATCAAGTTCTTCACGTGTTAGTACTTTAATTTTATTATTTGATAATAGAAGCTCTTGAAGATTTTGCAGCTGGAGCTCAGTTCCTAATTTCGTAGATGGTATGCCGTTATGAGATAGATCTAATTTGATTAAATTCTGGGAGAGAAAAAATACGTACATAAGTTAGAGTCTTGCCACCAAAAACAATTCCTCTGAGTGCATGTGACTCTTACAACTAACTCAAA
>PVIA01001311.1:0-293210 GCA_004024845.1 Tonatia bakeri | reverse complement strand
CCCAGATTGCTCTATCCAGCAAAGCTTTCATTTAGAATGGAAGGGCAGATAAAGTGCTTCTCAGACAAGGCCAAGTTAAAAGAGTTCATCATCACCAAGCCCTTATTATATGAAATGTTAAAGGGACTTACCTAAGAAAAAGAAGATTAAAAATATGAACAGTAAAAAAAAGTCATCAAGTGGAGGGTTAGCAACAGGGAAGTAGGAGGAGGAGAGAGGGGGAAAAGATATAGAGAATAAGTAGCATAGACAGTAGGTAGAAAATAGGGGGAGGGTAAGAATAGTATGGGACATGTAGACACTAAAGAACTTATGACACATGGACATGAACTAAAGGGGGGAATGAGGGTGGGAGGGGGGAAATGGGCCAACTGTAATAGCATAATCAATAAAATAAAGAATTAAAAAAAAACCAAATGCAAAGTTGATGATAGTTGGACAAGAAGGATTTAAACAAGGGGAGTCAAACTCATTTTCTCGGGGGGCCACAGCAGCCTCGTGGTTGCCTTCAAAGGGCTGAATGTAATTTTAGGACTGTATCTGTGTATTACTCCTTCACAGTTAAGTGACAGCTCGGCGCTGCCGCAGGGTAGAAACAAGGTGCCAGGCTGGATAAAACATGGTGGAGGGCCGGATTTGGCCCGCAGGCCTGTGTTTGCTACCTGCACCTTAAACCCTGCATGTGGCATTGTGTACATGGCTCATGGAAGTGAGCACGTCCAAAACCTGTTAGATGCCGCCCACAGCTGATGTACCTGTTAACAACCCACAGGGCAAGTTCAAGTTCGCAATTCCCCACATTATTCCTCACAGCTGGAGTCCTCAGACATTTTAACGTTTGAAAATTTGACCGTAGTGTATTATTGCATTTCCCTAAATCCTAGTAAATACCTGTAAGTGGAATTTATGGGTTGTGTATTAGTTCTCCTTTTACTTTTTTGAGGAATCTCCATGTTCTTTTCCACAATGGATGTACCATTTTATATTCCCCCCAAAAGGCACGACTATGAGGATCCCCATTTCTTCACATGCTTGCCAACACTTGCTTTTCTGTGTCTTTTTGACAATAGTCATTCTCACAGGTGTGAGGTGACATTTCACCGTGGTTTTGATTTGCATTTCCCTGATAATTAGTGATGCTGGACATCTTTCCACGTGGTTTCGGTATTTCTTTTCCAGTGTTTTGAAGGTAATGGTTTCATGTCCCTTTGTATTTCTTGCTGCTGGTGTCTTCTTATCGCTCATATCTTTTTCTTAGGTTTTAAGATGATTTTGCTGACCTCATTGTTCTGTGGATTGACTGAGCGCAGAGAGGAGAATGGCGGTTGGCAGGGCTGACAGGTGGGGAAATGCTGAAGATGCTGACCCAGGGGTGAAAACCTGCAACAGGAAGATGAGTGTGTTCCAGAGACAAAGTGGTCGCATGGCAAGTACAGACAGCAATGCTGGGTTACATTCTCCAGACTCGAGAGAATGTAGAGAGTGGATCTTAAATATCTCACCCCCAAAATAAAAGATAGTTATGTGCATCATAGAGGTGTTAACTATGGTGGTAATCATGTTACACTATATAAATGTATCAAATCAGCTATGGTACATCTTAAACTTACACAATATCATGTCAATGATGTCTTAAGAAGGAGAAAAAGCCAGAGAGGAGAGGAGAGGCTAAGAGAGGAAGGTCAGGTTTCCTGGAAGATTGATTGATTATATTCTTTCAAATTTGAAGAGTTTATTTGAATTGTAACACTGTGCCACAACTGCTCTTAGAATCATATTTCCTTAATCAGGAGTCAGCTTCAGTTGTGAAATAGATCTTTTTTCCCCCCTTTGAGGTCAACTTGTTACAGATGGAACAGCACGACACTGTTTATACTGAAATGGGTTTTGAGCTGTGCAGGAGCAGAGGTGGTAATACACGGCATGATTACATTTAATTTATATTTCATTTCTAACTCTCTTGAGCCCTAGCTCTGCTTTCTCATTTTCCTTTTTTGTGACTTTGGTTGTAGGATGAGGACTATAGATTTTCATCCCTAATTCCCAAATACCTGCTTGCATTTCTGTGAAAGCAACCTTCTTTCTAGAAGATTTCCCTTTTGTTTTGCTTTAGAAATTTCATGGTTTTCTTTGTCCCTTGCTCATCTCTCTCTGTTCCAGAAACATGAAGTTATCTGAAATCTTGGTTGCCAATAAACTAATTTAAGAAGTAAAATTATTTAACTGATTTAAATCAGACTATATTAAAACTTATTAACATCCATATCTCCTAATTAATTGCTGTCAAATTCCAGAAAAAAATTTGTTTTTATTTTCTCAGAAATTGGTAAAGAACATTGTTATATTTCCTATAGCTGTGGAAGAGACAGAAGCTGAAGTCTGAGCTTTACAAAAGCCTCTATCATTAACAAAGCAAAATTTTAGGTTATTTATCATAATTCTCTTACATATCCACTTACTAAGGTTTTCTACCTTCTTGCATGTTAACCAATGCCTGCAAGGTTGGGACACTATTTTTTTCTCTATGTCCTTTTTTCTTCTCAGATAAAGATTCTCTTTTCTTTTATTTTATAAAATTTATATAGAGTGCACTAAACAGTTTATAAGTGTGCATTATGCCTCTATATTGTGTGTGATCTTATTTACTGACATTTCATTTTATTTTTAAATTAAATTTACTGAGGTGACACTGGTTAATAAAGTGATATAGCTTTCATATGTACAATTCTATGATACAGTATGGGGGGGCTCCACCTGCAGGCCCCCCCAGCCACCACAGATGAGAACTAGTCTACCAAGACATGATCTGCTTGGGGAGTAAAGGTGGCGGATCTCTCAAAGAAGGGCTAAGAGCCTTTTCCTCAGTGGGCTTTTATTGGGTTTGTTTGCACAGGAATACAAGTAAAGCTCATTAATCATTGTTAGGCAGTAAGGATCAAACAATAGATAACATACAAAGAACTACTAGGGCTTATTCTGAGTCAGGGTCTGTGAGCGAAAAGGCTACAAAACTTTGGGAAACAAATTCATTTCCTGCTTGGACCCTTATCATTCTTAGCAAAGCAGGTTTCACAGGATGTTATATATTCTTTCTTAGGCCTGATCACCTGGGGAACCTGCCCTTTCCAGCACAGGGCTTAACTGCCCTCTGTCATTGTTTCAGGCTTAAGTCACACAGGGGAAGTAAGACAGCCAAGAGATTAGGAGACTTCTCACAGACAGAATGAAGACTCAGGCTATGTCAAAGCCGAGGGGCGAGGGTCTATCACCCCCTTTTGCTATAGCCCCCCAAGTCCTCCCCTGTGATCATGCTTGTCTTAGGTCATCCCTCCCTTGAGGAATCTTACCCATCACTGGCTAACCAATTATGCATTGGGTGCCAGGCAGGGTGAAGTAAGAGAGGCAGAGGTGGTGCACCTGCCAGGGAGATAAACTTTGTCTCCTTAGTAGCTTATGGTCTGAAGGTTGCTCACTCAGCCTTAGCCATGTGGGGCTTACAGCCTTTGAAACCAGGCAGGGTAGTTGCCAACAATAAAGGGGTTCAAAATACAGTGACAAAAGGTTTGGCTTGGGGTGGTGGACACAATGCAATGTACCAATGTATCAAGTTACTCTTTCAAATGAAGTAATTTCATTCCTCCTATGAGCAAATGTGTACTTTTTTTATAATTAGGCAACAAAACTATGAAATTGTGGAATTAAAGGTAAATACTATTATTTATGTACAAAACAAGAACAAGTTGAAAACTTTGAGATATGAAGTGTGGAATGTATACAAATGCTAAAATGTACTAAGAACTTTCTAAAGAGAGTTCTGCATCTAAGTCATATAAATAGATGTTTAGTGAGCTCTTGCTTAGTTCTTGGAAATATTTTGGATGCTATGATTTTGCATGCATGTGTGTGCATAGTATCCCCTTGCTTTTTTCATTCTGTAGGATTAATATGTCTTGAATCAATATTCTTCACTCTGTCCCTCCCACCATTTCATTTTCTCCTGCACTACCTGTTCAGTTGTTACACCACTGCTCTCAGTTTAACATTCAAATTTCTAATCATGATATTGTAGGCATCTTTTGAATTTCCTCTTTATCTCTTATAGCTTCTTTCACCAACACAGCACCCCCGCCATGCATGTTTTTTGGGGTGGGGAATTACCCCTCCCATTTCATGGTGTTCTGTTAGAGTCATCAATCATGGTGTCTCTCCCAGGAGTGAGCACATGATACAAGCTAGACCAATCAAACTTTTCCAAGAATTGACTCCAGAATAGAGTGACAAACCAGACTTGAAGTGGGTGGAGTGGAGTCATTGAAATGACTGTATTCTGAAGAAAATTCCATGAATTCCTGCCACGGAAAAAGATCCCCTAGGAACCTTTTAGGTCCTGTATTTCTTGTCATCTAGCATAGCTTCTCCATGAATTACATGGTTTAGTCAGTTCAATAAGTTCCTTCATTTTCTAAAATGTTACCTATAAGTTCGTTTTTATTACTTTTAAGGACTTTATTAATAGACTCCTTCACAGAGCTTCAAACTCATCCCTTACTATTCCCCATTTTGCAGCTGAGATGTAATTCTCTGTTCTTGCTTATGTCACCAGCCATTTTTCCTCATTGTTCTCACCATGTGTCCCCGGTTGTTCCTTACCTGGCACTGGACATTTGCACCTCATGCAGATCTCGTCCCGCTTGTCTGTGCACCTCTAATCCCTAAATATCCTCTGCAATTCAACCTCCATTTTCTCTGGGAGGACTTCCTTTATTTTCCAGATGCTTCTACTACATGCTTCTATAACTCTTTTATCACACCTTTCAGTGGTCGCTTACTTGCTGTGAAAGAGGAAGTTCCATAAGTTTAGAATCTGCATCTGCCTTATTCATATTTTATTCATAGTGCCTACAATGAATAAACACAATTTAGCAAATATTTGTTGAATAAGGAGTAAATGAATTAACAGAAGAGACACTCATCTAATTCTATGAGACATTGTATAATCATGCTCCAAATGGAGCATAACCATGATCCAGGCAGTGAGTCTTCTGGCTACTTAGAAAAAGTAAAAAGTAGGGAAGGAGGCAGGAAGAGCATGGAGTTTGATTTGGTCCATGAAGACAGGATCCAAGAAGATGCAAAAAAAAAAAAAAACGAAAAAATTTTGGCCCCAGCATTGTAAATTTTGTATTTCAAAATGGTGCTTGTGAAATCTGTAGGCTTTTTCTACTGTGGCATTCCCTCACTATGTAGATATGTTGATAAGTAAGTTTATCTCACATGTCAGTTCTGGTGAGTGGTGGGATAATGAAGCCAGTACTGACTATAAATGTTTTGGTAATTAATTAGCAATATCTGCCTTGGAAGAGGATTGAGGGAATGATGGGTGTTTTCCACTCATAGACTGATATAATCTATAACCCCCTAGTTGCCTTTTGAAGTAAATGATTCCAAGAATTGCCCAGAGAGATGTAGAAAATGCCAGTTGCACTAAGAAACCTATTGAGGGCTCATATAAAATTATAGAAATCTACAATTGTTAATATGTCTCAGACATACTTATTTACTTTACAGATTTGTAAGTCAAGGGACAGAGAAGAGAAGACAGCCCTCCCAAGAATGCCCACCAATCAATCAGCAAAAATATTACTTTTTCTATTTCCTGGTCTGGAGTTTTCGGTTACATAATCAAATTTAAGTTTTCTTTTTAAATCAAAGACTTAAATTAATCAGGCATGTGTTAGTTGTACCAGACAATCTAATTTACTTTAGCCCTTCCATTTTCATAAGTAAAAATAGTTAATAATTAGAACATGCCATACTATATGTACAATTACTAGCCAATACATGGCACATAGTAATAAATTAATAAGTGCTACCTGATATTTCCATTGTGATATTTTAGTTTAAGCAAAATATTTAACTGACTCAACTTCCAAATTTTTTGGAAGAACTTTGTATCAGTTTTTAAGCCGTGATAAAACCATTTGTTTTTAAGGGAACAGGACCACACATTATAAAGGGTTACTTATTCCATTATGACTTCTTTACAAAACCTTTTCCTCTAACAGGGGTGTCCAGCCCACAGCCCCTGGGCCCCATGTGGCCCAGGATGGCAATGAATGTGGCCCAACAGAAAATCATAAATTTACTTCAAAACTTGTTTTTTTGTTCATCAGTTTTCGTTAGTGTTTGTGTATATAATGTGTGGCCCAAGACAACTCTTCTTTTTCTGGTGCGGCCCAGAGACATCTGACAGTTGGACACCTCTCAAACAGCACAGGGATGAAGATGGTCTAGAAAATTGTGGGTAGGGCTTGGATCATGGAAGAGCACTGAGAGACAGCAGGAGGTCAGCAGAAGGAAGAAACAGGGAAGAGAAACAAGTGATCATGCGTGATATTTTAAAGAAGGCTTTCTCTAATTCCATCTCTTTTGTAATCATGTTACAATTTCAAGGTTAAGTTTTCCTTTTTCCAGTATAAACTTTATGGATTATCACATTTTACTTATGCAGGAGAAGTGGTGACAGCAACAGGTGTGGCTTTGGTACTCTGCCCAGCACTCTGAAGCCAGTTACTAGCATTAATGAAACAATGAGTGATGAACAGAGGTGGCAAATAGTCTTGCTGTAGACCAGGCACTGAGCCAATTGTTCATTCACATTCTCTTAATCACTGTCGTAACTTAAAAGAAAGTTGTTCCCATTTTGTTGAAAGGAAAATGAGGCTTGCAGCAGTTGACTTGTCCACAATCACATAGGTAACAACCAAGTATGAAAGTACAAAACCTCACTGTCAACAAAGTCCATGCCTTTAACCACTACAATAGACTGTAAGAAGCACTCACTTCCCTCCTCTCTCTCCTTGTGATTTTTACACGTAGGATAGCAACCTCCACCATCCCTATTCAAATCAGTGCTGAACAAAAGCCAGAACCTTAGGAAGCCATCCAGCCCCATCTTCTGTCCTGGCTGGACAGGAGTGTCCTCCAGATGCACCATTTGGCTGGGCTCCTCTCAACTGTGATGCCTTTGCACCTGCTGTTCCTTCTGCTTGGAAGGTCCTTCCTCAGTCTTGTCAGCTCATTACTTCTGTATCTTGGAAACATTACCTGACCTCCAAGATATAAATCAGGTAAACTCCTCATCTTTTCAGCACCTGGGATGGTTCATTCCACTGTGGGAGACCCAGGGCTTTTGTACTTACCTTAGTCACATTATGTATGACATGGTATTGAAACTGTTGACTAACTTTCCATTCTCTTCAATAGATAATGGCATGAGAATAGGAGGTCAGTTTTATTCTACTTCTGCCCCTAGTGCTAGCACAGTAAATACAACCTAAAGGATACTCCAAAAAACATTGTATGAATGAATCATGAGTGTTGATAATAATAATATAATTTCTGAGCAATTCTATGTGCTAGACATTATACTTAGTTTCTTCATGTGTTACCTCATTCAATTTTTTCAGTCAATCTGGAATCCAAATAATATTATTTCCACTTTAAATCAGGAAAATAAGACCCAGAGAGGATGTGGGATTTACCCTTGTTTACATGAAGAGTTAGTGCCAGAGGAAATTTGAAGTTTGCTCTCTCTAAAGTAGACTCCATACGCATAAGCACTGCCCTCCCTTCATGATGGTAATGATGCAGACTTCAAGACACGTGATTTTAGAACCATCACCTTACCATGTAAACTTCATCTGTTGCTCTCCCATTGAAAAAGAAAAAAGAATGGCTTAAATGGCCCACTTCCCCCTTGTTCTCGCACTGCCCCAGTTGTTTCTGAATTGGAACCTTTGTCCTTGGGTCACCCTCCTCTGGTGAGCATTACCTCCTGCCTGCTTGTTCAGGCCTTACCTATCCATTGGGAATAGCTGAAGTAGCGTTCTTCCCTGGTTTCTTGAGCTCAAACTCACACTGTATTTTGTCCCTTCAATTTGCACTTTTTCTTGTGTTTTTGGTGAAATTATGTGGAAGGTAAGAGTGCAGTTTTTGGAGTCAATCGGAGCTGAGCCTGTAGTTGACTCAACAGTATACTAGCTTTGCCTTAAGATTAATACTGACTGTACATGACGGATGCCTCCATGGTGAGTTACTTGGCCAGTAAGGATCTCAAGATGCACAGATGGGTGTGGGAGTGAACAGGTTAGTGCCTGAGACTGTGGGTGCCAGTCAAGGCAAATGAAGGCTGGGTTGCTGGTGAAGAGAATAAGAAGAATAAGACAAACTTGCAATTAAATGGGAGGAAATAAGAATGAGAAATTGAACAAAAACCAAAGATCTGCCTTAGAGGTTGGAGAAGTCTGCAGAGGTTGAAGTGTGTCCCATAAGGCAAATACTGGGATGGTAAGTTTTGGCCCAGGCACTTGCCCAGCTGCATACAGAAGATGGTCCTCTCCAAGGCAGTAGGGAACAGGGGCCATTGAAAAGTACCCAGTCTGTGAGATCTGCGGAAATCTTTGGCTTTGTGGTCATCTCCACTCTTTCTGCTTCTGACAAACAGGCTTTTTTTTTTTTTTTTTTGCTATTGTTTTATCTTTTCTTGGGTTTGTATTTACTATCTTTATGGCTAGAAAGAAGATATCTGGCCTCTCAAAAGCAGGCCCCCTTTGCTCTTGAAGACATTTGCATTGAATGGTGCAAAGCCAAAAGGAACAGGTGGAAAGGGAATATTCACTTATTTCCCCCATGTCACACCAGGATGGCCGTTCTCCGTGCCACCTGCATCATTTAGCGGTCCTGATGACAGAGCACAGGGCCTGGCAGCGTGCTTAGGCTGCTCCCTGGGGCTGCCTGGACTGCTGGGGCTGCTAGCTGCGCTATGGTCTCTAGACAATCTGTCATTTCTGCTTTGTCCCAAGAACCTTTGGCAACAACAAAAGCAAAGAGGTATCTGAGAACCAGGGAAGCCAATGTAGAGAATTTGCCCTTTCTTTATTTTAAAAAATACAGGTGTCATTGGCACCACAAGAAGTCATTAGGTCTTGAGAACATTCATTTAGAATCAAGATCACCTATGGGCATGTTACAATTTTAGACCAAAAATATGGCACCATCTTTGTTATGTTTTTTACCCTTTTTTTTTTTACCAGGTTCTGTGAATAGGAGGAACTATTTGGGGAGAGAATAACTACCTATGTATGAGCATGTATGTGTGTATCTGTATCTCTCTTTTACTCTATGTATCAAAAGAAAGAGGGAGTGGGATGCAAACAGACTCACACACTACATAACACACACACACACACACACACACACACAGAGTTATTTCCCCAAATATAAGAGAGAGAAAGAGTTAAGTGCCTACTGCACCAGAAGTCCAACAGCCCAGTTTCCACTGAGAGGCTGAGGGCTTCCGAATGCCCACAGTGCTGAGAAAGATAATACTGATTACTAAAGCAGGCCTGTGGCTGGATGGTGGGGACAGCACCATAGAGCGCAACAAGGTTGTGAAGACCTGGAAGGCTCATGCCTGGTCGGAAAGGGGCAGCAGCTACTTACTGTCTTTTCACCATTGCCTTGCAGGGCGCAAGTCCAGTCAGTGTTGCCAGACTTTCCTGTCTCAATAAAACTGGAAAGTATACATAAACAAACAATTTTAAATACAAAATAAAACCATGGACATGTACTGCATTTTCAGACTATAAGACGCACTCCTCCCCCACAATTTGGGAGGAATAATGGTTGTTAATGCTGCTGTTGAGTTCTGTTTACATTTACATTGGTGAAATATTATGTTATTTATGTTATTAAATATTTTACCACATTTTTTGCTTCAAATTTTTTTTTCCTATTTTCCTCCTCTAAACCCTAGGTGCATCTTATGGTCTGAAATATTATGATAATTCTCCCATCCCAACCACAGCTTCATTTATTACCCATTATCCAGTTGTTTCTTTTTCATTTACTGTTGCCAGTCTTTCTGTATATATGTAGGTTACACCCTGGGTAATCGCCTCATTTCATAGATGAAGTCACTAGAGCGCAGAGACATGAATTGCCAATTTGCAGTTCATGGCAGAGGTGGTGTCGCACATGTGATCTCAACTCCCCAGCCAGCGTAGTTTCCAAGATGCCTTATTCACCTTTCCATCTAACCAATGCATCGATATGGATGTTACTAAAACAACTGAACCTTATTGTAGATATTAGATTAGGGAGAAGAAGCTGGAGAAGATCCTTTGATTGTATCAACAAATGCTTATAATCATATGTCCCATGTTTGCATGTAGAAGCCCAAATTACATTTACCAACCGTGGACATCTGGAATTTATTTTGTTGGCTTAAAAATAATAGGATGTATCAATAAGAAATATTTCCTAATAAATGGCATTAGGATATTTCTCACTCCCCACTTCTATCCATTGAAAGCACATAGAAAGGCTTCCAGCCAAAACCCAGGTCTCATCTCTTCATGTCTTTCATGTTCTTCTGGGATTATTTATTTGAACTTATACATCCTTATCAAGTCAGAGGGGGTTTATGAGTCTCGTATGCATTCTGTCAAAA
Source organism: Tonatia bakeri (assembly GCA_004024845.1). Lineage (NCBI taxonomy): Eukaryota > Metazoa > Chordata > Mammalia > Chiroptera > Phyllostomidae > Tonatia > Tonatia bakeri. The sequence continues at coordinate 282,697 of PVIA01001311.1, read as the reverse complement.
GTAAGAGTTCCAATGCCAACTTTTCATTTAATACATAAAAGTTACTAAATTATACATGTTAGAATATAAATATTACACTAATTAGTATAAACTACTGGCCCATTTTTCTCATGAAAGATCAATTTATAAGAACAGAGTGCAGGATAGGCAGAAAAAAATTCTTTTCATTTAGAGAAAGGGATGGTTTTGGTAAGTGTTTGAAACAGGCCTTGCAGATAGTGAAGTCTTGTGAGAGTGAGAATTAGATAGTACGTGAAAATCATATAGTGTAACTTCTGACACTAAGAAAACAATACATCATCAAGTTATTAGTGATTATTATCACTGTTATATTATTATCAGTTATATTGTTCATTTTCCTGTGGAGAGATTTATTTAAGATCCATGGAAGACACAGATGTGATTGCACATCAAGATTGGACTTTTTCCTGGGGCATCAGCCAAAATTTGTTGAGAAGGCAAGAGCCATTTTCTGTGGGGCACATATCACTTTCATCTTACTTTTGAATAATTTCTAACTCAAGAAAGTATTTGTTGAATCAAAAATGTTCTGGAGAATATTTCTTTCACCAGTACCATCAAAGGCTTGAATTTAAAAAGAGTTTTTGTATACTATTTCTTTCAATTTTTGCATTGTCCATGATGGGAAAAAGCTTAACTCAGGTGGATGACTGACTTCCAATGTGTGGATTAAGTGCCCACATGTCAGTTCCCCAGCTCCCAGAGGTAGTCCCTGCAGAAATGGGACTGTGGAGGGTCACCAGTATTAACAGAAAACAATTTTAAATGTTTACCTTTTAGTCCTTGAATGATTTTGTTAAAGGAGAAATGTTCTATAGTAATTTGAAGAGAGCCTATTGCACCCCTCACTCCGAGATAATCGTGAGTGCAGAAATTCAGCTTATATTCAACAATGAGGCTTCACAGCCTTCATCAGTGTGCAGATCTGGGCGGTGTTTCCTTAGGACATGCGCATGGGCCACCCTCTAAGACGAGATCCTTCTGAGCAGAAATTATGCTTCATCTTTCAGGATTGTAAAACATTTATAATTATAATATCCAGAGTCGTTTCCCTGCTCTTCATCAGTTGAAAACTAGAGCTAATGGGCAAAGTAGAGACGGCTACAAATAGGAGGAGCAAATGTTACTGCTTGACCTACGAACAGCTGTGCTGTGGTGCGGAGCAGAAACGACAGTCTTATGTGTAACATCTGAAATTGGTTTTCCTCTTAAGGGACAAAGCAATTTAATTTTCAAAAATATTTGAGTTTTATTATGTAGGAAAAGCCTCTGATTTAATGGGTTTATTTCTTCATCTTATGTTTACCCTTTCCTTTGTGGAGGGCATTTATTATAGTTACTGGCCTTATATTAAATAAGATAAAATCTCCAGATTTATCTCAATACAATGTTTAATTCCTCGTCATTGTCAGTAAAATGTAAATACTTTTCCCAGTAAAGTCGTACTTTATTGTTTAAATCTTTAGTCTCTTCCCACCTTCCTCGCACCCCGAGACTGTCATTTTGGTTTCTGAAGTAAAACCAACCAATCCATGAGTGTAGATTGTGGGTAATGTTGATACCACATGCAAAAAAGAAAATAACTTCTCAAATATGCTTTCGGGATCCTCTAGTAATTTAATCATTTTAATTATTTCCAAGTCCTGATATTCCCTTTAGATTTTTAAATGATTTTCATCTCCTTATTGAGACTCCCTATCTAGTGTATCATTGTCATAATATTTTCCTTCCTTATTTGAGCATAACTTATTTCATCATTTGTATGTACTAATTTTACAGTAGTTCCTCTTTGTCCTCGGGGGCCTTCATTCTAAGACCCTCCAGTGGTGTCCGAGATGGCAGATAGCATCCAGCCCTAAGTGCTATGTTTCTTCCTGTGCACACAGACCTGTGACAAAGTTCAGTTTACAAATTGGGCACAGTGAGAGAGTAACAATAATTAGTAATAAAAATAGAATATAAGTTATGTGAATGTGGTTTCTCACAGCAAACTAGCAGAAATGTCGTTGTTCACAATTTTATGAATAAAAGATTTGGTTCTTAGGATAGATCTTAGCAACCCCAGCCTATGTTCTTTTTTCTTTCCTTATTAAGTTGAAAACTGCTACTTTTTTCACTTAAAGGTAACACTTCATGGCTCCTCTTTGGCATCTCCGAACTGCCAGCATCACCGTCCTCATGCATTGGGGCCGTAGTGAAGTAAAGCCAGGGCTGCGTGAACGTCGTGGGGCAACGCTCAGTCTAACTCAGAGGGCTCCAAAGTGACTGATGGGTGGGAGCGCACGCAGTGGAGGGACTCCGGATGGAGGGATGACTCACATCCTGGGCGGGTCGGAGCAGGACAGCATGCGATTTCATCATGCTGCTCAGCAGGATGCACAAGTTAAAGCTTAGGAACTTTTTATTTCTGGAGTTTTTTGTCACTGTTTTCAGACTGTAGTTGACTGCAGACACCGACACCATGAAAAGTAAAACCATGGATAAAAGGAAGCTAGTGTAATTTGTTCAAGTTAGTCCACTTTGGATGCCTTATTTTCCCCATCTTCCTGTTAAATTCCCATTTCTGGATCTTCTGGTGTTTTTTTTTTTTTTTCCTCTCATCATGATGGTGACTTCTGGTTACCTTGGGTATTGGCCTTTCTGTTCATTTGCCTGTAAGCATGCTGCTGTTTCCATCAGTTTCCATGGGTATGGAACTTTTTCCTACTTTGCCCCCAATGGAGTAAGAAGTCCTCAGTGATGAAGGTTTTTGCTTACATAGCTCGCCCTTCACTGGTAGAATTATTGCAGAAATGGAGCAGAACAGGTCATGAGCCCCGTTCCAGGTTAAAACACGACATACAAACACTCTTACAGAAGTTTCAGTACTGCTTTCTGAATAAGCCCCTCTTATTTTCTTGAATGGCTTTGGCTGGTTTCTATAGACCTGAAATTACTTCTTTAGACCTGTCAAGTTCAATCATTGCTTTTGGGGAGTAGATTTGCTCAGGCCCTTATTCTGTCATTCTGGTTGGTCCGCATTATTATTATTCCTCTTTCCTGCAAACAGGAGGTTCAAAAGGAACTGCTCAGTGGCCCAAATCAGTATATAAAGTGAGATCTCTAATCCCAGTGGCCATGCTCTCTCTGCTGCAATAGCAGAGTATCAGAGAGTGCCAACGTGTCCATGACGGGCTACCCTCGTCACCCTTACTCAGGCTGAGTTTCCCTTATTAGGGTGACTCCTCTTGTTGTCATGAAACGTCCATTTTTTTCATATTGTATGTGACATAAGATTATTAATTTTTCAAATAAAACTTACACTATTAGTCAAGGACATTCAGTATAATTTTTTTAAAAGGTGAGTTTTGAAAATATCAGCTTTATATGGAAGTACATTTTTAAAAAAGTCTAGCAACATCACCTACCTTTAGTGTTTTGGGAAAATCAACAGACTTTTATGAATTTCTTCTTTTGTAACCACAGTGCTTATAGTGAGAATCAGAAATGTAATATGCATAATTATACTTCGATGGACAACTAATGAAGAAATCATCTTTTCCGTAATGATGTGTGCTACATGTTATAGTTTGAGAAAGACAGGTAAATTATCAACCAAAAACAAAAAGAACCTTAATATTTTACAACACCACGGAAATTTGACCTCCCTTTAGGCTACAAGTGTTTTGTTGCTAAACAATGTAACTGACACAAATGTAGATAATTAGCATTGGTTTACATACAGTTTTAAAGTTTGCTGATGAGGATGACCACCTTCCCTTTGTGAAATAATCCTAACATCAAACATAATATGGCTGCTCTATTAACGATGATCAAATGAATGTATGAATCGGTATAGACATTCTGAAAACAGATCACTGATTAGTTGAATTAGCTAAATTCAGCTGGTTCATGTATTATGCTTGACAAACAGCATAATTTCAAAATGGAAACTGTGAATTTCAATATCAGGTGTTTTTCTGTAACATTAGAATACATAACAATACACATCTTAGCTTCTGTCTCCACCTGGCACCATCGGCTGGGGCTGAGACCAAAGACACCAGGCATGTCCTGTGTCCCACAGTCCTCAGTGCTTCCTTTGGTGTCATACTGGGCCTGGTTCACACACACGTGCTAGTTTCCCAGCAGTAGCCTTTGTGACACCCTGAGTTAAGTTTTCATGTATTATTGTCTTTGCTTGAGAGGTCTGTCCCTTTTCACCAGCAGCTACCCCCAACACCAATGTGCCTGATAAATGTTGAATCATCCTTTAAAACATAGCTCAGCTGACACGTTCATTTGAAGACCCCCATCAAACCACTGGGCGAGTATAATAAATCCCTATTTATTGGTAGTTGTACATCTTGTGCAATGTGTTGTAATTTTAGGTTCCCTTGGCTTGTCTATGAAATCATGAATTTTCTGAGAGCAATACTGTAGTCTTTATCTCTGTGATCTTGATACCTACCACATTACCTAAAGGATCGGCAGGTCTCAAAGATGAGCGATTAAATGGTTAAAATCTCCCTGGGCTGAAGCTGTATCCCAAGCCGACTGACTTGTGGTCCAGGGTCACCTCACTTGTGGTTTCTTTGATCTTAGACATTATTATTCCTACAGCTTCAGCCATATAACTTCATGAAGAGTGGCAAGCTACCCCTGTTATATGCATCTTATCTTCTACTTTTCTCACAATGTTTATATTGTCTTCCTTTCTCATCAGAACTGTGATTTTCTTAATGAAAAAGGCCATGAAATGTTCATCTACATTTCTGTCATCTGGCACAATACTTAACACAGGGTAGAGATTCGGCAATGTTAGCAGAATTTAGTTTAGTTTAAAGTAAAATAACATTTGGAGTTAATTTATTTGACTAAATTATGGCTATAATGTAATCAAGCCAGGTAATTGTTCTTGTTTACAAAAGCTGGAGTGATTTTGGAAAACTCCAACAGAAGGTCTTAACGAACAGGTATAATGAAATTCAAACAGATGGTCAGCAGCAATGCCAAGGTCGCCCTTATTTTGATTCCTTAGATAATTATTATGGTGAGCCTTGGCATGGATGTCATTTGATAGCCTAAGTGATCAACATTCACTATGTTTTAGGAGAGCCAAGAAATCAATGAATTCAATGATTCATTGAATCAATGATTCATTCAAGAAATCAATGAATGTGGTGGTTTAGCTAGTTTACAATGGCAGTTTTATGTGGGTTGAATCAGTCAGGTGAGTTGGAAGATTTTAAAATTATTAATTTTGCTAAGTCCTGAATAGCTTTTTAGGGAAACACATGTTTTCTCTGTAGAAGTGCAATTTACTTTGCTTTTGCCTGACCCCCAGTGCCACACAGATTTGGCGTCGTGTGGCCTTGTCTGTGGAAACCAGCTATGGTTTTATGCCCATCGTTTAAATGATTTTTCACTTGTCTTTCAAGTAATTGCAAGTATTCTGTACTTTAATCTGACTTTGTGATTTTAGAAACATTAAGGAATGTAACAGCTCTGGGGGAGCTTTCAAATGAAAAGATAATGCTCAGATTCCTCCTCCAAAACAGCTAACCCAGTCTCTCCAGAGATCAGAAAACAAATCTGCTGTATTAACAGTACATAGGAACACACTCTACTTTCATTTAAGCATTTTGATTCTGTTCACTTTGCATTTGATAAAGTTTGAGTTGAAGTGCTACCGGTAACATTAGATACCAGGTGTTTAATACTCCTTCTTTTTTAAAGTGATTTATTTAAAATGATCGTCTAGGATCATTTTGCTGATACTGATACATCTTCAGAAATCTATGTAGCTAAGTTCCTGCCAGCACCTGGCACTTCTAGGTGTTCTTACCTGAAAATGTTTTAGAACAGGGAAAGGGCAGGTCCTATTGATAATATGAAAAAAGAGTCAAGCATTCTGTCTTGTTATTGAATAATGTTAGCTTTATTATTATAATAGAATACAGTGTGACATAAAATTAAGAGCTTTTGCTAAACTCTGTAAAGCAATACATGCATCTGCCATAAACAACCCCGATTCATATTAGGTTTTATTGCCACTTCACTGCACTAATGTGCAATAAACATTCAGTGTCATCTTTTAAAAAATATTCCTGGGAGTAAACAGGAACTGTCCTCTATAAGAGTGTAACTTTATTTTCAAGGAAGACTTAACTAGTATTACATGGTTTAGCAAAGCACTGTAGAAAAGCTACATAGAATAACTTGTCTTTGATAAATTATGCAATCAATTAATACAGTAGAATACTATCCACATGTACCAACATACTTAGAAATGATAGAAATGCAGTCACTGCATAGCAGAAAGCAGACTAATAAGAAATATTCACATCTAATGAGCAAAATACAGACCGAATGTTAGCTCTGATGAGTCTGGAAGATAAAATGCTCTTAATAAATACATTAGATTAATGTCGAAAAATAACAAGATGAACAGCAACACAGAAGGTAGAGCCATATTTTACTTTATTTTCTATACATGATATCTACATAAAATACCGGAGGATGAACATCCTTGGTTCAGCCTTTATCGGCCTAGCTCATGAAATTTAGGCAGGACCAAATCAAACAATAAAGCACATTTAGAAAGAAAACCAGAGTTTGTTGAGGAAAACACAGTGTATTTTCCTGCATCATTGGATAGCAGCTTTTGGAAAAAAACATTGCCCCAAATTTGTGCATGGATCCCAACTTCCTCGCTTGGCAATGGTGCTGACAGGTTTGTGATTTGGTATTCTAAGTGTGTGTTCTAGACCATGACCTGTGGGTTCTGGATGCTAAGCTTAAATATCTCTGGAACTCTATCAAACAAAATGAGACTTCAAAAATACCTTCTGCATAAATATTTATCTCTAAAACATCTGGGAAGGAATGAGACAGACTAGAATTTCCATAGGGAGTATTAATGGACCTCTTGTAGTTAAAGCCCTTACACGGTATACCTACAAATATATTGCTACAGTATAAATGAAATATAATAATATTACTCAATAAAAGCTATTTCCTATACATTCTTTCATGTATTTTTTATATTTGGTGCTACATAATGGTACAACACTTATTGGAATAGTTGATATCAGCAAAGATAGCAGTAATATACAGTTGATTTTCTAGCTCTCATTAAAGCTTTCCCGTTTTCTTTCTATATGACAGAAGCCGAATTTAGGGAAGTGTGGCGGGACGTGAGCAGACAGCAACCGATTTACTGCTGTGCACCATACAACAGTGGGAAGTTACCAGCTCTCTCTACATATGCGAGCTTTATTCCCATATATCTGAAGCTCCATCTGAGTCCTACAAGCTGTTCTAATCTTAAATGCAGGCTCTAAAAGTATTTCCGTAGCACTTAACATTCTAACAGCTAACAGCGGTGAGTCTTATACAGTATTTTAAGAACACAACTTTAAAAAAAGTAAAAAATGTACAATCTCATGCTGTATATTTACATATATAATTTAAATATTCTATTTTTGTTCACTAATCATAAATTTCAATCTAAAGCTTTTAATGTATTGTTATATAAAAGAATACATTCAACAATTCTAGAGCTTGCAAAATATTTTTGCCCCTCTAAAACATCTTTGTAATGGGAATGAAGTGATTATTGGGCCCATGTGCTACCTGGAAATAGGCATATAAGGAAGGGAATCTTTTAAAACTACTTATCTATGTTTTGGTTTGCGTTGTGTGTGTATCTTTGCTAGAATGGCTCCTCACCAAGTCTAGTGACGAAAGCTGAGGTGGCAGTGGAGCAGTGCGTTCAGAGCACTTCTCTCCATCGGGTCAGATGTGCCCCACAGCGAGGAAATGCTCCCTTGCTGGCGCACTTTCCACGAGTTTTAAAACAGCATCCAGCAACCAAATAACACGGTAGGCATTTGTAACAGGAGAAATACCGGGTCTTTAGCTTTGGAAATAAAAAATGTTAACATTACACATCAGTTTAAAAAACAAAACAAAACTGTAAGCACACCATAGTTTGTGCAATAAAGACATAGATTCTTTGAAAATTTTCTTCATTAAACATTTATAATGTACTCTTTTAAACACCTTCACATAAAAATATTTTTGACATATACAGTATCTTCTCTCTTTTTTTGAGAATATTTGGAAATATATATCTACACGTAATCTAGAGTTATAGTTAAGTTTGACTTTTCTTCTCCTTTTCCTCCTGTCTTTGGAACTGTGCCCCCTTTCTTTCCTCTCTCACTCTCTCATTCTGTCTCCTCTGTGGTCACTTGGGCTCCCTCACTCTCGCTCGCTCTCAGAATCCTGTCTCTCTGCTGCACGCTCCGCTCCGCTCTGCTCTGCTCTGGACTGCCCGACAGGGGCCTGTTGTTCTTGTGTGAATTGTGGAAATAAGAAAACCTTCAAATTCTTAAGACAGAGGCAATAAAGCAGATGGGAATTACTGCGTGGAGGACAGAAAGCAATTTCCAGTGCAGAGGACTGAACAACAAGAATGTGAATACAAGGGCCTATTGATGCGGGGTGGGGGCTTTTAGCTGAGGCTCTCTGTTTAAATATGTAGCCCAGTAGACCAAGTTAAAGATTCCAAATAGCAGCGGGAAGGCTATTCTTGACAGCCGGTCAATTTTGCTGACACTGTTAAAGGTTTTCTTGGGTTCTGGTGGTTTCGTTTCTGGCTTCACTTCTTTCGGTTCTATGGTTGCACTCTTAGCAATGGTGGCTAAGCCAGGGTCACCCCTGGCCAAATTAGGGGTGTAGCTGGTTGCTGTCGGAGCATACGTGTTGTTTTTCTTAATAAGAGGGTCCTTCACTTTCTTTGGCTGTGGAAAGAAAGAGTAAAAGCATTTTGTTTAGTAAACTGGGAGAGAAGCAAGTTTATGATTTGCTGAGTGAAGTGACCTTTACTTTGGAACCTAAGTCTGTGCTTTATTTAAAATTTAAGAAATGTAATTAGGACTGTATTATTGGGGTAAAGTAAAAATGCAGACAACAATATCCAGTTATAAGATTAACTGTTTGGGAGGTCCATGTGCAGCGTGGAGATAATAGCTAACAATACTGTATCATATACTTGAGTGTTGCTAGAGAACTGAAGTTAAACGTTTTCACCACAAAAAGAAGTGGTAACTAACTATGTGACAGGAGGGAGATGGTAGCTAATGCTATCGTGGTAATCAATTCACAATAAATAAACATATCAAATCAACCTCATTGTACACTGGAGCACACTTGTGATATGTGTCAATTATATCCCGATAAAGCTGGAAAAAATGCAGGCACAATGTTTTCCCAGTTTTCCTATCAAGAGGTGGGGCCTATTTCTGCACACATTGAATCTAGCAAGTACTTATGACTTTGAACAGAGTGATGCTGTTGCAGTGGAGGAGCCTGCCCACCGAGGCTTTGCCAACTCAGCCTTTACCATCAGGAAACACACCACTGCTGTGTGAAGATGCCTGGACTAGGCTGCCGAGTGGCAGAGACCATGTGAGAGATGCCCAGCCAGCGTCAGGCCCCGGGCACATGACAGGGGCCACCGGGGGTCTGCTCGCCCTGACTGACGGGGTCTGTAGGTAACTGCAGCCACAGGAGCGAGCCCCGGTTGGACTAATGGAAGTACCTCCAGGCTGTCCCCAGCCGCCCGGTTGGTATTTCAGGTCACTAAGTTAGGGTGTGGTTTGCATTTCACTGATGAATTGCTGAGCCAGTTACTATTTGCTCCTTCTCCCTATGCTTCAGGTGGGCAAATGATGAAGCAGAATCATTCAAAAGTATCCCAAATTCCATTCTCAGTCAGTGTTAGCCGCACATCCGTGTCATCTATGCATTAATTGACAACTGTGGTATTTCTGAGGGTTTCTGTCATAGAGACAGTTTTTAAGAATGAGTAGAGCTCCGTCTGTAGTTGTGTGGCCCAACACTGTGGCCGACAGCCACCTGGGACCTCTGAGCAGGGGAATGTCGCCAGGCTGGCTAGTGATGTGCTGAAAGTGTAAATGACACAGAGGGCTTTGAAGACTCAGTGTGGGTGAAAAAAAGAATGCAATGTATTTCCTTAATATTTTGTATGGTTGGCATGTTGTAAAGATAATATTTTTGATATAGTGGCTAAAGTACATTATGAAACTTAATTTCACTGGTGTATACTTTAAAAATGAAGCTAATAGAGAATTTCAAATTATATATCTGGCTGATATTTGCAGTTCATTTATATTTCTGCTGGAAAGCGATAGTCCGTAAGAATGGTTCTCATTCTTTTGTGTACAGTACATTACCAATTAAAAAAATTTCAAGTACAGTGTCTTGGATACAGTCTCACATTTTGATTAGGATTCCATGGGATTTGAACCTGGTTATTGACACTGCAAAAATCTTACCCAGATAATATTGATGAGCAGCTAAACTTGAATCACCAGATGCAATACTCTCTGGGTAATTTGTATTTTTAAATTATCACATTAGAATAAATTATTACTTCCAGAAGACCTGCTTCTTTTCACAAGGCACAATAGCCAGGAATTATAACAGGTTAACTTATTTATTATCCAGCTCTGCGTTCCATCTGCAGCTTTTTCTCCTCTCCACATCCTTACGCATACTTTGGGACTTAAAAAAAGAAGTCATATGGTCCTTTTTTCTAGTATTACTTCATTAAAATTGGACCACTTACACCAAGTATGCATGCATTTTGCAGTGAAAGCAGAATTGGTCAATTTTATTGAGGAGTGACAGAAATTTCCGTAATTAAGTAAAAGTGATTCTCTCTGTAGTCCAAATGAAGAAAACTGATATGATTTATTTCCACACAGTTAAACAGTCAAACTTACCTTACATTGAGTTAATTTCTTAAAAAGTGACAGTTTAATATTAAAGAATACATTAAAAAGTGTGTTACATCCTTAGATAAAATGTACAAGGTGTTCTGGTGCTGAAGAGAGGCAAAGGGTTCCAGTCTAACTGAAACTTGAGAGGAGCAGACACTCTATTAGATAAACCGAAATGAATAATCTTCAAAAGAAAAAGCTTGTGGAGATTTCATCTCTCCCTGTGCCAATTTTTCACAATACTCCAATACTAAAAATTCTTGAGTTAAGTGCTTTCTCTCTTCCTTTTTTTTTTCAATATCACGTGGAATACAACATTCAGAAATACCTGTTTGACTTGTCAGGAAATGATTGTTAGTTTTTTTCACTTCTGAAAATGTTGAGCTCCCCCAGGTTCTTGAAGAAATTGGTACTTCTTTCAGTAATTAACTAAGTAAGGGTGGATTGTAAGCAGACTACTCTATGCCCACTTGATGTTGTCATGACCCTATGGGAAATTTCTTTTTGTTTTCAAGTGGCACCTGTTAGAGATTGAAAATGTAACTATCCTGAAAATGCTAACCTGGTGTCAGAAAAAATGTATTCTTTTTTCTCGGAACATCAAAATGAGACCTGTATTATACTCTCTTGTGTCTGAGGGGTGAATCTCAGAGAGCTTCACCTGGCGGCATATTTTCTCTTCAAGTGCATCTGACCACTGCACTGCATGCATTTTCAGAGACCAACACAAGAGAGGAGCGTCCGTGGAGCAGAGCGCTGGGGAAGCTGCTGCGGAGCAATCCCTCCTTCTGGGTTACTTATGGTGTCCCACAGTCTCCGTGCCTCTGACTTTGCCCTTCTCCCTTCCACCCGAGGCTCACTTGCACTCTGACATATGTATTTTTCCATCAATCCTCAGAGTATCCTCTCCAACCGTGCTTTAAAATCCGCTCTAAAATAGGTTCTAATTGAGGAGAACAGTGATATTCTTGACTTGATAATTTCTACACTGAAGACCTTTTCTGTAATTTCTCTGTGTTATGATCCTCAAAACAAACCTGTTTTGGAAAGGGGCAATATTTGCTGCCCTTTGCTTCACTGATACTTGGAGCTAATGCATTTTGCAAGCACAATTCAACTGAGGCATTATAGTAATGATATTTATGACCGAAGAGATTAGGTTTAAAAAGTAACCTAAAGCCTATGATTTTCAAGTTATCTGTTTTTCAAGTCTGTAAGTTTATTTGCTCCTAATGTCAGGCTTATTAAAACTCTTCTCAGATTAATAGAGATCATAGAAAAGCATATTTGAGTAGAAATATTAACTTTTGTGTCTCTCCTTTCTATTCTTCATCTACTCTGCACATCTCTCCATGCAACAACCTCTCGTTAACAATAACAAAAGTATCGCAGCACTTAATCATTATAACGTAACAAAAAAGAATCCTGATTACCCTCTCTCTGCATTCTTCACCCACTTCCTCTAGTTCAAACATCTCATCTAATACATTTGAAAAGACATCAGTGCTATATCACAGGGGATATTAAAGCACTTACCTTTTCCGGAACCACACTTTTGCCATCCCAGGCATAACCTCTCTTGGTGAAATAGTTTACCGTGGCAAACTCAATCAGAGCCGAGAACACGAAGGCATAGCACACCGCAATAAACCAATCCATAGCAGTTGCATATGCCACCTTAGGGAGGGAATTTCTGGCACTGATACTCAAAGTTGTCATGGTGAGCACAGTTGTCACTCCTGTGAAGAAAGAAATTAAGTGGATTTGTAGATTCTTACTACAAAACTTCATCACTGGAGGTCAGCCCACTTGCACAAAGGGACGCCAACAGCACCACGGAGGGCCCCAGGTTTTCTTGTTTATCCCATTTTGGTGTGGATTGGATGAGTGTCAATTTAATCCCAAGGCAGTTTGTGGTTGATGGGATGGCACTGTTGCAGGGGATCTCTTACAGGGATAAACTACTTTGCAGTTGTTAATAAAATAATGAACTTCTTTAAAAGAGGATCTTTAACATTGTGTCCTGGTTAGAAAATGAAATAATATTCCCTCACTGTCTGCAACTCTTTGACATAGAAAGCATACATCTTCACTGTCTCTGATCCACAAGAAATCTCTAGGTCCTCACTTCTGTCTGGTGTTCTTCCTGTGCACCCCAAATGTATACGTGCAAACCAAGAAGTAGTTCCTAGATGATTGATAATCAGTACATGACTGAATTATCTTAGCATGCTACTTTGTTACATTATTAACTCTTCTGCTTTCTTATGACTTTTTCCTGATTCTGAGGTAACTACTTTTTTGAAGAAATTTCTGAAATATTTTGCATGGAACTTGCTTGAGAGGTTACACAGCTCAGAAGTGACAAAAAATTTGAACACATTTGTAATTGAAATGTCCACAATCTTTCTTTTTCTGTTAATGGTTCCTCATCTTCCTATTCTGTGAACCCATCCCTAGTGATTAAAATTACCTATATTCAAAGCAGTTTTGGGGTCAGTTATTTTTAGTTTACTTATATAATTGTATGAGTTGGTATATAAATGATGATATTCATTAGTGCTCACTTAACAAATTAATACTATCAGCCTACTGAATGTAATACAGTGTATAGTTTGACTATTGTAAGGCTCCTTTTAAACCATTCGAAATGTATTTAAAAATTCACAATAATCCGGTGTGGATGGCTCAGGCTGCATGATGCAGAAAAAGTCTTGACCTCTTCTGATGACTGCTCTGAACCTCACCACTTACTACCGTATTTATGCCCTGAGTAAATGAATTACCTTCCAAGGATCTCAGTCTCTAGATCTGCAAAAGCATGATTTAGACTTCGTCCTCTTGACCAGCAGTTCTCAGAGAGTAAAATTTCTGCACAGTCTCAAGATTATTTGAGGATAAAATAATAGTATGTAAAAGCATTTTAAAGATGTAAATTAATTATAGCCATAATCATCCATTGGGTCTACAATTAATGTCAATTATTTGATTAATTTCTAGAGAATGAATAGGATTACACAGCTAGTAGGTGGCTAATTTTTACAAACTGCTGTAAACCATCCAATATTCCAAAGTTCTTAATGAATTTCGAGGTAGATGATCTTTGTAACTATATTAGAAAGTGATAGGATTAAGAAGGAACATTGAGACTTTTATTAAATCATAGTTTTGATATATGGTCAAAATATATAGAGAACAGATTTACTCTGAACTTCAGAGGTGTTACAGAAGTTCCGGGGCATTATCTAATATTGCATAACCAAAAAATGGCTTAAAGAATATTGCCTAGAAAATAGCCCCCAAATGTACCTAAAAATATCAACCTGAGCAAAGAGCAAGACAATTAAATGTCAGTATTTGGGAAATACCAACCCAGTTACAAATCACAGTTCTATAATTGCTGAGCGACCTTGGGAAAGTTGACTCACAATTTTGAGCCTCTGTTTCATTTTTCAAATAATTATTTCCTCATAAATTAATTTCAATAAGCAATTCAGTGGGGTGCTGTATTAAATACAATACAGTAGTTAAGTGTTTAGCACTTATCCTGATATTTACTAAGGGCAAAATCATGAGTATTACTAATGACAACTTTAGTCCTTTTGCATAAATTCCTGCTACAGTAAATTCCAGGGTTTTTCCCCCAAATTTTGGTTTATGTAAGCAGCTATCAAAAATAATTTGGGAATATATGCTCTTAAATCAAATGTATGCATAAATTAAAGCAGTTGAGAATAGCATAGAGGGGCATTGTGTGTACGTGAGTGTGTGATATGGTCTTATAATCCCTGTTATAGGGAAAGGGAAAGGAAAATTGTATTGAGCATCTATTAAGTTCCAAGTATTGAGCCTGACAATTTACATATTTTATTTTAACCTTTTAAACAGCGTGATTTTAATTACACTCACATTTTATAGGCAAGTGAAGCTTAGAAAAATGAAAATTGAACCTAAAACTTGGATGTGTCTGGCAGCAAAATACCATGACCTCACTGCCTCCAAACTCGAGCATAGAAGGTCAAGAATGTGATATTTCAAGACATAAAACGGGCTTCAGCTCTGTTGCAGCCTGGATGCCTTTTAGTAAACTGTCATAAAAGAACAACTTTTTTTTTATTTTTGTATTTCTTTAAATACCCTTGACCCTCTCAGGCATCTTACACAGCTCAAAGGAATATGCTGAGTTCAGACAAAAAAAAAGAATAGAAACATGTGTACTAAATAAATGTTAAAAGGCTAACGGTCTTAAAAAGTTGTACTTTTTATTTTATTGAGCTCAAAACATTAGAAATATGTAACTTGACCAACAGAACTACTTGCCACAGCTGAGTTTACAGATAAATAGCTGTGTTTACCTAAAGGGCATGAGTGACCTGATTGTTGAAAATGTTAAAAAAACCAAGATTTTTGATTTATAAAATCATCCATAATGCTTTAGAAAGTTTCCAAACTGGAAGGATCAGATAGATATGTTAGGGTGAGAATGGGGAAAGAGAGCATTTAGGAAAACCTTTTTCACTGTAGTGCTGAATTCATTCTACATAAAAGACAGAGATCTGTATTCTGTATAACTTTAAAGGAATTTCTAGTGAAAAGCAGCTCAGAGTACATATACACACAGAAGGAAACATCTTGACAAGAATGCAGTCCTCAGTTCTAAAAAGTGGTGTCACTTCTAGTTAATATTGACAAATAGGGATCAGGAAAACAATAATTCAAAGTGACTGACTCGCTCTGCAGCCAGACCCATTCTGGACCTTGATTCAGCTGTGTTCTTAGGTTATTGCCAGAGCAAGGATTTGGTGGCTTCCAGCCTGGATGCAAGCACCTTGCTACATTCAGAAGGAAGTAACCTTTTCTGGGTACTTGGTCTTGCTTTCTTCTGAGATAACTAATTTTTCATACCTTGCATAATATTGAAGAATGATACCATGGGTATCTTTGCATGTGAGTAATAATTTAGAGTTTAAGCTTCTTAAGGATTTTATTCTGTAGTAAACGGTCTTAAATATAGCATTTTACCTAGCTGATACTTTTGGAATGAACCGTGGTAATTGCACCTTTCACTGATGAATATATGGTAGTTATTTACAAATGAATGATGTTGCCCACAGCAGCCCCAGTCCATGCCTCGTCAGTGCAGCTGGATAGAACAGGTAGTGGTACAGCATGTCTGGGTCTAAGGGTGTGCGGGTCTTTTGCCTAGTAGCTTCTGACCTCGAGCATCTTAGCGTATCTCTTGTTCCTTAGCTTTCTTGTCTATGAGCCAAAGGTAATAATAGTACAGGGGCTTTTTTTAGTGTTAAATAATATAGTGTAGGTTTATTTTACAGAATGGAGCCTGATATGAAAGCACTCAATAAATAGTATGTATGATTTTATTGTTATTCAGAGTTTGAGCTCTGGATTATAGCCTTCGTGAGGCGAGCGGTTTAAAGTCACTGCTGCGTTCTGGGCCTAGCTGATAGTAGGCTTCACACAGAAATGCAGTGAGTGAAGGAATGAGTGAACACGTTTATGGTAATGGAACCTTTTGTTTACATCAGTATGAAAAGTACAATTAAAATAGTATACTATAATACATGCAAGAAGTACCCTTTATATGAGTACAAATTCTAAAATAATAAATTAGGGGGTGACTTTTCCTATTAGTAAAAGGTTATTACCCTTTAAGCAATTTTCCACTAGATTGCTTTAACTTGAAGCATCTAAGGCATTTAAACTATTTTAATAGAAAAAAAGACATATTTGTAACTCTTCAGAAGCACATGCATTATTCCATAAGTGAAGTATCCCTGTACTATCATACGACATAGTCATTAATGCTCTCTCCATACATAAGGAAGCCCTGCTTTCATATATGTAAGGAAGTAGTTGTGCTGATATTTTCTTAGATTTTAAAAAAATACGCAGATATACAATTATGTATTCAGAAAGTATGATTTAAATATTAATGTTTCCATGTGTGTGCTTAAATCTAGTATGATATATTTTATGCCTGCTTCATTCCATTTACCTCCCCCAAAATCAAATCAAATGTTCATTAATCTCATCCATTTGCATGCACTGAAGCAGCTTGCTATTTAGGGAAATAATTTTTAAAAATCATACCCTGATGAGAATTGTAAGTCCTTGAGTCTCTCTATTGTATTAACTTCATATTTTAATTCGTGATTATTTTTTCATCCTATTTGCAGTGTCACCCCTGTGACTTGCCCTCCAGACCCTCACATGCATGTCTTGACTGGCACTTACCAAAGACGGTCCTGGCTGGCACAGACTCTCTGTTGAGCCAGAAGGAGACTTGGGACAGAATGACGGTCATTATGCATGGCAGGTATGTTTGAATAACAAAATAGCCAATCTTTCTTTTCAGGTGGAAATGAGTGGTCATAACAACATATTCTCCTAGAGGGAGAAACAGCAAGGTTGAGCAACTTGACCTTGAAAAAAAAAATCTCTGAGGTTTATTTTTATCAAAAGCAAAGACCTGAAGATTAGACACATCCTTCCTCCATGTGACATCTGGTTCCTGAAAAGCTTTTATCCAGGAAAGAAAAAAAAAAGAAACAACAACCACCTTTATAAACACACCAAAATGGCCCTGAGGATGAGCTGGAGGTGCCAAGGATGTGATGGATAGTCTTACATCCTAATCCTGGTCCGTCGCACATTTAAGACAATTCTGAGCAAATATTTACAGATTGTCTTCAACGAACACAAAGGCAGTGTACTAGATCCTGATGACACACACCAGTGGATTAGAGCAGACCGGATCCTCCGTGTAGACACTGCAGGAAGATCAGGCTGCCTGATGGAGGAGTTTTGGAGGCCAGGTTGGGAGAGCAGAACTAGCTCAGGCGCCTGCTTCTGGGAGCTCTCTGACTTTGAGTAAGTCACTCAGCTTCACCTGATCTTCGAAATGAAAAGAGTGGGATAGAGTCCAGAGTTTCTCAAAATACATTTTGAATTCATCTGGGAAGGTTTTGAGACATACAGTTCTTTGGATCCCACCTAGGTGCACTAACTGTTCTTTGAGATGGGGCCAACTGTTGAACTTGACCCAGTTCCTAGCCTGGTCTGGGAAACAGTGGACCAGCTAGGCTCTCTGTGGTCTTCACATACTCCAAAGTCTGATTTTATGTAGAGGTCCAAAGCAACAGACACACAACCCAAATTGCAGGAAGGATTTTTAGAAATTGATATTACATTTTCTTTCAATTACAAGACTTAGCAGTTTTTAGCTTTATTCACTCTAAATATGTGCTTAGCTCATTGTAAGTGGGTAAGAGAGAAATAGGTATTTTCTTGCTAAGAAAACTTCATTCGCTTTGGTATTCACATTTCTCTACCTTCCCCCTTCCCTTCAACTTCAAACTTTTTCCTACTCAGCCTGAGATTCTGTCTCTGACTATGGCCATCCAGATTAGACCCTTTAACATGGCCAAAACTGCTCGTGACTTCTTACCATCCGCAGCTGAAGGCATCAACCCTAAAGAAGATCTCAGTCCTCAGGTTGGCCACTCACCTTCGCAACAGCAAGAATCAAGCCATGCCAACTGCCCCTACCCTTTTGATAGCACCCTCTTGATTCATATTCTCTTTTTATGTCCCATTTTCAGTTCATTTTGATAACTCATTGATTTTCTCAATCTGAGAGTAGTTACTGAGGCTTTTGGGTATTTTTTCCCCTAGCAGGTAGTAATCTTCATCTTTCTGTAAAGTAAATGTAGATATTCCTTATGTAGTTCTAGCTTCAGCTTTCTTTCTCATTTTTTTGGAATCTAATACGAAATTTTCCCTTTTCCTTCTTCTCCTAGTGTTATTTTTATCCAGATGGGTACCATGTCTACATTAAGTGACATTGCGCTCAAAATCGCAACCTATATTTCCAATACATATAAGACATCTCATAGATATTGATTTTTCACTAATGCCACTCACTAAATATGTTAACTGATGTTAGTTAACCTTTCTCATAATAAATAATGCCCAGTAACGGTGGTGCTGCTTCTCCAATTTGTGTCTCTCTCTTAATTAATGGCACTGTCATCTGTCTGTTCACTCAGGCTAAAAACCTGGAATGAATCCTTGAATGTGAATTAGGACTTTGGAAAGAGAGCAAGAAATCAGTTGATCATCACAGTTTTGATTTCACCTGGCAGTATCTTTCAATCTATCTCTTATCTTGTGGTCACTGCTCTTATCTCCTCTGTGGGTTCTTCTGACAGCCTATTAACTGTCCCATCCTAACTCCATTTTGTTTCTAAATTTTGTTGTCAGAGTGATCTTTTCAGAGCATACATAAATATCTTAAAATAGGGTTTCTCAACCTCAGCTCTATTGATATTTCAAACCAGTTAATTTTTTTGTGTGTGGGGACTATTCTGTATATTGTAGGATATTTTGTCACATACCTGCTTGGCCTCACCAGCAAACACTCCCCCCAGTGTGACCGTCAGCAGGGTCTGCCATGTTGAACACTAACCAGCAAATGCCCTAACCTGTGCTCAAGACTCTGCACCTCGGGACTCTGCACATTTCAGGACCACGTCTCATGTCTCACGTACATCTCAGTATCCTCACCTACAGGACTGTCTATTTGATACCTTCTGTTGGCAAATATTTTGTTCATTGATGGGTTCCTAGTTTATACTGGAATAGGAAGGAATGTACTGTAGAGGAGGGTTTATTAGTTTTAGAGGCAAATGAAATTGGGTTCGAAACCCAGATGTGCTATTTTCTTACTGCATGACCTTGGGCAACTCCCTTTCCTCTGATCCTCAGTTTCCTCATCTGTAAAACAGTGAGTAGTGTATCTGGGGAAGAACATAGAATAAGGGCTCTACTAAGATCATGCTACATAAGAGTTTTTTACCTAAGGAAGGGGAAAATAGTTTCAAAATAAATTTTAGTTCCTTTGTCCATTTTTTCTCTCTTCTCTCCAATTAGAATTGGCACAAGTATTGGTAGAAGAAATGCATTTACTCTCTATAGTAGGAAATCATCCATACATCCATGTATGCTTTCATTATTGCTATTAATGGTACACCTGCCATTTAATGATCAGAATTTAATGATAAGTAACTGCAAATTTATTTACAACTCCTCTTTATAGTTAGAGTAATAGTTTACACTTTGAATTTTCCCGTTCATGTGCTTGTAGCCTCAGTAGACAGGAAGTGAACTGCGAAGAGGGACCGTTCTTTGGCCGCAGCATGGCCTCACACACTCTAAGTACTCAACAACTGCCTGAGGTGCAGAGGGCCTCACGGATGGTTGCGGGCACTCCCTGAAACAGGCATCCCCAAGCATCTCTTTTGAAGGGTCAGTCAGATGTTAACTACCGTTGACCCTTGAACAAAATGGGTTTGAACTGAGCAGGTCCACTTACATGTGGATGCTTTTCAATAAATAAATGTACTTTCTCCCCCTTATGATTCTTTTCACAACATTTTCTTTCCTCTAGCTTACTGTATTGTAAGAATACAGTATCTAACATATAAAACATACAAAATATGTGTTTACTGGCTGCTTATGTTACCAGTAAGGCTTCTGGCCAACAGGATCTTAGTAGTTAAGTTTTGGGGGAGTCAAAGCTACATGTGGATTTTCCACTGAGCACAGTGGCGATGCTCCTAACCCCTGGGTTGTTCAGTGGTTGGTCGTAACTGCTTTCCATTTACTGAAGATACCTTGGGTGATGTTTCCAAGGTCGTCTGGAAAAAAACAAATGATTTAAATTTGAGAAAAGTGCAGAAAATTAATTTTGTCAGAATGCTGCTAAAATGCAGCCCTGTGTGGGCACAGCTGTGCTCCACTTCGCCCTCCCAGGGGTGCGGGAGGGGCTGTCGCTCCGCTTCGCCCCTTCAGACGGGGCCTGTGGAGTGCCAGCAGCTCCGAGAAAAATTCCGTCTCTCATGTGAGGTCAGCAGGACGAGTGTCTGATGAATGTGTACACATGTTCCATTATCAGCTTTGCTCACAGTGTGATATTTTGGGAAGATCCTTCAAAGAATATGATTTTGGTGGTTTGAAGAGCAATTATTTGACATTATATTTGTTTTATAAACTACTTCCTCACTAAAAATAGTTAGAGAAAGAATAGGAGAATTTCAAATCTTTTAAAAATCATCTTCCTAAATTAAACAAAATCTAACTTTTGGCAAAAAAAAAATGTTTGAAGAAGGAAAAAAAAGGCAGCAAAATCAAAATCCTGTTGTAATAACTTAAAAATGAAAGGAAAGACAACAGAAAAATTAGTCTCTTACATTGAAATAAAAGAATATGCCCAGATATCCAGTGCTTATGCAATAAGCATGTCAAATTCTTTTCCTCTAATCCAACAGTCCAGAAGAATTGTAATTCAAATACCCTTGCAAATCATGTAACCCTGAGGGAAGCTTCTAACTTAGATGTGACAATGTTTCTGATACAATACAATACAAAATTAAGGGGAGTAGAAGAAAAGAAGCGGGAATTTAATTTTGTAAAGCAGAATCAAGCATTCGTGTAGAGCTCGCTTTAATTCACCATCTTTGTCAGAATCTGATGGCAGACTCCAAGGAAGAGAATGGGCCTTTAATGTGTTTTTGCTGAATTAAAAATCCGAGTATTGGACTGAGCTTCATATAGTTCGTTCCTATGCCACCGAAGTTGGTGTTTTGACCCACCAGAGGTCACTGGTGGTATGTACGTGTGCTCACAGGTGTGATGATGGCAGACAAGTGGAGCCACACCTTCTGACCTTCTAAGAACTGATCTGAATTGATTTTCTCCCCACAGAGATTTTGAAGTGGAAGAGGATGTTCTTTATTTAATCATTCTCAATGTGCGTGCGCTTTCCTGCCATCATTCCTGGCCTTCTGGCGGAAACAGGGAGGCAGTAGCACCGAATGTCATTTATCTCGATGTTTTCAGGGCTCCACAAGGAAATGTAAAATATGGGAGTGAAGACCTTACAAAAAAAAAATTCTGTTTCTTCCCACAAAATCCATCTAGGTGGACCTCTGATGAGCGAAATTAGATCCAGAGGAAGTAAAGTTCAGTGTCGTATTGTGAAGTTGAATCTGTGCACCACACTAAGCTCTGGCATTTGAGAATTTGAGAATAATGATTCTTCTCCCCCCACCTCAATATGTATTATGGAAATGAGAAAAAAAAGCTTTGATTTTGTGCAGATAACCTTGCTGGCTGTAGCACAACATAACGGCATTTAATGGACCAAAAACTTATGAGGTCCGGCCAGCTTGGAGCTGGTGAGTTGGGTCTGTCTCTCACCCATTGCCCCTATTTGTAACTGTGCATCTCTTCTGAGAAACCAGAATGCAGGTAGGCTGAATCCTTTGGAGCCAGAGTGAAAGAGGTCTCCAAGTTCATCGGACTAAGCTGCTCATTTTGCAGACATGAGAACTGGGACATAAGGAAGGGATACAATGACACGTCAAGGTCACTAGTGCTAGAACTAGAATCAAGGCACTCTCTCCTCTGAGTAACATTTGTGGCTTGTAAATACTTCCATTGCATGTGTACTACTGCACTTGAATTACTATTTTCTGAGAGGTCCAACCTCCATTCTCTGATAATAGATGGGGAATTTCTTGATGAAAAGTTCCGTGTCTGTTTTTCTGAATGTCCTGGATCTAAAACAGTGATTATTTGGCTCCCAACAGATACAGATTAACAAGTGAGAGTCAAATCCTGCAGCAATTCTTCCTTGATTATCCTAGGCTGGATTCACTTACTTATCATTCATTTAGTGCCTCCTCTGTTTCAGCTACCATAGTCAATGATAGGGTTACAATAAACAGATATGGTTCCTGCCCTCACAAAAATGTCAACCACAGCAATTACCACCCATTTTGATAATTATAGGGTATGTGTTTGTCTTCCCTTAGACTTCATGAGAGCAAGATCTCTGCCTTGTCTATCAGTGACTCTTTGGTGCCTGCCACAATATCCAGCTCTTAACAGCATTCCATTTTTAAAAAGTCAGCACTGCTCATTTTAATATCTTTTCCAACTAATTCGTGAGGAGAAAGTTTTTCAGTATTTTCTTTACTCTGTGATATTTTCAGGACTACAACTGCAAGTACTACATACATTTTGAGCATTTATTATATAACACTGTGATCAGTGTTTTAAGTTATCTCATCTGTAATGCAGAATTATAGAATCCTCATTCTTAGAAGAGGTCAAAGTCTCTAATTGGATAAGTGGCCTTCACAAAGCCACAAGGCTCCTTCTAAGGGACAGGACCAGGAGTCAAGTCCACATCTTCCTCACCGCAAAGCCTAAGACCTTTCCCTCTGCTGTCTGCATTTTCTTTAAATTTATTTTAAAAATTTTTTAAATTTTTCAATTCTTTTTTTATTTTAATTGTTGTTCAAGTATAGTTTTCTGCCTTTTACTCCCATCCCGGCCCCCCCCACCTTGTTTTTGTCCCTGTGTCCTTTATACTTGTTCCTGCAAACCCTTCCCTTTTTCCCCTTAAATTTTTTACCCTCTCCCCTCTGGTCACTGTCAGCCTTTTCACTATTTCAGAGTCTTTGGTTGTGTTTTCCTTGTTTGTTTGTTTTGTTGAAAGGGGGAAGCCTCAGAAAGAAAAATTCAATGACTTCTACATGGATTTCTAATGTTTGCAAAACTGAGAAACAATCTTCTCCATGTTTCAAAACAAGAAACATAAGTTACATTAACGTAAGCAAAAGACAGATCCTCTTAAGCAGGGATTGTCCAATAATCACACTAAGAGATATTGACCTGTTACTTAAACAGGTTAGAATGATCAGGGTCCCAATAAACAGTCTGAAACCTGAGAAAGAAAGTTTTCTGAGGAAAAAAGTACTTCTGTCCTCACTTATTATTAAATTGCCTCTCTTTAGAAATTATAAATCAAAATGAACTAATTTAAAATTTTAAAAACAGCTGTAAAAGTAATAATTGAATCTTGCTAACAGAGTTAAAAATATTTGGATCGGAGTGGGGTAAGTTTTTCTAATTGCTAGAACCCAGATTTTATTTATAGTTATCTGGCCCTATGATCATATTTAAGTTAGTCACAAACAATATTTTCATAATTAAACTCTTATTTCTTGAAACAACTTCAAAAGTACAAAATTTTGGATCCAGCTGCTTAATATTATTTTACTTGGTTCTGAGTATTTCACTGGTAAGGTAATTATCACTCTAGGAAAGATGGCACTGCATCTACTTTTAATTCCAAAATAAAGTGATCAGTAATGTGATTATGTGTCTGCAGGATTATGTTTCAAGGAGCTGAGGAGGCTCCTTGGCTAGAGATGCAAATGGTTTGTAGAAGGAATTGGCTTTTTGGTGACCTGTGGGTAATGATCGCTGCTAAAAATTCCCCGAGATTCATTGAATCATGCAGTTAAATGGGGTGGAGGTGATATGAATAGTGAACATTTATTAAGAGCTTCTTGTGTGCCAGGAGCTGTAACAACTATTTTCTTATGGATGCAGTTTTTTTCTTCCAACAACCTGTGAGGTGACCTCAAACGATGGGAAGGGCAGAGGAGTGGGGATTCCACCCAGATGTTCTTCCTCTAGCGTCACCACACCTAAACACTGTGCCACACTGACCACGCAGAGCAGTGATGCATGTTGCAGAGAAAGAAACACAGGACAAAGGACATTAAATGACGAGTCTAAGGTCACAGGTTTATACATCTTACACTAGTTTTTAGCTCAACCATTCCCCAGTTCAGTGCAATTTTTTCCTTTCTTCTTAGGCTTTTGAAGGGCTTACTGAATTGTCACATTCTCACAAAAATTCTTTATGCTCCCTCCTCCATACCTGGAGTGACCAGATGGCTCTTACCTGTGCTAGACTGAACAATTCCTGAGTCTACTGTTTGTCCAAGAAGATCATACTGGTTCAGACGTGACCCATCTTCTGCTACCACCACTGAGCGTGCTGGCTCCCTGGTCCACTCATAAACAACTTCTGCTCTCGTATAAGCATCTGAAAGAAATGGCAAATGGTCCATGTGTCATGCCACTTTCCTTCCCCTAATTAGTTGGTGTGTTCTATCAGCTTCCTGTTTTCAAGCTCACAGTTCCAGGGGCAGGCTAGGAAGAGAGCGCCTGTGTTCCTTACATTTTCCCGATTCATTCATTATCTGTTCCCTCTTATTACAAATAGTTATTAAGCATCTATAATGACAAAGTGCTCTTCTGAGGATACAGTAGTGAACATCAACAAGGGCCCCTGATCTTAGGGAATGTGCATGGCATTGGTGAGGACGATACCAGGTAAGTCAGTCAATGTATAATTCCGAGGAGCGTTAAATGCAGTAGAGCTGCACACAACAGGTAAGGAGGTGGAAAACAGAGGATGTGGGGCCTGTCTTAGGTATGGGGCTGAGAGAGGGTCACTGAAGAAGTGACATTGCTGTAAATGCTTGAAAGAAATGAGAGAATGAGCCATCCAAGTCTTGGGGAAGGGTTCTCCGGATAGGCAGACTAACCGGTTTCCTCCTCGAGGACAGGAAAAGGCTCGAGGATAGATAGGAAGAGCGACGTGGCTGGGGTGAAGTGCGGGAGAGAGGAAATGAGGTTGGGGTGGTAGCGGGCCCAGGCTGTGTCTGAGGGGTACTGTGCCTGGGGCGCACCATGCTCGGGAGCGGCCGCAAGAATGCTTTACTTTCTTTTAAAGTCAGAAGGAAATGCGTATAGATACAAATGTTTAAAGTATAAATACAATTTAAAATAAAATTTTAATGTATCTATTTGCAGAGATGTTCCCATAAAAGTCGTAAGGTATCTTGGCTTGACCAGCCCCCCACCCCAAGGGTACCAGGCTTGGGTGTTTTGTCTGTTTGTATGCGCCTGAAGTGAAATATTAAGAAATGTAAAATAACAGTTGCAGTTTTACACACATGCGCAGCTGCCTGAAGAAAGATGTGAGTCATGCCCCTCATCCTGTGAACCAAAGCTCTCTAAAGTGACCACTTGGGTTTGCGGCGAGCCATGCAGAAGAACGTAGCCGGTGCGCCCGAGATCGTCCGTGGATATCGGGTCTGCTCCAGCGTCATTTCCGGGCCAACTTACAATCAGTTACCTTTTTCAACAAACCTTTCCGGAAGTTTGAGAGAATGTACTTGGTATTAGTTTAGGTAGTTATTGCCACTTTTGTGAACATGTAAGAGGGACAGACGGATAATTTTGGAATTTGTTTTCATTGCCTTTCCTCTTCAAATTGTGGTTGCCCTCACTGACTTTATTTGTAATGCACTATGTATGAGGCAGCTTTTTGTACAAGGCAGGTGCACTGAATAATTTCTAAAGATTTTACTCAGCATTTATTTAAATGTCTGCCTTTTCTTTTTCCTTGTTTGCAAGGTCAGTGATCAGCCAGGATCCAATCATTTAGTCAATCCTTCCTAGGTCTAGCACTTGCCTAGATCTCCTTGTCAGAATATAATCAGAACCTTTTCTTTTAGAATCAAAGCCTTATTTTGTATTTTCCTCAAAAACCAGTTAAACAGTGTCAGCAGCATCATGCTTACTGACTTCGGTTTCTGGCCTCATGACGAGGGTTTTGCCACCAAGCAGAAAGGGCAATTCAGCGTGGCAGCCCGAATCTAATAGAGAGTAGGAAGGAAAAAATTTGCTTTTTCAAGTTTTGTTCTTATCAACATATGGATGAAATTACTTTGGATGCTTCATAAACATTTATTATACAGTGTTCTACTAAATTACTGCAAAATCCTCTTGTTCTCTTCTCTGAGATGTTGGCAAGATGTTTGTTTCGAATCTCGGGTCAGAGCACGTTTGGCCCACTGCTGCCTCAGTGTCTTCATCTCTGGGACGGGCTAGTCTGACCAGGTCAGAGGAAGGACCGCACAGGAAGCGCACACCGCTGTGTCCTCGCGTGCCAGCGGCAGGCAGTGCCGCTGAGTCATGCTGCTCTGTGCCTCTGAGTGTGCACCGCCTGAGCCCGCCTTTCCAGGCCATCCTCGCCTATTTAATCACCACAGGTCTTACACCCTCTTTTCTGAGACTCAAACAGTGAAGGTGCATTTAAAACCTGATTATCATGATCTTGATCCCCTGAACGAACATTTATGGAGTGCCTGCGTTTTATTAGGTAGGTTCTGCGTTAGGAAATGCTGAACAAAATAGATCCTACTCCCATGGAGTTGACAGGTTTCCAGGCAAAAACAAAGTGTTAACCAATAACTAAAACTAATCATTATTTCACAGATAAACAGGATACCATAAATATGTGTGGTGATCAAGAAGACTGATGCAAATTTTGGCAAGGTTCTCAGGGGAGGCGCTAGGAGGTGATATTTATGCTGAGATGTGGAGAGATTAAAAAAAAAAAAGTCAGCATGCTGAGAACCAAGGGAAGAGGGACCCAAGGAGAGAGAAAAGAGCACCTCAAAAAAAGGCTTTAAGGTGGAAAACAGATTACTTAGTTTTCTTTAATTTGAATTTTCTTACATGAGAGACTGTTTATTTTCTACTCGCTATTCATTTCCTTCTTCCTAAAATACATTCAGTTTTCTTCATGATGTCAATGTGCCTGGCTAAAAATATTCCTTCCCAGCCTCCTTTGCAGTTACCATTGGCAGTGAGACACAGCTCTGATTAATGAGATGTGAGATGTCTGTTAGGATTTTAGGGAAAGCTTTTATCTTTTTGACGCAGGCACTACTACTATCTTTTGTGCTCACTGTTACTCTTTATCTTGAAAGCAAGTGCAATAGCTGGAGTCGTAGCAGCCGTTTTGTGACCAAAAAGAACATCCAAGGACATCTTACTATATCATCCTTGTTAAGATGCTGAATTAATCAGCAATCAACCAATAAACACTTACCTTCATGTATCTTACATGAAAATAAAACCATGCTTTTCAAACCACCGCTTGAAAGCATTCCCCAGTAATGTACTAAACATGTAATTAATTATCTCAAACAATACATTTTTTAAAATAGGGGCACTATTCATAGTCATACTAGGATATTACACATAAATCTGTACTGTTCCAGGCAAACTATGATGCACGATTTCCCTACCTGTAAGGTTAATTCATGGATTAGATGGGCTGATGCATATACAAATGCTTACTGCACACATAATGTATCAAATCATTGTTAAAAATGAGACTGGCAATCAGGAGAAAACCTAATAACTCATGGCATAGAACGTTCATCAAAATGGGCAAAGAATGGGGAGGAGGGATTTATCACCAAAGATCTATTTAGCTGACAACTTTCGAAGTAGTATATGGTTGGGTTTCAGTATAGAATTATATTTATAAAGAAATTTGTCTCTCCATAACTAGTGCTGCTGGAAGCCCAAAGGCCCTCTGCTATTTTCTTTGCTTGCTGTCTTCCTACACTACCACTATTTTTTTCTATGAATCATATACCTTCACCAAAATAGTTGATTAAACTGCCTGTCTAGAGGGAATAGAAAGCTGGTTAGGTAGTCCAGGGGTTGACTCAGTCCTGGCACGTAACTCCCCTGCAGAAATCCAGAAATACATCACTCCTGTGCATTCTGTGCCTGCACACTAGTCGGAAGCAGAAGGGGGAGCAGAGAACCTGACTCCACTGGGCTCTGTTCTCTCGGATCTGCTAATGTGTGCCCACATATTCAGTAGCCAACAAAACAAAGTTATTGTGAAAGGGATTTATCTAAAATACCTTCAAGAGCATCACTGTATACATGAATTTCATGCAGTACGAAAACAGGCCTATAACATCCCTAAGATATCAATTAGGGTAAATTCTTTCCTGGCTACATCTATTAGGTATAAGCCTCATTATTATGAAACAGCTAATTATTGTCCTTTGCCAGCTACCAATATTTCCATCTGATAAACAAGTTGAATCATTCTTCAGTTAAATAAATGTCAGTAATGATAGAAAATAAACACAATCGTCTCCATTTATTGGAAAGAAAATGTTGTCTATGAGGTGTAAGCATCCATACTCTAGTTCTTTTTCTCTGAATTTACCTTCAACAAAAATAGAATTTCCCCTCTGAATAGTTAAATACAGGAGATAGGGAATAACCCTTTCCTCAAATAACATTAAAACGTGAAATCAAAGATGGTTACTTATAGGAAGCACATGCAGCAAATCACTATTTAAACTTTCTTGACAATCTTTATCTTTCTAACAGACATAACTAATTGGAGATCTCTTGCTTAAAGACTCATAAAAAATTTTTAAAGTTATGTAAGTTTACTCACAGCTTCCAAATTTTAGTGGGCAGGCGTGGGCATCCATGGGGAAGTCCTCCAAGTGCATCGGACACTCCGCTCTCACTGTCAGCCTTCCCGTTTAGGACACAAAGAAGAGCCTATAGATTAGACACTTCCTGATACACACGACTGGGGTGTTGTTAGCTATAGCAAATGCATGAACAAAGCAGGAGAGACTGGCAAAAACTATAGCGCCGCATTGAACTGTTAGTAATCAATTATCTTAAAAGAATTATTTACAATGATGACTGGAGTCCATCCATTTTTGTTTATTTTGAGAAAGTAAGTGACACTTGATTCTGTATAATGGGCAAGCATTGCTAATGTTTTTCAAAATAAGTATCGTCAACTAATCCACCTAGCTACAGCAGATCCTTTGAGGGTAAAACTGGATGTGAGCAAATATATACTTGCAAACATACTAATTCATCCTTGGTTGAGTAGAAGACGTGGATAGCAAGGAAAAGAAGAGAATTCCCCTTTTCTAAGTGCAGCCCTCCCTGCCTCTTGCCCTGAAACAGGTGAAGCAGGACCTACGTCCTCAGGCCCTGTGTGATGGAGGTTGATGGAAGTGTCCTTGAGAGAGAGGATGTGATCTCACTGTATCCCAACCGCTTGGTTTTATTTGCAGGTCCACTGCCCAGTTGAAGCCAGGATGTTTCTGTGCTTCCCTTTAGTTCTTATATTCTGGGAATGTGAGTTCTGTTCATGTTTTTAAAAGGGTATTTAAGAAGGGAATTTGCTGAAATACATTCGATCTCCTTAGGTAGAATTAAGAGGGAATTTATGCCCCAGTTCTTCATGTGATAACTGGGAAATAAATATTCACCAATATTACTAGGTAGCTCAAGAAATGTGGTAAGATAGATTGTAGCCAATAAAATCAGGAAAGATTACAATACTGATAAAAGCAAATGTGAAGTGTGTAAATTAATGATTAAACTTGCATTCTTAAGTCAAACTGTGAAGGAAAATGTTAACACATCAGCAAAACTGGTGCGACATTTAGGAGATGGGCGGTATAGGCTAGTTTTTGGTGAAGGGTATTGCGTACATTAGAAACCATTACTTGGTAAACTTTACAGTATATGCAAACCCCTATCCAGAACACTGGCAGCTGTGAGGGATGAAGACTGGGTTTAGGGCATTTTATAAGGCAGAATATTTCAGATTTCAAATATCAATAGATACAGCTTGGATGAGCTGGAAAGGTCTCAACACACCTGCCTCCTGATCCTGTATGTTCATTCTCTTTTTTTGATTTTTCATCTTTTAAGTCCTATTATGCTTTTACTAGTTGAATCCAACATCAGATGTGGTTCTTGAAGGATGTTTTTCTATCTTTTTCATTTAAATATTTATGTATAAAACTAGGAATTCTTTCAGCTTTCTCCAAAGACAAAATATCACTCTATTCTCATGCTAACAGAATCCACCAAGTCTAGGATTTTGCCTTCATTACTTTTCATGCCAAAGGCATAATCCGGTGGTCTGAATTACCAAGTGCTGGCCAGATCTATAAAAAACAACATTTTAACAAGTCAAGTGGGTATGAAATAACTGCTTCCCTTAAGAATGAATCCTGAACAATTCTTAATTTCTCATAAATTATAAATATTTTAACTACCTATTGTATATAAAAATATTCAAAAATTTTTTGAGTGTTGTTTCCTTCAGTCATACATGAATGGTAGGTGCTAGGCTTTCTGATAATCTCTAATTGTGGGAAATGTTTATAAATCATAAATATATAATCTTCAATTTAAGCAACATTTTAAAATATCTATATTCTTAAACTAATACTGTCATTGTGAATTCATATACCTCTTCACAGTGTATACTTCCACATGAAGCTATCGCATTTAAGAATTTTGAAATTTCCCTTGTGTTTTTCCCTTCCTTTTAATTAGAAACATTTTCAGATATACACAGTGGGGTAGCTTTTAGAAATTTAATCTAGACCTTACTGGAAGGCAGGAATATACGAGGTTCATGGTAGGGAAAGGGAGTTCCTCATACTGCATTAGAGCAGGTAGGAGAAATACACTGAGTTTCTGGATATACATCGTAAACACTTCGTACATCTTATCTATCGCTTCATTGAATACTTAACACCTGTGTAATATTTAGCTAGCTTATTTTTCACAGCAGAGTAATTGTTAGTTGAGTAATGGGGGGGGGGACCCAGATGCCCTACTGTGTCCCATCAGCCTGGCGGTCACCGGCCCACGGAAGAGAAAGGGGGGCAGAAGACTGGCGCACAGAAGTGGCCGTCCTTACCTCATGGTGTACAGCAAGGTGCCATCCTCCGTGATCCGCAGCAGCTTGTTGGGCATGGTCATGTTGTGCGCCACGGACTTCTTCCCGTTGTGGAAAAAGGTATCTGGGGTCCAGATCTTACTCGCCATTAGATTGTTCAGTCGGAGAACTGTCATGGGTCCTTTAAATTTTAACCTTTCATCCTTCCAGCTTTGACGGAAAAACACATCTATTGTATATTCCTAGGCAATTTTAGAAAATGGCAGAGTTCACTGTGATGTATTTTGCAATGCAAATAGCTTATGCAGCAGTGCACAGTCATTGCAACTTTAGAAGCAAAATATGAGATAGGTGATGTTTCCAGACATAAACTCGTGGTAGCCTGTACATGTTGATGTCAGGTGAATCACTGGTTGGCATCATCATTTTTTGAAATATCACAAATGCCCGAAATATGTCTTGGTCTGAAAAATTCTGTTGATTAGCTCTTTAGATACTTTAAGTGAAAGAAAAATAATGCCGTACTACCACCCCACCTTCACTACACTGGCCCTTAAAGAGATGGAATATTTACAGAGGTTATGACATGTGAGAAAATTTTTAATGTGACAATTCCAATTATAAAGATGAAGCATAGGGTTCTGGAGGTCCCTCATGGTCTCTGAAAACCCTACACCCAATCCCAAATCATCCATGGTTCCAATGTAGGTAAAACAATCCCATCTCCTTTTTAGCTAAATTAAACATTTCTTTTTAAATCACAGATAATGTATGTAGACTTTCAACTCTACACAATGAAGATGAATATGAAAATAAGAGATCTGTTTTACTGGTAGTTTAGATCTTTCCCCCAAAAAAAAACAAAGAATGTAGAACATGTGAGTGTGTGTGAGTGTGTGTGTATATATGTGTGTATAGGACACACATGAGAAATGTGTGAAGCTCATCATCATTCACAGCCAGGGACTCTTTATTTGAATAAACACAGCATTCTTTACGGCAATACCCAGAGACAAACATCTGCTAATCTGAAAACAAGCAATGTGACTTACCAGCTCCTAAAATTGAAAGGCTAATATCCATCTTCCTCGCAGGATTTGCTACACTGACACTAAATTTGGAGCTCAGTGGTTTGAAGTAAGATTACTGCATTCTCTATTAATCTTAGCACGCTTTAAACTAGAAGGAAGACTAACTCTAAAACAGCTTGCTACATTTTCTTAATCCCCTAAACCCTGATGCATCAGAAAGCTATTTAAAAAAAGAAGTAGTATACTTACCAACTTTTGGACATGCAAAAATAAAAGTCTGTGTTTACACATTTCGTGCATGAATTAACTGTCTGTCTCTTTCTCAGACTTCTACAAGATTGGGTAAAGACTGAATGAAGGTTCATCCTCTGGCTCACTTTTGGTATAGCTGGGCCCTTACTGATGAAGTAACTAACAATTATCATTGGAGAATTTATAATATACCAAGCGTGGTGTGAAATTCTGCTTGGAATAAAAAAGTGTAACATGATGCCCATCTACCTTCGCAGGCAAGAGAAGTTACCTTCTTTGTTGGTTAGATTTTTCTGTGTCTAGAAGTGTCAGATGAAAGACACTGGGATAGATGAGACAGGAATTTACTCACTAAGAAACATTTGTTTAAGCATCTGTTAAATTTAGCACAGGAGAAATTGTTTAATTTGGATGCTGTAATGAAAATTCACGGAGGAGTGGGATGGCATGGCACGGTATTTTCCATGAGGAGAGCAACGGGGAGGGAGCCGTGGCTCCACCAGGAAAGGCGCAGAGCAGCAGTGGCTGCCAGGGGCCCTGAGTGGATGGATGGGTTTACTCTGGGCTGCCTGTGCACGTTCTCTTCTCTGGACGGCAGGCAAGCTTATGCGATGAGGACGTAATAATGATATTTCCATTACTTAGGAGCAGCCGCATGAGCTCTGTCCTCTCCAACCGAGTTACTTTAGCCTGGTCAGCAGCGGAGGGAACGGGTGTTTGTGAATCAGAGTCCCAGGGGTGTCTAAACTGACCAAGTTCCCATGAATCTAAAAATTGTATCCCATTGTTTGCTTGCTCCACGGGGATTTTTGAAAATAAATGTTAATGCAGAATAAATTTCAAATACAGTTATTATCAGATCTTTGATGAGACATATACCAAAGTCACTGATTTCAAAAATGTGTCCAAATGTGAAAAAAATGCTGACATTTACAAGAACAATCATATTTACTTCCAGTTTTACTTACCTGTGCTAATTAATAGCAGACAATGACATCCCCAAGTTCATTTAAGATACTCTCTTTTCAAATATCATACTAGTCATCCAAACACTCGGGGGCGCGTACACATGGGGAGCAGCACTAACTGGGCAAGATTTCATTTCCACTTTCCCCTCTCTCGGGCGGAAATGAAAACTGAAGTAAAAGTTGCTGATGGTGATCGGCTCCTGCCTGCTCAAGAGTGTAAATATTCGGTCTCCCATGTTCTGCCACTGCCCCTGCGACACTGCCACGGTGGCAGCAGTTGGCTCCCAGCAGCTCCTTGTAGAGCATGACACTGCCCCCATGGTAACAGTGCACTGGACCAAGGTCAGCCAGAGCCCCTTGTTCAGGAAACCAGGACAAGGGGAAGGAGAGGGCAGAGCGTAACTCTCAACCCGCTAACTAGAGCTGAGCTGGCTGTGCTGGCTGAACGGCCTTAGGTTGTTTTCTCACCTTCTCTAAACCTGGGGTCCCCAGTCCGTAAAGGGGGGATGGCGGCAGTACTGACTTCATTTGCCTGTTTGGGGAAGTGAGTTCATGTAAGTAAGTAGCTTGCTAGACTGTCTGGAACACAGGAAGTTCTCAGGAAGTGTAAGAAGTCATTATATGTCTCCTATTTTATTTTAATGAACACACATTTATAATGGATTTTTATGTAGCTGGGAATGAGAAAGCACTATTTCTTTGGAACGGTGGTAGGACAGAAAACCTGAGAAAAGGGACAAGATCGTCAGAGCCAGGCAAAGTGAAGACAGGAGGCAAAAGACACGACTCCAGAGGAACCGTCTGAACAGATAGGAAGCTGTAGTGAGGAGCCTGTTCGAGGTTCTGGGTTCTAGGCCCCACCTCTCAAGTGACAAGTCTCTCCAAGTTACCCTGTTCTGTAGACTGTGTCCCTTGAGAGACTGAGGCTAATTTTGAAGACTCAGATGAAGCATGTTTTGTTCCGAAGTAAATGTTGTGCTGAAGTGTCCGTGCTGGCAGCGTGTATTACCATCCACATGTGCTCTCACTGACTGCATTCTGAGTTCTGGGGGAACCAGGGCTCTAGGAGTGTGCTGCCAGGATATTTCTGTCAGAACCTTGTGCCCTGGGAATGTGCTGTTTGATGGCCAATTAATGGTTTTTAAAACAAAGTTAAGGAGTTGTCCTAATTTTGTTTTCTATTCCCGTTGAAGTCAGATGATTTAGGGAGCTGTGGAGTCTCCAGGGACAGACGGCCTGAGTTCAAGTTGCTGTCTAGCTGGGTCACGTTCCTCTTCTAGAAAATGTGGATGATGAGAATACTTAGCTAAAATATTTGGCATGAGGGTTAGATGAAATATGGTCTGTAAAACCCTTAGCATGGTGCATACCATATTGTAAACATTCAGTGATGGGGAATGTTGTACCACTTTAAAAACTACAAAGCTTTTCCTGTCTTAAAAAATAGCTTTGTCATTCTGCCTTCTAATTCCAATAGCTTCTAAATCATACTGCTCTATCTTATGCATAATTCTACTATAATGTGGTTTACATGATTAATCTTCTCATAGTGGTCAGGTGCGTGTCCACTAGCCACTTAGCAAATCATTTGCAGGCCTATGGCAAGTTTGATTACAGAACAATTCAAATGTCTGGTTCAGGAATTTTAAGCAGGAATTTTAAGGGAGTATCAGTGGCATAGACACCCTGCCCCTCCTTCCTGTCTGATATTCAACCAAAGACCATATATGAAGAATAATTCATGACAATCATAGAGTTGATAATATATTAAAAATCCTAGCATGTACCTCTAGTCTGAGACAGGAATAAAGATATTGGTTCCTTAAATCACAGTTAATCTGGAGCAATAACTCAAAGTCAGGCCGGATATTTTTCAAAAGAAAAGTTTTTGATTGCCTAGGACTTTATTTGACCACTGTTCCTTTACAACTCCTGTTGGGTTCCTCTCCTTTGTAAGTCATCATGCTTGGTGCTGGACAGAGTAGCCACTTTATTATTATTATTATTATTATCATCATCATCATCATCATTATTATGATGATGATTATTAATGTAGTTGCCAGTGTGTGATGTCTGTAATGTTCACTGATTAGAAGAGAGCTTCACCAGGATAAAACATCCAAATGCTCCCCATTCCCTGATACACTTCTACTTGTGGAGAGGAGAATGGGGGAGTGACTTCATTTGATGGGTGAGTCTGGAAGGAGAAATCAGCCTCACCTCTCTCAGCCTCTTCCACTTGTCTTTTCCATTTCGGATGCTGGCTGTTCATAACACTCACAGATTTTTCTGTTTCTCCCTGCCGGAAGCTTTGCATGGCTGCCTGCACTTTAACAGAGGGAGACCAGCGCTGTCCGTTGACTGGGTGGGTTGCTCTGGCTGAGCCTGACATTCACTCTCTGAAAACCCACTTGTCTGCAGATACAGGCCACCTGCTACACTGAAGGTGACAATACAACAGTATCGTCATTATCAGTAATAAAGGTGATACTGTGGTATTCCATAACCCTTACTCTATTGTCATATTTCCCAAAAGGTTCAGAACTCAGGCTGGAGAAAGGTGGTCATTTATCAAGTCCCTAAGACTTTAACTTTTAAGATGACATGTACCCTTAAACCTATCGCCCACTCAGTAGTAATTCAGCACTTACTATTAGCCAGCACACACTGATACTGTGAGGGAGGGGAAACAAGTGTGTCTTTAATGCTTTTTGACATCACTTTAGGAAAAGAAGACATTTATATGAGAAAAATAATGTTATAAAACAGTGCTTTCCATGAGGCCAAAAGCTAAATTGTATTTTACAGTCAATAAATGTGATTACAATGCTGAAAGGAGAAAGTTAATTTGATATTGGATTAATTAAAATAAAAACATTTTCATTGGGCGTTTGGGTCTTGATTTGGGCTTTTGTGGAAATACAGGACTTAGGTGGGCAGAGAACAGAGGCGACTGCCGTGAAGGGCACGTAAGCAGTTCAGAGGCAGCAATAATAACTATGATTTATTGAGTGCTGCCAGTAGATGCTTTAGTTACATATCTAATTTAAAATTCCTAATAGTCCTGTAAGAGCAGGTAATTGGAATAATACACCCAGCACAGGCTTAAGTGATCTGCCCGAGTCCTGCTGCTGATGGTGGGAGAACTGCGCTCAGCCAGCCCGAAGCCGACCCCGCGGACCCCCGAGGGGTCGTTGGCCCATATAGGTGTTCGAAGTCAAGAGTCAGTATTGGGAATAAGTGGGGAGGAGTGATGAGATCACTCAGGAGTTGCATGGCGTGGAGGTAGAGGAGCTGAAATCTGACTTGAAACCTGACTGGGGTCTATGAAGTGTTCT
Organism: Tonatia bakeri; assembly: GCA_004024845.1. Classification (NCBI taxonomy): domain Eukaryota; kingdom Metazoa; phylum Chordata; class Mammalia; order Chiroptera; family Phyllostomidae; genus Tonatia; species Tonatia bakeri. The sequence goes on along the minus strand of PVIA01001311.1, from coordinate 245,791 downwards.
TAACTAGAAAAGGGGTGTCAGGGAATAGTGTTGTGGGAAGAGAAGTCCCCATGCGGGAGGTTGACAGTCGGTCCTCAGAGAGCACTCAGTAGAGCCACGAACACTGTGTCACAGGTGTTGGGTAAAGTGGCTTACCGGCTGACCACCGTGGCCGGATGTGCTGCCAGAGGAGTAAATCCACAGTTGTGGCTCGCTTTTAGTGCATCTCTGTTTCTGCTAGAGAAATAAGGGCTGACATCTGTTGAGTGCTTATGTGCCAAGAATTTTTAAGTGTTTTTCATGTATTGATTCACTTCATACTTGTGATCATTCCATGGGGTGTTATTATTACTTTCATCTTACATATGAAGCAACTGAGGTAGAAAGATATAAAGTATCCTACCCAAGGAAACACCCCGATAAATGGAGAAGCTGGGATCGTAAACCCAGACATTTTAATTCAGAAATCCGTATTGTTACCCACCACTTTGCTGTCTCTCAGGTGCTCTGCTGACCCTAATTTGCATAATCGGTACATTTAATAACCTGTTTAAGATTTACAGTATCCAATTATCAGCATTTCCCAACATTTGATTCATTGAGTATTAGTTCTACAGAATGTCAACAAATACTGCATGAAGAAAAAGGATTTTGGACAAATGCACCCAAATGCAAATGCACCCAAAAGTAATGAAAGAAACTACTCAAGAATATTAAAACCATAAACAGTGTTCGTATCCAACTAGTGGATTTATGAGTAATTCTAAGTTCCTTCTTCATTTGATTCTGTATATTTGAAATACTATATTATGAACATGTTCTATTCTTCAAAACAATACCACACATACTGTAATAAAATCTGGGTTTGTATTTGCCTTCAGTTCTTCCTGAGGGATTGAGAGGAAGTTCAAGAGGAGGAGACATGGCTGCATAGTGATACATTTAAGAACCTGGTTTAAGATCTAAAGTATCTAATTACCTTGAGCCAGTATTCCCAACATTTGGCTCATAGAGTATTAGTTCTACAGAAAGTTAGCAAATATTGCATGAAGAAAAAGGATTGTGGACAAATACAACTGGAAAACACTAGATGATATGGAAAACAGGTTTCCTTTTCTCGGGACTTGTCAGAGCTTTTACCACACACTGTAAATTTCACACTTTGGGAAATACTGGTCTAAGTTGATATTTTCTATAGCTTTTATTCTGAGTCCATCTGAGCTACTATGAAATCAGAGGACTCTTATGTTAAGATGATGTCAACAAAATGGCATTTCAAAAGTAATATTCAATTAATATATCCTTGAAATGTTAATAATGACATGTCTCCTTTGTGATTTTTTGCTTATGTAGGAGTTTGGCTGTTAACACTGCGGAAGCATATAGAACCTGCAGGGCCCTGCTGAGCCCCAGTTCCCATCAGCTGGAAGAGAAGTTTGTGTTAATCATTTGGGTCGGGAACAGAAAGAACAGGTATATATTCATTTTATTGACACTGTTGGTCATAATTTACTGAGCGCCTTTCGCAATGAAGATGAATATTTCCCACCAGTATATTTTAACTATTTCTCTGTCTGCTTCTGGCCAAGTATTCCTTCAGATCTTATACTCTTTTCTACCTTTTAGCCAAAAACAATTCAGAAATTACAATATTTATGGCTATTCTATAATAGTGCTGGCTACCCAGAAACCTAGCATCCGTGAATCAATATGTCAAACGGTAGATAACTCACATGATTCGGTTTACAGAACATAAGCCAAGGCAAAGCCGTCATGTCAGGGATGGAAGAGAGAAGACTGCAGTGATCGATGACCATTGAACAGTCTTGGCCTGGGAAGTATCCGGGTGCTTTTTCTCATATAAATGTTATGTAAATATTATGTATTGCATGTCATGTACACAGAGGGCCACAAACGTTGTTCCCTAAACATTTAGTTTATATTTTTTGTTCAAAAGTAAATTTAGAAAAATACTCCAAGAAAGCCAAAAAATGCAGTGTCACTTACCATGTCGTGGTCGGAAACAGGCCCAAAACTGGTGACGAAGATGTCGGTCTTCACTTCAGTTACACGCTCTGGTGAAGCAGGAAATTGGGACAGTGACTGTCTGTCAACAGCCCTTACTAGGTCGCACCGCCACACACTCACACCCAAATGGGGAATTTATTGGCTTTGATTAGCTATTTCTAAAATTGGCCCTCTGTGCAGTCCTGATAATTTACTGCTTACGCATGAAATTTCACAGTTAATATTTTTTAGTGGAGAACAGAGCCTAAATATGCTACTTTGGGAAGCAGAAACTTGACGAAGAAGTCAGCTACCACTTAATGAATTCTTCAAGAGTGGACACACTTTCCTGACTTATACCAAGGCCATTTCACATTGTAATAAAAACGTGTTAGCATACGGGCATGGTTTAAGCTTCAGGATTCTCACACAGCTTGTTGTATCTTCCAGGTGTTTAGGCTGTGCTTGGGAAGTATATACCGTATGGTAGTGAATTTTATTAACTGTTTCTGCACACAAGGGTATGTTTTATAAATATTGCTTTCTGTCACTAAATCATAACCGAATTACCCAAATTACTCCCTGGAAAACTCTGACAACCCATATAAGTATCTCCAGTTTTAAGGATAAAAGGAACCTATTATGGCAGAGAAAAGTTCATTTAATCGATTCCATTTCAAGTTCAATGTGATTTTATTTTATTGGTCTCTGAGGCATATATATCAACCAATAAAACATATTTATTATAGTTTGCTGACAACTCAATGCAGACATTTTCAAGGAATGACATTTACTCACCAAAAAAAAATAGAAAAAATGTTTCTTTCATAAAAGGAAACAATTTGTTGAGCAGTGAGAATGAAAAAGATGACTTTGTAATTTTCAGCATTAGCTCTGAGAAATAGCCTGTATGTTTCATTTATCACAACACGGTGTCTCTGTCATAGGGCATCGGACTGGTGATCCAGTATATGCAATAATGAAGTCATTTGAATATCAGCTTTATCCCTCAACAATCCACTTGTAAACAGTTCGCACTCTCAGAATGAATTTCTCCCGAGGAGGTCACATTACACAGTACATATCGCATGTACCTCAAAGTAGACAATAATTTGGAGGTGGAGCTAGGCCCTTCAATAACCGATGCAATGTTTTTTGGTTTGTTTTTGCAAACAATTTTATCGGCTCTAAAATGCTTAAAGAGCCCTTCAACATAAGAATTATCTGGGGCTTACCCTTTAAAAACTTCAAAATGGAGGATAGAGTTTGAGACAGAAAATAAAGTTGTGTGTTTAGAACGCATTTCCAACCTCGGTTTTAACATGCCACAGCAGCTGAATAGCTTCAGAGGCACGAACCGCTGCCAGCAGTAGGTCTCCACTGTGTTAACCATTTGCCTCCCGTGCATGGGGTTCCACACGTACCCCTTCCAGCAGTCATTTGTTCCCCAGGCTGATTTTCAGTTCTCACAGATTATGAACTATTAGACTTAGGGTGAACATCTTGAAAATCTGAGCGACATCTATGGAATTAAATTATACCCACGCTTCATTTTTGTGTTTGTAGTAGGGACCTACCATTAAACACATGCTCATCTGGGAAGTTTATGAATCCCCGTCTGCACCGGAAGTGTGTGGCAGTGTGGGCCAGCTCTCCTGGGCTCCTGCGTCACTGTTGCCTAGTTCTTGAGTACAGGGAGGGCAACATTTCTGCACTTTAAGGTATTTCCCTTAGGAAGCTGACTTTACAAAAATTGGCTTGCCAGATGTTTTAGGAGCAAGCAATCTGTTTTATCTAGCATGATAAAGTGCTCCAAAAAAGAGAGATATGCCAAATATGTGTGCTGTTTCCCTCTGTTGTTTTTAGATTTCTAGTAGGTTACTATGCTACATAAGCAACAAATGATAAAGGCCAAAAAGCCTATTTTTAAAGATTACTGTGCCATTCCAATAGAACACAAAATGTGGTTAAATTTACATACACTTTTTGCAGACATAATTGTTACCGTGCCATGTAGGGGTGAGGTGTAAATGGAAAACACATCACATCAATGGCTATAACCACATCTTCAAAGTCTGTTTCTTCATTCTTTTGTCTATCCTTGCCCCTAAGTGCATTTACCATACCAGTTCGTCATCTTCCAGTGAGTCACCTTATTTTCTAGTAGCCACCTCTCTCTGAGATTTCCCAAAACTCACCATTGTAACATTCCAAGGCACATACCTGACCAAGAGCCCTCCTCTCAGGAGTCTCTCAGATAACCTTCTCACCCTGCACTGTAATCACACCCGTATCCTTTAAGAGACTGTGATTTTTGCTGTTTCTCCTCCTCCACCCCCCCAACATACTCACAAACCCTAAAGCTTAAGGTTGCAACATTGCCAGGTTCCCAAACTGAAGGCTGCCTGTGGGGAACGTAGTGCCTGTGCAGCTACAGAATGAAGGAGGCGAGTGATGGCACTTTTTTACCCAAGTGTTTTCCCAAACTGCTTTGGCAATGCTATTCTAAAAAGTTACAAGAGCTTTAGGGTAAGCATGAAATCAGTATAATACATTATGTTTATTTTAAAAATTAAAATAAAATGTATCTTCATAGTCTAAATTTGGAAATTTTAGAAAAATAGGAAAAAATTAACATTCCATGGAATACCACTATCCACTAACCACTACCACTATCCACATAAATCCACTGTTAATGTCTTGATATATTCCATTTTTTTTTTCTGTTCAAATATATCCTTAATGATTATCCTCAAACTGTATTCTCAGTTGAGTCCCATGTCAGTGACCAAAACTATGCCCTTCACTGTAGCTCACCAAAAATTCTCTGAATGGCACGTGAATTGGAGTTTTAAGGTAGCCAGAGGATTGTTGTAAATGAACTTCAGCCAAATTATAAACAGCGGCTAACTTGCTTTTGGGCAGAGGAATGATGGTCTGAAATCAAGACCTCTTCAGGTCCTGGACCAGGCTTAAATGGAAGGTGTGCTCACATGCAGGTTCTCTGGCTGAGATCCGGGGGCATGGTCAAAGAACATTCTTTTTCCCAATTCTGGGAAAATTTAGTCATCGCTTCCTCTCCCCTTTAGATAGAAATCCCCATGGGTTGGGAGGAGGGAATGCATTTATGTAAATTATTATTTAAGCCACACTAGAACATCAGAATCTGAATCATTTGCTCTAATGTTAGGCTTTACTGACAGCACGAGACTCTAAAGTGTTATTAGAAATACCTAGAAAGTACTCAGTGCTTTCTATGGATCACATGAGGAAAAGACAAGATATTTTTACGCTTCAGAATACTCTATTTAAGAGCATACAACACGAGTCAGGAACTTCTAATGAAGTTCAGCTAGAATGATTATACACCTAGCCAAAGTTACACTCGAATGAACCCCTTAGGTAACTAGGAAATAGTCTGAAGATGAAAATCACTTAAAATGATTTGGTTGGAAGATATGTTGAAAGAACAGATCAATCACCAAGTGTTTTTCCATCAAATATTATCTTCACAATAATCTTTCCCTGTCCAATGTAAAAAAAAGAAAACAGATTCTTTAAATATATAAACATGCTCAAGTTTTCCAGGGATAAACATGGAGCTGAGATATGTAGAATGGGATCATGATGTTGACAGATGTTCATACAGTGATTGGGTGATGTCTTCTGGTAGGTCATCAGTGTAAATGAAGTGTTTGATGATAAAAGAATTAAAATCAGTCTCTGAACAAACACAGCCTTCAAAGACATGTTTTATCTCTCCATACACAATATACAGACACACACGTGCACACACATGCATAAACACCATCTCTGTACTCTACGACTGCTAGATCGCTGTAGGTTTCTCCTTACTGGGGACTTCTTACTGTGCTGATAACCTGCTGATAAGCACTGAAATAACAGATGTTTTGCAGTGATAATTCAAAAAGATGATTAGTGCTTGAGGCAGAAATGAGAAGAGCAGTGGAGTATAGTAAGCAGTAAGCACATTGGATTAAGAGTCAAAAAGCTCAGAATTTGACTGTGATTTTCCTGGAGGACAAGCTGCATGGTGTTAGGTCGAATCCTTTAATCTCTCTGAGCCTGTTTTCTCCCTTCTCAGAGAAGAAATAATCCTCACACAGTTGACTGTACCGCACTGGAGGGAGAGTCAAATGAGATTGTGAGGCCGGAAACACTCACTCTGAGATGCGTTTGATGGGTACAGACAGCCGTTCTAGGTCAATGGTGATACACTGGTGAATCAAAGTGCAAACGCTCTCGCTCGTCTGGAGCACATTACAGTTTTGGGGAAAATATATTTACATTAAAGACATAGATCAAGTAAATAGATATTAGATATATTGTTATGTACAAACACATGCAAATTATACTGATAAATTTCAGATTGCGGGGAATTCTCTGGAAGAATGTCTTTTGAAGGGGTGACTTTCTTACTGATACCTGAAAGATGGGAAACTTCAGAGATCAGCAGATCCAGGGAAGGATGTTTTAAGAAGAACAAAGAACAAGATTCATGGTAAGCGTGTTGTGCTTAAGAAACAAAGTTTAATGTGTCTGGAGCCCAGTGTCGCCGACGATCATGGTACAAGATGATGCTCTCGCAGCAAGTAGGGCTGCAACTGAAAATCTTTGTGCGTTTCACGAAGCCATTGACCTTTCTTCTAATGCAAAAATAGGGCTTTTGGTAATGAAGTGAAATTATGTCACTTGCAGTTTAAGAAGATAGCTAATGCTGTGTGAATAATGGATTGTAAGAGTGTTTAAAAATGAGGGGGGGTGGAGAAAGAATAATCAGTCAAGAATTATAGGTGGTGTTTTATTAGAAATGCCTATCATAACAGCTTATTTCCTATGTCATTGGCCATATTTTCACTGGAAATGCCGTCTGCTGAGGAGCTCAGAGTAATACTCACTGTGCCTAGTTCCGTGGACTTGTAACTTAGGAAGGAGGTTTACTGCCTCCTTTAAGCTATTTAGTCTATGACTTCACAGAGGCGCTCACTAGATGGAGACTAAGTGGACTAACATTACTCATCCTAACAAAGTATATCTTCAGATTTCATTTTGAAATGCTTCTGTTTGGAAATTGAAAATATCCTGGGCTTCCTGCATAAATATCAGTGTATACCCCTGGACTGGGACAATGTTTCAGCTCCCTGCCGATCTTTCTCTAAGAACACTTTGGCTCCATCCTTTGTTTCCCTCCCTTCATTCTTTAGAACAGTTGGCAACTTTCCCGAGTTGGTATGTAGTGCTACATGGTTTTGTTCATGTTTAGCTACTAAAGATGCAGAGAGGGTAGAGACTCACACTTCAAGGTGCCTTAAGAGTTCCTGATCCTTCGTTGGTTTTGCATTTCAAGAACTCAGATGATACATGTAACGGCTGGGGGGAAAGTGCATTTTATTGTGGCAGACATTCATCTCAATTCCACGGAGAAATTTCCTCCTTCCCTCCTTACATTGCGGGCAGTTTCTCCTGAGAGAGGGCTAACCTTTGGAGAAGATATGACTGCTGTGTTGGAGGAATGAGTTTCTTCCCTCTGTGTAAGTCTTGATCAGTATGTATAACCTGCAGTCACTGTGAAGTAAAAAACTTCCTGTTCCTGTCTTAGTTATATGAGGATAATAATGTACTATAACAGTCTTGGAGGCAGATACCATCCACTTAGGGCTGTGCCCTCTCTTAAGTTTTCCAAAGTGGCAGCATCCGTGACAATTAATAATGAGATTCTCACCTCAAAAACACTCCAACATTATTTTTCAAATCAAGAATTCTGATTGTACTCGAAAAAGGAATCATCTACAGAAACAATTTTTTAAAAAATACTCAGCATTGTTTCTAGAAAGAAGATGGGAAATGGAAACTATATGAAAGGTCAAAAGTAACTGCACAGAAACAAAATCAACTGTAGCCATTTACTAATCAATCATTGGGCCTTTCTAAGGGGAGCCTGGTCTCAGTGGCTACATTTTATCTTAGGAAATTCTTGGCAATGGACTGGTAGATGATTTATATACACCAGGAAAAGATGAGAGTAGGAAGTTTCTACACATGCTAGAACATTCCTTTGGGTATTCGGTTGGATTCATTAGACATGCTGACTTCACGCGCCGACGGGCGCTGTCAGCCGGTAAAGGTTGAGAGGTGCTCTCTGTTCATTTTCACAGTTCCTCCTGGGTTTCTGGTAACTGCTTTTCCCCTGAAATTCAACTGAATTATAGAATGTCTGGATACACTATTTCTGTGGAAATAGATTGCATTATGCCAAAGTCTGAGCATCTGCTACACACCTTGCATTAAAAGCTCCAGGTAACACTAGCAAATTCAAAAAGAAGGGTTCCAGAGTAGAATTTCAAAAAATAGCACTAAAAGCCTTTATCTGGGAAGGTAAATATAACAACAGCAAATGTTGGATAAACCTAACTTTTTAAAATTTGATTTTTATATTGGCAGTATTTTAGAATCTTTTTATTTTATCAAAAACTATTGCAGTATGATAGAAGTATCTTGAGTCCTCTAAAGTTTTGAAATTCTAGCTTTTTAATATAAATACAAAATAGATGTTTTAACTTTACTTGGGCATGGATAAAATGTCAATCTCAACATCACACAGGTTACAAAAAATAACAAAAGATCACATGCATTTCAGATCTCTTATATTCTGAGATAGAACAAAACTGAATTTTAAAAAAGTATTAAACTATACTGTTTTCTCTATCCCTTAGTAATCTAAACTTTATAGAGTTGCATGCAATTTCACAAGGACTAATCCAATTTTTTCCCAGAGTGCTTAGTGTTCCACCTTCACATATTTTGACATAGAGCCACATAAGCCAGGATCCCAAGCCAATTCCCCAGGGAACCACCACCACCTGACCAGCTGCACGCATCTTCTACCAGCCAAATCACTTAGTTGGAGGCATTTAAATCTTAGAGCCGAGATATCTTGTAATAATTGGGCTAAAGGAAGTCTCAAAGGTCTTACACAGGCACAAAAAAAGTCCAAAATTAGGAAAATTATGAAAATAAGGAGAAAGTCTGCTTTGAGGCAGAAATTGTTTGTTACATAACATGCTAGTGCTAAAATACCTTGAGAGAAAACTCCAATTACACTCCGGTTTCAAATACTTCGTTGAACTGATACCTGCAATTAAGTAAAATCTAAAACAAGAAACAGAACCCCAAAGCTCTAACACTCACAGGAAAAGGAAAAGCATATTGCGCTAAATATCGGTTAAGTAGGGGTAAATACAGTCCACTCTTCTATGTCGTGCTGCTTAATTTCGAATGATGCCTGTATCCCTACCTACGTGTTTACTTCTATCTACTTCCATCCCACCGGGCTTGTCACATGGTGGTGCACATCCGTCTGGTTTCCTGGCCTTCTTTGTATGTCTGGTTTTAGAAAAACTTTGAGAGGTATCCCTCATCCTATACGCTATTTATTGAAATTCGACTTAAGGGCAGAATTTAGAAATTATAACAATATTTTTAGGAAAATCACCAGCAAGGAGGGAGAGGGTGAAAATTCTGTGATTCCTTTAAAATGTGACTCAACCAAGATCTCACTTCTTTGGCACTGTCCTGGTTGAGGTCCATTGTAAAATGGTTTTTGACCTAATCTGTTTTCCAGGGAGTGAAATAAAATTGTTTATAGAAGAAAAGGTCTTCTGGGAACTAAATGTGAGCACAAGCCTGTGGAGAGGAGGAAGGGGACCCCTTAGCCTGGTGGCTTCTCCCAGACACTAAAACTGTGTGTCATTAAACCGGCTCACTCTGGAATTTCGTCATATCATCAATAAAGTGTAGCCTGGTATATAGAGAGGGGATGGTAAATATGTCAATGGGAGAGCATTGCTTTCATTAAAAACCCAAAATCTTCCTTCAGAATTAAATGTTGGATCCAGGTTTATAGGTGGGTTTCGCCCCCCGCCCAGAGTGCAGGGAGGCCACTGTGGCGGTGGCTGAACTGCAACCCGGGGTGTGCAGCTCAGGGGGAGCATCATTTAATGTTCTAGAAAGTTGGAGAAAATTCAGGTTTCTTTAGTTTACTATAATAAGAGTCAGTAGGGAGAAACTTGGGAAAATGCATCTCAGATGCGTGTTTCCTTTGGCCCTGATTTAAAACGAAAAGAGGAATTCCACTGATTCGTGAAGGCGTGTCTCGTAACACAGATCCGTCCGCATTACCGCTGCCGCGCGTTCCTCCTCTCCTTCTCTGCCCCTCTCACTTCCCTCTATTCTCTCTCCTTTCCTGGTGCCCCTTTTGCTCTCCTTTCGTCTCTGACCTTTCCTTTCTTGCTTTATCCTCAAGCCATTCCCCAGCCATTGTATTCTTGTATATTGACCATGCTTTAGTGCCTTTCAAAATCATTCTTTAGCCCCTGGTTGCAAGAAAGGAGTCGACCTCCACATCTTCCCCTTGAAGGAAGAGATTTTAAATGAGAACAAAATCCACAATCACTGACAATTTTTATTTGTGTTTTCTGGCTACTAATTATGTCAGTTCAGTTCGTGTAAATGTTTATTTACTGACTTTGTACTTAAAATATGAACAAAGTCCACTTATTTTTCTCTTTATGTTTCTGAATAGAGTATATTAAATGATTGGAATTCCAAACATTCTATTCCTCTTCATCTCTTCTGCCTCAAACAAAATGTCCCTTCCAGGATATCTCTTTTATATGCTACACTTTTATTTCCATTTTCTCAGCATGGTTCTTAGCCCTGTAAACGTAGCCTTTTAAAATAGTGTTATAGTGTCTGCAAATTGATTCCTATCATCTGGATACACCAAGTTATATATTTTGTCTTTGGACTCGGGCTGTATATCTCCAAAGAGTAATGCTGAACCTTCTGATGCAGTGTGTGTCTAGAAAACAGGTCACGACAAATTTGCACATACAAGAGTTTCTTACACTAGTCTCAAATCTAAGCTTATCACATTTTTGTATTTTCTGAGGGCATTTGGAACAAAATATCCCTGCCTTCTGCACAGCGTTGTTATTTTTATAAAATCAAACTTTTGCCATAATAAATATAGTGGGCCCCCTTTCTCTTTCAAGAGTAGATTACCCCAGCTGTGATTATAAATCCACTGAGGAAACTTTTACCCCCTTACAAGTCTTTCAAGTATTTCTTCTATGGAGTCTTTTCATCTGAAAGCAAATGGATGACTTTTTTTAAAAAAAGGTCCATTTTTGAAATGGAGATCTACTGGAATGCTTGTCATATTTAACCAACTAGAAATCTATAGTAAAGAAATGAATAATTCTACAGAGAAATGTATAGTAAATCATTTCAGTTTATCACATCTGGAAATAATGGTGTTAACATTTTCCTCTAATCCTTTAACTGACTATATTTTTTTCAAAATCTACAACCTATGCTTAATATTTTAAAGGGTGCTTTTCAAAGGACAGACATTCTCAAAATGTACTTAAAAATTTTAATGACTCTGGAGACACATATAATAAGCATATACCCCTACAGTCCTTAAGGCTGAAAAATGTACTCCAAAAAATTAGAGTTTAAGTTAGTCATTATCGAAGTCTTTTACAAAATCTCATGTCCATCAGATTGAACTGCAGTACAGTACAGGATGATACATAAAATGGAGACGAAATATTTGGCCTACTTTTTAAGTTTTTAATGTTTACTGTATCCTTAAAATCACTGTTTATATGAATCGTAAATATCAGAAAAAACATCTTTAGCAAAGATGAGAATAAATTCATTCTTTTCAATATTCCCGAGTCTTTGAATTGCTACTACTATAGCATATTTTATCCATTTCAATTAAAGACAATATACCTTGTGGCTATATGTGGCCAACTACCTATTTCTATTCTTTAATACATGTTTAATTTTTGTTATCTTGGGGGACTTAATAGATAATAAAAGTAAATTCTACCAAAATAGTAATGTTGCATTATAAAATATAGTTATCTGTGCTAATAGAAGGGGTGTAAGTGTGTATAAAAGTCTTTAAAAAACTAAATAAGTTGCACAGAGCTTAGAAAGAATACTCATATTCACATGTAACAGTATTAAATGGGATTTTGTAAACTAGAATAAAGATAAAGATTTTTTAGATGTGTTACAAAATTCTGCTGATTTTGTAAGGCTGTGTCACAGAGCAGGAAGGAGAATAAGAAATCGGGTGCTTGCCCATCAGCACGTTAGCAAGTCTGGCTTTCCAAAAGTTATGTCACTGTCCTGATTATCCCTCTTTTTTTTTTGGTACATTCCTCCCCTATCTGCAGTCTTTCTAATTTATTTCAGATTTTGTGAAACAGGAACCATCTTCCTGGAACCAGTTCAGATGCTTAGACACACACAGATATCATATTAATGCATTGTGTACATCATTATGCACACCATTTTGTCATCCATACATTTTTGTTCCTTAATATTTTTTCCCTAAGAATGTGGTAAAGAAACACTAGGTGGAATGTAAAACCCCAAGGGATTCATATAGCATGTCCTAGAATGAATCCTGGGAAGTGGTAAAAAAAGACACCAGGTAAGACCTTAGACACATATTTGACTTGTGTCTGTGACAAAGCAGTTTCCCTTCAACCTTGAAACACTGACGGCATTTGACCGCCTCAGAACTGACCTGTGTTCCACATCCAGGTGATCACACTACCCAAGTATTTAAAAAGTTAACTCTAAATCTATGCTACCATTGAATGCTTTAAAATCAAATTGTGAATTCTTATTATTTGCATATCTTTGCTAAGTGGAGAAGAGATGACTTTCTTAATATTGTCATTTAATTACGATTTAAATATTGTTATGAAATAGTTTCTATAAATTCTTCGGAGAATATGCAGCATCAGTTATAATTGGGAATCCTGGATTCTGACTTTGGTTTCCTGTGTGACTTTGAACGTTGATTTATTTCCTTGCTTCATTTGTTTTACTCTGAGATCAATATTTTGTTTTGGGTTCATTAGTCTTTGTTTAACTCAATAAGATAGGTTGATCATCTTAGTCAAGAGTTATTCAAGTGTAATGTCTAACACTATTTACTTTAATTGTTATAAATATTGTATTATTAAGTGCTATTTTCTTTTTTATTAGTATAAGCAATTAATTATAATTGGCCATAATTAAAATGTATTAGTACAGCCAATTAACCATTCTAATACAAAGAAAAATACATTTTTACTTCATAAAATGAGTTTAAGTTTGAATGCATGCTTTATTAAAAAACATGAACATCTATCTTATTCCTCTTTTATCTCAGAGGTGGTGGTAATCTAATGCAAAATAGTGGATCAATAAGTAATATTCCAAAATGAATGTTTAGAGCAACAGATTCAGAGGCATTCTGCTTGAATTCAGTATGCCAAATGAAGTAGGTGGACTCTTTAGGCTGGAAGAAAGCTTATTATCCCCATTTCTCCCTGTCAGGTAAAAGTAACATATCTTTCAGGTTATTACAGTTTTGTATCTGCCTTTTATAGCATAAGGATATGCACATGGAACTACCATGTAAATTCAGTGAATATTGATCAATCTATTAAAAATAGGATTAGTCATTTAACTATATGCTGCCATTTTCATTACTTCACCACTTAGATGGAAAGCCAAGCTCTCAGAGGAAGGGTTTGATATCATTCTCTAAAGTACCAATGGTGACCCACCTCCCAGTCCTGGTCTCAGGCGATTGTCATAACCATCTAGGAGTCGGTCCAAAATCCTGGTGAAGACGGTGGTGTTGTCTTTAAGTTCATCTTGTAATGATGGTTGTCCGTTACAACTGAAAAAAAGCATAAGAGGAGGTGATGTCCAAATTACAGATTTCTATTAATGCCTTTTCCCAAATAAAACCTTCCCCAGATTTTTCTACCTTCCTTCTATTGCACCTTAATTTGAAAATTCCTTCTGGTAAAGTAAAAAAAAATATGTCATATCTTAATTCCTACTATTTTCTCACACTTGTTCTCATGGGTGATAAGTTCTTTATTATAGTATTTCCAGCTATGGAAGGAAAATTACCAGGAAATGAGTTCTGTCTCTTTACATTCATAATTCTCAGCATGTACACAGTGCTCTAATGCAGTTTTTCTGGGTACGCTAGAAGGTGTATGTGTGCTGGAATAGAAACTGGGGAGACTTCTTTCCAAATAAAAAAATAATGTATATATTGATGAGCTACCAAAATAATTGTTTATTTTCATTTAATTTAACGTATAGCATAAGCCTAAGATTTCACCTCCTAACATCCCATTCTTTATCTGCTTCATATTCATATACATGTACATTTCATGTTTTTGATGTTCTTTCAAGATACTAAGATGAGAAAAACATATAAAACTTGTTTCTTAGTATAATGATATTTTACACGAATGTGACATTTCCATTCACCTTCAGATTTATAAACCTATTTTGAAAATTGTATAATTGGTTTATTCAGACCTCTAGTTAATTGAATTTTTGTCATTTCTTATTTTAGAAGTAAAAAAATCCCTTGAAAAGAGATATGGTCTAATGTTCTTCATTTATGGTTTACTGAACTGTAGTGCCAGATGAGTGTTTGAGAAAACACAGCCATTTGTGAGCAGAGCTTGGACTAGAACCCAGTTTTCTTCAAATTTTAGTCTAAAACTTTATTTCCATTCCTCTATATTGGAGTAATTATTTCTACTTAAATATTTATAGTTGGAAGTGTAGTTATTATCCTTGCCCATTACTAATCTTTGAGTTTCAACGATACATTGACTGCAATTCAAATATTGGGTATTTCTTGCATTGATCACAGTGCTATCTGTGCTCCTTGAATCCTGTTTTATGTAATGATTAGGGTGACACCTCCAAATCCTGTGAGAGAGGAGACTTCTATTTTAGGATGGATCACACTCACTGTTATATTTCAGTGATAGCTCTGACCTTGAGTGGAAGAATGTGAAACAGAGTATAAACTAAGAAACTGCCATGAAAATATCACTTTCGTACTTTATATTTAATATGCTTCAACTCCGCTCTCGTGTGTTTGTATTACTGGTCAGTCTAAGAAAAACTAGTAGCATATGAAACCGGGATTTGCTTATTTTATAGGGGCAAGATATATAACCAAAATATCATTTTAAAACCAAACACTATTATTTAGGTAATTAATTTTATAGTAGCATAATGTAATGACCCATTTTTCTGGTAAATTTAATTTGATAAAGTTATTATAACTAAAAGCTATTAATGATATTAAATATATGAAAAGTACCTGTATTAAACAATGTATTGTTCTCCTAAATTCAACATCAATATCATGCAAATTGAGGGTTTACTCTGCTTTGGCAACATTAAGCATCTCACTAGTTTTTGAAATCAAATTTCCAGTGAGCTCTGTGTCTTCCAGAATGTCTCATTAGTAGATGGCAGCAGTAAAGCAAAAAAAAAAAAAAAAATACTTTTTTGAGTGCAATTATTTACAAAAGCCCTGTCAGAGCACCAACTGCCATGCACGCATCCTTCAAGGATGTTGGAAGGTCATCTTGATAAAGATAGAAATGTTAGCATGTACACCTTAAGTTGTGAGCAGGGCTGATCAGGTAGTTATGGAAGAAAGCAATAAAATGAGAAGGGGGAAAGTAAGAGGGGTGACATGGCAGAACACAGCCAGATTATTAATATGATTCTTAGACTGTGAAATTCTCTACTACTTTTCCTCCTTCCTACTCCCTTTGTTTTTACAGTTTATTCAAATTCAGGAAGTGCTTCCCTCTCCCCGCCCACCCCTGGCAGTTTTATCCTAGGTTGTTTTCATCAATTTTTTTTGCATTAGAATACAAATGCCAAAAGATATATATCCCCCCACTCCCAGAAAACCAGTTCT
Organism: Tonatia bakeri; assembly: GCA_004024845.1. Taxonomy (NCBI): domain Eukaryota; kingdom Metazoa; phylum Chordata; class Mammalia; order Chiroptera; family Phyllostomidae; genus Tonatia; species Tonatia bakeri. Next base: position 229,953 of record PVIA01001311.1, on the reverse strand, counting down.
GCTGTCCTGGTTGGAATGGTAATTCTTTTTAAAAATGTGATTTTACAATCAGACATTCTTTATCTTCTAACTTATTATGCCCAATTGTAATTGTCAGAGAATAGCCTTAGGATAAAGATTATTTATTTGCTATTAAACATGCATGCCACTGTAATGTTTCTTAAACTCAATACATAATTTGAAGGGAAACATCAGTTACAGTACCTGATTTTTATTCCAAGTGAACCACTGTGTAATAAAACACTGTGTACTGACTCCATCTACAGGTCATTACGGTAGTAACACTTCATATAATTTTTCCAAAGCAGTGAAGAGCATTTACCTCCCCAGATTAAGAGTATAAGGCAATAAAACATTTCCCATTCATCTGGCAGTCATTATTTACCAAATACAGGAGCAAAAAAATAAAAACAGCTTCTCCATTTAAAGAATCCTCCAAAATTCAGATTTCCCCAGGCTATTCCATCTCTCTGCCTTACTAGTGAGTGTTCACTTTCCAGTACATTTTGAAGAATCTTAGCTTTTCATAGCATGTCCAAGACTCTCTTATGGGCCACAGGAGTAGAATACACAAGAAATATAAAAGCAAATAAAGAACAATCTGAAATATTTGGTCGTTTCTATCATTGCTACTATAATATATGCTTGATTGGGTCATTAGCAAATATTTTGAATATAGGTAAGCATATTATTAAATTTTTCTGATAACTTGTCTCCATAGTAGTTATGCTTAATTTAAGATGTTCAATTTCATCTAATATTCTTAAATATATTTTGTTCTATCTTACCTCTAGTGGTTATATAAATAATGTTTTCAAACATATATACATGCTTTTAATAGAGACTTATGACTTTTCAGATTACAAATACTATTTTAAACTTCACTTCCATATAGTCACAAGTTTCTCTGATTTTGTAATTGGTTAAAAATTTTCTGGTTGAAAAATCAACTCACATAGTATGCCGACATTAATTGGGGAAACTTTTCTATGAATTGGGAAAGTGCAGGTTTTGTTCAGTTACAACTGAACAGTGAAAAAAAAAGCTCAGTTTAAGACTTAAATGTTTTAAGTGTTGAATTAATATATTCCTGAATAAAACACCTTCAGTGTATTCAAACTAACATACAAATAAGATGATTATTTTTTCACACTGCTCTTCTTTGTTCTTAGCTGGGATTTTATAGCAGTTAAGTTTTTTAAATTCCCTTAGTCATGAATTCATCCAAGAACAATTTTCTTCCCCCTGAAAGAATAAATGAAAAGTTATAGAAATTCTCATGCAGATTTAAAGTAAAGTTTCCCCACCTTCTTCCAGGCAGTGTGCTCAGAAGGAGGGTCCAGGCCCAAAGACAGTCAGAGAGACCCAGGCTTTTCTTCCTCATCGCGGACTTGTGCAGCTGCAAAGGAGAACAAGTCGAGATCAATGTCTCGTATAGGAAACATCAGGTTAGAACCACTAGGGCTGACTGAGGCAGTTCAGATGAATGCTTTGAAGTCAGGAAATGACCTCACTGGGATATGACACCTCATTGGAAGCAATGGAAACCTGGACCATCCATTCTCCACTTTCCCTTCCACATCTCCATTCAGAAATATATATCAGTATCTTAATTTCTCCTGTAAAAGAATACAAGTTGAAATGCTTTCAGGTGACAATATTGCTCAACATAAAAACCGTGAGTTTTTTTTTCCTCTAGGTTTTCTATTTCCAATATAGTTTGCACTACTCTCTTTTTGTATATTTTTTTTTATCGCCTGAAAAATTTGACCTTTCTGATTCGAGTTCCCGCAACTAAACTGTGCACTGAAATTTTTAAGCTGGTGTCTGTCACCGAGACGGCATGTTTCGGGGCTGGATTGGGTAGGTTAACATGCTTTAGTGACTGAATTCGTCTCAGCATTCTGAATGTATCTTGATTTCAGAAGCAACTGTACTTATCTTTGAGAAAAACATAGGAAACACACTGTTGAATGTCAGAGTCGTGCTCACATTTTCTGCCTGTGATTGCCTTGTTAAACATGTTCACTAATGCTTCTGTGAGGCTAGAGGACACCCTTTATAGGCCGGCCACGTGCTGATCTCTCTTGCACACACATGCCGCACTCACATCAATGCACACAAACATGCCCACACATATCTTTCAAGCCCTCTCAAATTTTGCGAGGTTGCTGCTAGAAAATGTTTCATCTCAAACAGATGGAAGCTGAGTGCTTTGCTTTGCATAAATAAGGGACTCTTTTTTTTCCCTCTTAGGTAAAGTGTAATCAATCACCATCTGATTGTTGAATTTAGACTCGGTAGTGGGATGCTTGAGAAATGGAGTATGGAAAGCTTAGAGAATTTTTTTAAATTAGAATCTATTTGTAGAGTCAGTTTTTAAAAACCTGTGCGCTACCTGCTTAAAGAGCAGATATGGTAGCACTTTATTTAAGGTGCTGTAATTCATTCTGTTCATAGCGAGAGAAATGTGCAAGGCATTTGTTAGCACTTTCCTATATCCATAGCAAGTCTTTTAAAGCATATTTTTTATTAAACACTCTATAGTTTAATTCGGTATGCCTTTAAAGACATCTACCCAAATGCTTTCCACATTCTCTGGGATCATTTATATCAGTGAAAACCATTACAAACAGGCATGTAAGCAATGAGACATAATGTGTTTAGAGTGAAATGATCTAGAGATAAGAACCGTGAGCTTCTTAGTTTTTACTTAATTTAGTGTCTGCCTCTGACACAGATGAGTTGCATATGACAGGAAGTATTAGATAAATAATATTATGTTAAAATATTGCATTTAAATTGCATGACTATAATTCACTCTTTTATTAATATTTGACATCTGCTATGAAGGAAAAACAACTTATCTTACCCTATTAATATTTGTTGTTTTTGTTTGAAAAAGATAACTCCTGAAAGGGTATATGAAACAGAATAAAACACAACCCCAAGGCAAGGTACCATAGCTTTTTGTCCTCCTCTGACATTTTAAGAAGAGAAAAACAAGCCCATCATGGCACTTGAGTTGTTGAGTGAGAAAGTTTCTTGCAAATACAAACATAATAGTTTAAAAGAAACGCTAAGCTTCCTCCTCGCCCCTTTGCACCTTCAACCTCCCCCCACCAAACACACACTCCAAAAGCCCACATCCCATGCCACCCATATCAAATGATAAGTTGAGTTTTTGGTGTTCGGAATAGGAAAGCCCCCTTCAGCAGAGGGCATTTCAACAGTGTCCACTGAAAAGGAGGAAAGAGGCATTTTTGCAGCCAGAATGAGAGCATGCCTTCCCTAGGCTGAAACACGGAGACAGGTTTTCCGTCCCAGTGTTCTTAACTTTAGACTATGCCCACCAACGCCCCTCCCCACCGCATCTCAGCTCCCTCTTGGAAAAAAAGAAAATAAAAGATAGACCAAAACAACAGGTCACCACCCACCCCGTGGAATAAATTCAAATCTGGTTAAGAAAGGGGGAAAGAAAAGAAGAGAGACAGAGTAGGAAAATAATGCTCCTCTATCGCTGCGGTTCCCAGCCTGAAAGAAAAACATTCGTTGTTTCTACCTGCTGTGGGATTGGGCTCTTGTCCTGTTCCCTCTTTCTCCTTAGCATTCCAGTCCCTCTGGCGAGGAAAAGCCACCCTCCAAGATCAGTGTGTCGCGGTCCGAAGCCGCACTTACCTCGGGCCCCCTCTGGCCACAGGATCGCTCCAGACCCGGGAAAAGTCTGCGAGAGGAAATCGTAGCGAGCCTGGAGCCAGCGCGAGTCCGCGAGTCCGGGCGCACCGAGCGAGGGGCGTCCTCGCTCTGCCTCTCACTCACTCGATCTGAGCCATCATGGACTCTGCGTGCTCCTTTGCTGAGGATTTCACACCCCAATTTGCTTCCCAATATCCAATCTGCAGCTATACAACAAAAGATTTCTCTTTACCAAGACAGTAGTAATACGTCCCAGGGCAAACCGGATGTGAAATAGGCGGTGACTTCATGCCAGAGAGATTTTATTTTAGAAAGGAAGGTGGTACCAGCCTCTGGATCTGGAGACCAATCCGCCCATTTTTTATATGCAGCACAATTTAACTTGCACCGCTCTGGCCCTAATCCCCTTCTCTCTAGCTGCAGACCCAAATCCTTCCACAATCTGCTGCAAGCGTTCCCTTTTGGAGGGGAGTACAAATGGGGGAGGAAAGGGGACGAGACCTAGGACCAACACTCATGATTTTTTCACACTTTCAATTTAGGAGCACGCTATTTTAAGGTGTGCCTATTAAAAATAAGGCTGATCAGTGTATCTATGCCACCTTTTATCAAATATTTAACCACTGCATGCATATGAATGAACGCAAGCTCCGGAACCGGGAGGTTACACATGTGGAGAGCGCGCTCGCCTCCCGTCCATCTCCCTCGCTTGCACTCCCACACGCATGTCTGAGTCCCCGTGCCTTGCACAGTCACGAATGGTGAGGAATGGAAGGGCAGAGTTCTGGCCGGCAGGAAATTGGCTACCGGGTTTCGAGAGTCTTTCGCACTTGCACAGGTTGTGAACGCTTCCACCCCACCTTCATCTGTAGCTTAGAGACCAGGAAAAACGCGCTCCAGACCCGGTTTTTTAACCTTTGGATGCGAGTGTTTCTCTGTTTACGTTGTGATGAAGAAACCACGGGCTCTTTAAATATAAACCGTGTTGGGTTCCTAGGGCACAGTTCATTTTTAACTTTAAATAAGTCGCTCAGATCATTTCTAGGTTTGAGAGTCGTATCTCCATTTCCGGAACCATTCCTTTGCCTCGCACTCCATCATTCTCCGAATTAGGAAAATGGGAGATGGGGAGGAGAGATGAACAAAAAGATTTTCAGAAGTAGGACCAAACCCTCTTCTGCTTTTTACCTCTGCCCTCTTCTGTTACCCTCCCTGCTGGCTCTCCATCCACGGACCATTACACATTTAGGGAAGGAGGGTGTGTTTCAGTATCACTCTAACTAAATTTCCAAAGAATCAGGGTCAGCTGTAGTTGTCTCCTTGGGTTTTGTGAATGGGTGTTTGTAGCAGGGAGGGGATGGGTGCTGTGTTGCTCCTGGGATCGCTTACTGAAATGACCTCAAGTACTGGGAGCTGTTCCTTCAGCACTTTCGCCCGGACTAGGTCGGAGACGCTGAACAGATGGGATGTCTTCAAGTAACGCTTCTGGTAGATAAGGTCCGAACTTCTAACTTTAGTGAGAGCTCCCTGGCCATTTTTTTCACAAGGGGACTTAGAGCAGAGGAGATATTTCTGATATGGCGGAGCTTGGCTAAGCACAGGAAAAACCTCAATGGCCAGCCCATACCACTTATGGGCTTTACCCCTACAAGTGTTCCTTGATCTTGTGCTGAAATGCAACCGTCTTACATGACAGATGATAGAAATAATAAGGAATACAACACTGAAGACCACACTCATAGTTGGGTTTGATTATATTCTGAGTTTTGAAAGGGAAATGTTATTGGGAAATTATTTCAGAAATACATCTTCAAGGAAGGGAAGTTTGAAGACCAACTTATGATACCCCTCCCTGTTTCTGGGCAGGAGTTGCCTACTCTGTTCAGACTCAACAAATACGAATGTATTCTTAAAGCTGTCCACTGAAGAAACATCTGAGCTTCCCTTTGTGACATGACTCAATTTTTATTTATTTATTTGCTTACCCATTAATTCAGTTACTTATTGAGTAGTTCTCAGAGTACAACTCATTTTAGTAAGGTTTAAAAACCCTAGGTTAGCAATTAGAAAACATTATTTTCTTACATGAAAATATGTATAATGCAATTCCATCATTTGGTTTCAATTCAGCAAAGACTGATAGTCCTAAAAATGTGACCTTTTAGTCTATGTTTTTCTCTTGGTTGGATTACCACAGCTTCTCTTACTCTCCTCTACAAACTGAGGATAACGCTATTTGCTGTACCTAATGAATACAACCAAGTCACCCTATTGATTATTTGCCGAGCACAGACACTGCAACTTTACCATCTGAACAGTGATCTCTGAGAACAAATCCAATCATATCTTGCTTCGGATTTAAGAAGTCATGTAACTATCCAGCAGTAACCAATTGCAAAGTACATCCATACATTATCAAACAAATATTTATAAATAACTATTGGGTATATCTTAAAACTATAGCACACATATGCAAATAAAAATAGCCATACTTAGATTTTCTATTTCAAATATTCTCACAGGCTAATTTTTACTGGATGATGTATATATAATTTGTTTTGGGGTATGTATGTTTTTAGTAAATAAGTTTAACAACTCGGGCATTTAAAATATTCATAAATTGATCACTTCAGACACAGCAATTGCAACTATAAATTGTATGGTTTTATCTAAGGTATTAACATATGCACATAACACCAAAGAATAATATATAAAAAATTAATGGCAAGGAAATAATTTATTCTATATTGTCTTGTTAACTGAATCTTTTAGATAATTGCTGTCATTCTCTCCCCCACCCTCAGGGGAAATAAATGTTTTCAAAGTGTGTGTGAATCTGATTGAAGTTTTGAAATAATAATAATAACCATCATGTTTAATATTCTTAAAGCATTTACTTGGTGCCAAGTAATGTGCTGATCAATTTGCATAAAACATGCAATTTAATTCTCATAACATGAATGCAAGAGATAGTCTGAATATCCCCATTTTACAAATCAGTCAACAAATTATGAATCAGAGAACGTGAGAGGCATTCCCAGGTTTGCCCAGCTCGTGAGTGTAGATGTTGGAACGCAAGCCCGGATCTTCTGACATCAAGGCTTGTTCTCTCAGCTTCACTTCCACGTTAGTTTATTTCCTTACTGCGTGATAGCAAGTTCAGGTTAGAGTCTGTTTTGTTCATCTTATACCTGTGCCTGACCATCTTTGTGTCAGTCACATGAATCTTTCCTCTGAACATCTTCAAACATATCCACACTAAGATTCTTTATTACAATGATCCAGTACATCCAACTGTGGTGCAGTGGCAAGCTCCCGTTAGGACTGCAGAGGGTTCTGTCATTTTCCTTCTGCCTCATGAGGCCAGCCACAAAGGCCTTCCAGTCACTAGTTCTGGGCAGAAGGGATTTGAGGTCAAACCTAGGACCAGGGATCCTGGGGAGGCCTAATGGCTCTATTTCTAGTGTTGCAGTCTGGTACATTTTGCTTTTTCTGTCAATTTTAAATGGCAGGAAGCCCTGACCTAATTGAAAAAGTGTACTGATTCTTTTCAATAGAAATGTTTTTACTTTCCCCAACTAAATGTGAATCAAATGAGAAAAATATCATAAGAGTGTTCTCATTAATTCAGTGTGGTTTTTATCATTTGCAAAAAAATTGGGGTGAGTAAAAATTGTAAAATATCAAACACGCTTCAGCTGAAATCTAGAATAAAGCAGTCTTTTCCAGTGTATTTGATGGCTCAGATATATACACTGAAAGTACATTTTAAAGTTAATGTATTGTGAAACTTCATTCTCAGTTTGTAACAATAAACATGCAGGTTGTAATTTAACATGTTACATGCATTTGTGTATGTATACTTACATATTTATATAGAAGATTTACACACACTAAACTAGTCCTTTATTTTTCATTTTCCTGCGTAAAATGTAGACCATCTTGTTAATGAACTATGCTAGCACATCCAGGGAGCTAGCCCTTCTTTTATATTTGGTGTTGAAATAATACCTTAGTTTGGAGAAAGGAAAGAACTGTGAAGTAAGTAGTAGAATAATTGTTGTACCTCAACCTAGACACATTTTTCATCTGGATGACTGAGACAAATTCCTCTGCCCAGGCTGAAAGGCTAGTTTAACATCTCAGTGTAGTGAGAGGCATGACAAGTACAGTAAAGCAAAATCAAATTTCTCCTAGAATATCCGAGTCATAAACGTTTGGCACTCTAAAGGGACTTAGAGGTTGTTTGCTCAAACCACTCCGACACATCACTCGTGTTATGTAATCTTTCTTGTGCTCTTTGCAGAAGGAGAACCAGAAGTGGAAGCCAGGTTAGCACGGTGCAGTGAGCACCCATATATGGGTACATGTCTGAAGTCCCTAACACCTAACAGCTGTGTGACCATTGGCATGTAACAGAACTTTTCTTAAGTTTACTTTCTCAAGTTTTAAAATGATTTAATGAAAGTAAAATATAACACAACACAATACAATAAAAAGAGGTAATGGTACCTCGTTAGCTGGTCGTGGCGTAGTAGGGAAAACATGGACCTCTTGCACAACACCTGTGAGGTATCCAGGGAATGTCATTTCCTCCTGTCTCTTTTATCTGAACACTGATTCATTATTTTTTTAGCATTTTAGTGCTTTTACAGAGTATTCATGTAACTCATAATACTGATTATATTATGCACACTTTGCCTAAGATTTAACTGAAACACCAGATTTTCAGTTAGACTGGACACTACGACAGGCCAGCACCCATACTACCTTAAATCCTAGGCCTATATTTTTGTTTATAAGGTATTCAGGGGAAAAGAACACCTTTCCTTACACCTGCCTTAGCCATAGAATATTTTACATATATCCCAAACCAGGGCCATTTGAAAAGAGTATTCCTCAACGTAGATCCAACCACAGCATGCGTTCAAAACACAGCTACTGCAGTCAGCCATGGACGCTCCTGGAGCTGCATTTTGCATCATTTCCCCATAAGATCTAAGAAAGACCCAACCAATATCCAGCAGGAACAAAATGTATTGGTGAGAGGCAGACTCTATATAATAGTCAGATAAGTAGGATGCTATCTAATTCTCTTCTGTGGCATTTTTCATGTATCAGCAACTCATGTGTCACCCAGATTCACCCATTTTCCTTCAAAGTCTTTTTAGATTTATCAAACCCATCAACCCAAACAGGAGAATGCAGATTTGTGCCAAGTCAAAGGGAATTATAATATGCTGAGAATCAGAAGAAAACCTTAGTTTTAGAATATCAAATAAAATATCAATAATTTTGGAAACTTGGATGAACGGTTTTGTACTCTACCATTGGCAACTTAAAGACTATAATGTAAGTTAGGAGGGAGATAAAAAAACTAACACTTTATCAAAATGTCACAATTCTTTGTTAGAAATGTTGTATCCTTTATGAGTTGACTGAGGAAGCATGCATTCTCTATTTCTATGGGGAAAGTAAGACATTCGGGATATATATGTGTTTCCTCTGGCAAACTAAGTGTGCATGCGTGGGCACATGGTCTTTCTGTGTGTACTCATAGTCTCTGTGTAAACTCCTTTAAACCATTAAAATCCTTACTTACCACTGTTTTTCCGTGTTAAGGTGAACATAATAGATATTTAATCAGTATCATTTATTAAGTGTTTAGCATAAAAAGTGAAAAATAAAGATCTGAGTTGGGGAATCAATTTAGAGAGATTACTTATTGGAAATGATTAACCAATAATGGGCATGACAGTACCAAGAAATGGCATTTAGTTCCTGCAGAGTCTTCTGGCAGGACAAGGATATTCGCTGTTTGGAATATTTGAGGATTTCAGCATGGCCTTGTCATCCTGTTGGGCAGCTGCATTTCCATGTTTGTTTGAGATCGTAAAACATGAAAAGCAACACAAACATCAGGGGAGCATTTAAAAGTCATTCACCCTGCCCTGGATGGCTGTCGTGTTTGGGGGAAGGAGGCAAGCAGGAAGGGTTTGCTAGAACAAAAGATCAAGAACTAAGGCATTAATGCCCCATCTGTTCAGTAGCTCCCAGTTCTGAAGTGTGCACTAACTGTGCTTTGTGGAGTGAAATAGAAATGGGTTTCTGGGTGTGAATGCATGTTTATTATGATCATTCTTAAGTATATTCAAATATAACAAATGTCCTCATGTTCTATTACTAACTCAACTGTTTTACTAAAATTCACAACTGAAACATCTTTCGACCTAACGCATTTCCAATTTTAATTATAATAACATTCACCAAGATTTTCATTAGAGAAAATTTTACAGCCTCCATTTTAATTATATCTATAAGCTTGGGCAGAGGGAGGGAATCTTAAAGATGAATAGTGATGACTTTTGAAGAATTTTATTTATGAAACTCTAAGCCCATACAAGTTTTCAAAATGTAGACTTTCTCCCATAAGAACTCAAGGTTCGGCCCAGAAAGCATTGCTCTAGATTAGTAAAAAGATACAACATCAGAAACGATATAGTCCAAAACCAATTTAACATAAAGAATCAAGATGACAAACAAAGATATATTTATTTGTCCTACTCTTCAACTGCGCAGAAAGATGATGGTGCATAATTGCCTTTGAAATATGTAAAGTGTGATTCTGAAAGCATTTGAGTGGGCTTGCTTTTTGTCACCACTCACACTCGGTGTTAGAATTTAAACATCAAGTAGACCGTTTTGAAATTCCATTTAAGGGGATGAGAGAATGAACTCCAAAAAACCACTTCTTCCCCCTACGGAAGAGATTACATCTTATTTAGCACCCGTAATATCTCAGGCACCTAGTAGTATTTTCCAGACAATCATTACAGTTGTAGTCTCGTGACAATGTTCTTTCAGGAAGAGAACCTAGGTTCAGAATGAATAAGAACTTTTCTCAGAGTCATGGGGCTTATAAATCAGTCTTGACTTGAACCCATACATAGATTTTGTGGCTTCAAAAAACTTATGGTCATAAGGCAGTGACTGTGCATCCTTTCCACGAAGCCTGGGAAAGGAACTGTCATAAGGGATGATGAAAATATTTCTGATCCCAAATGAAATGTAGTTCTTATGAATTAAAATTTTTTAAATGTTTAGTGTATGGAATTAGAGTAACATACTTAAGAAAGTAGGATTGGAAGTCAGATGTTTTCTTTTTCTGGCAATTATTTACCATTTGGGCACCGAACTTTCCTGAACTTCAGTTTCATTATTTGTAGTAGGGGATTAAGCATTTAATTTTACATAAAATATTAAGGAGATAATACTTGCAAGGTAGATAATGCATTAAAATATATTCATCAATTGATAACTGGTAATAATAAAGTCTTTACAATGTAACAGCCTGTGAACGCATATAACTTTTTCTAGGACATTTCTTAACTTTTCAAATTTTGAAATAAAGTTTTTTTGTACATGACAACCAGTGAAGTTTAGGCTTTGCAGTTGAACCAGCTCAGTCAAAATTTATCAAGTACCAGATTGACCATTTGGTTTTTTTTTTTTTTTTATATCATATAGTGATAGCTTGAAGCAAGAAAGTTTTGGCCTTTGTACAGAAAGTGAATTTATTATTTCAGAGAAATTCTACTCAGCAGGTGGTAGGACATTAGACATAACATTCTTAAGGCTGAAGCTATTGCAAGACTCAACCATAACCCCATAACAGGAGGCAAAAAATTCTGTCTCTGTCCAACATCTGCTCAACTATTCTGCCAATAAGATGAAGTATGTTTAGTGAAAATATAGGGCAGCTTAATTTTGAAATCAGACAAAATGGAATATAAAATAACTGGGATAAAATTAATGAATAAAGGAAAGTTACCTATTCTTAAACATTGAAAGACAAGCCATTTATTATGGTTTTGGAAAATTCTGAAATTGAAAAGCAACTTGTACTGGACAAAGAAAGGATCAGGGAAGACTTCTGGAGATCCACTCTTAGGCCCACTTTTCTCTTATTTGCCTGGGTGGGGGTATTTTAGCAGAGAAGTTCACTCCCCGATGAACTAAATGAATCATCAATGTTCTGAAATTCAAATTAAATGCAAATGTCAACTTATATTACACTGAAAGTCATACAAAACATTTTGTTTTGTTTTATGATTCTTTAGTAGGCCAATCTGAGTGTGCTTATATTTCTTCTAAACTGTCGAAGTGGAATAAAGCCAGAATTCAGAAACAGTGTCAGGAAGCAGCTTAACCAGGCGAATGTTCTGTTCTTATCCTTCATTTTTAGCTCTGTGACCCATGTCAAAATACTATAGTTCCTCTTTGGGTGACCTTGAGAGACTTCATACCTCTAGGAAAACTAGCTATTTCAGGAACTGAACTGTCCTAAGTTAGTCTGACAGCCATATGTTTAAATCATGATTTCAGTGCCTAGAGAAATTTTCGTCAGGCTCCCAAGCAAGTCAGCGAACTCAGCACTGCCCCGTGGCTCTGGAGGGGTGTGTTTGGGGAAGGTCAGTCAAGGTTCAGAAAGCCTTCGTCAGAGGCTCTGGGAGTGCACAGAAACAAGCCCTGCTCTCAGCCAGAACAGCTTCTGTCTTCCAGTTATATATGTGCTTATGAAGGCCCCATAAATTATGAAAAAAAATCCATTACAGAATGTGACCTCCTCACATTTCCTAAAATCAATGTGTAATTTGGCCCTGAGCAACATGGAAAAATAAAAGTAAACAAAAATAAAAATAGAAGATGGGCTAACACCTTTCTTGGTAAGAGCTTATGAGGCACCAAGAAAATGTTAGAAGAAAAAAAAACATTTTAATACTAAGTTTGTTTCAACTTGACTGTAGCTTCTGAACTATAATGCATGGGAGAGGTAGGAGAAATTATAAAATTTGAAGTTGTAGCCCTCAGTTTTTTTTAATCGTTCTTCACTTTGAAGTACCGTTCTCATGCTAACGTGCTAACCCCTTACGTTTTGAAGCACCCTGGTTACGACATACAGAGAGTACAGGCTTCAGAGCTCAGCACATCAAATATCATGGGAAATGAAAAAAAAATATGAAATCTAAAAAAAATTACTCAGACAATGTTAAGTAGTTTATCTGAAGAAGCCTCAGTAACCAGCCTTGGTTCCGATCATTATTTCTGCCTAGTTTCCAAATCAAAACCCAAATTCATGGTGTCCTCCTGGGGGGGTGGGGGACACACTGTGTTCAAGCCTCTGGGCTCCTCGGCCCACCCACAGGATCCGCTTCTGTATCTAGCACTGCCCTGGCGCTTTCAGAACTTATTTAATGCAAAATCTTTACAAATGTGAATAACCTGCTCAGATTGTTTTTGGAACTGGTTAAGTCCATTCAAAAGTCCCTCTGAAGGAGTAAATCAGAACAGAAACATTAAAAAAGTTGGGGGGTGAATCTAGGCATAGGCTTCATTCTACCAGATGTAAAAATATACATGAAGAAACTACAATAAAGAAACTCAGTAGTTCTGGCCCAGAAACACCTGTACAGATACAAAAACATTGAAGAACCCAGAAACAGATCCATGCGTATATGAGAAATTTTATATGAAAAGGTAGTATTCTAAATCATTGTGAAGCCATTTATTATTTATTACATGGAACAGGATTATGAATCATACATTAAAAGAGAACAAAACAAACAAACAAAAAAACCTTAAAATTACATTTGAACCTCCAACTGTAAATAAAAATGGATTGCTGGTAAAGAAAGAAATCTTAAAAACTCCTGTATAGCAACTACATTACTACTAAAAGACAACTCCCAGGAAAATGAAGCATTTATAAGGAGATTCTGCTGACAGAAACAGAAGAGCAGATATCTGCCTATAATTGTGAGCAAGTGAATACTAACTGAAACAATGTACTGTCATGGTATCAGCTTGACAAGAATTTCGTGTTCTTATTTAATACTCATCTGAGTTGCTGATAATGAAATTGATAGCAGTCTGTTAGTGTATGTCAAATGATGAATATATACAAAATTTCAATTCATAATTCTATTTCCAGGAATCCATCCTATAGATACTTTAATGCAAGCAGGAAAGGATGTATGTAGGTAGAGTTTTAATGTAGGATCATCTATCTGTAAAATGTCTACAAAACTAGAGGCATCTCTTAAATATTCAAAAATCGAGAAATAACTGAACAAATTTTGGTATACTCGTGCCATGTAATTATATGCAGTGTTTTTTAAAAATGAAGTAAACCTTTAGCCATGGACACAAAAAGGTACTTGCAATGCATTGCTGAATGAAAAATCAAACATCTAAATAGTATGATCCCTCTGGTGACCACCAAATGTCTATGAGTTTTTGTTTGTTTTTCTTGTTTGTTCATTTGGGGGTGGGGGAGGTAGTAAAGGGTAAAGGGGGCCAAATATATGGTGATGGATAAAGATTTGACTTTAGGCGGTGGGCCCACAGTGTAAGATACAGATGCTGCATCATAGAAAGATACACTTGAAACCTGCATAATTTTATTAACCAATGTCACCCCAATAAATTTAATTTAAAAATAAAATAAAATAAATAGGATGATCCCTGTTTTGCAAATACGTATAAGATAGAATATAGATCTGAAACGGTACGCATTTTAGATACAACTGTCAACAGAGATCACACCTTTTTATTTTATCCTTTCCATATAGTATGATTTTTTTTTTAGTGAGTATGCACCTCTTCTGTAAGAAAATTTTATAGAACAGTAACAAAAAGGAAAAAAAAAATGACTTAGATTCCTGGATACAGAAGAAATGAATCGGCAACACTGAAGTTTGCTTAAAATCCCACAGGTCTGACTCTACATTTGCAGAGACAGGTTTGTTATTATAATTATCACCCGGGAAGAGCTGGATTCTCAAAATCGCTGAGATTTCACTCACTTCTCTCAGAACTTGAGGAGGAAGTGGAGCATAGTGCTAGAAGCTGATACTCACTTTCCCATCTTCCTAATTATATAGTCCTCCAGGAGTAACACTTCCCTTCAGAAACAAGAAACTCTTCAGAATCTCAGGCACTGCTCCAAATAGTGGGCTTACAGGTTTACTGTACACTCAGTAACAAATGATTGAAAAATAGAGGCTGTCAATCAGCTGAACAGATGAGGTTGAGTATGAAAGACTCCCTGGCGCATTGTGCTATAAATACCAGGTTGTTTTTTACAGTATTATTCAGTGTGGAGACTTGCAGACCTTTTTTTTTCTTTTTTGGTTTCAAGCAGAATTCGTTTTGTGCTGCTAAAACCTTAAGGAGCACATGTGTAAGTGTGTTAGCATCGCACTGCCGGGAGCCGGAGGACTTGCCTGGTTGCCCGACTGTAGACTTTGGAACTCTTCACCTATCACGTGGTTCTCGTAGCCTTTTGTTAAGTGAATCATCTCTTATCCCTTCTGCTGAAAGATGTTTAAGTTTTGCTTTGTGGTTTTGCACAGCAGTTACGTAAGTGAACAGCTCCAGGTCCCCGTCACGCAGAGTCTTTACTCTCATTTGGACCTGGTGTTCGTCAGTGTGCATGTTCCCCCCACTGCCCACAACATAGCCTTGATTAGGAGATTTTTAAAACAAAGAGTAAATTTAAGTGTCTCAAGTTTCTCTGTTTTCACCTGTAAGAAAATTACCATCACATATTCACTGTTTCGGAGGCATTAAAAAAACACTTAACCTCTTAGTCAAGAGAAAAGTATAATTTGCTTCTTTTTACAAAGAAAGACAACAGTTCTTCCAGAGATGAACATACATTGCAACCTGGGTGTCTGTTCTCTGTGGGCTGAGAGCACAGCTTTCCATCCAAAGGATGAAAAGGTAGGCTCCATCTTTGATAAACCTGTCTGCAGGATTTTATTGATACACCTTTTGAGTTTAAAAACTCGGACCATGCATTTTCCTACTGAGTTGTGGTAGGTGTGTTACAGAGCAAGAACAAGGGGGGCCCGGGACGGTGATGCTCTTACTGAAAGAGATTCGGGTCCGTCTTGTCCGCTGCCATAAAGGAAAGATATTTCTCAATGCCAGAGATTTGTGAAAAGGAAAGGAAAACATTTATTTTGTGCTATACAAACTTAAGGCAGTGACCTAATGTCTTTATCAAAATCTTAAAGTCCCTTAAAACACCCACAAACACACTCAGTCCTTCCTTCCCTCTTGCCCAGTATGGGGTACCGTATCTCAGGAAAGGAAATAGAAGTCCAGTCTCAGGCAATGTCTGGTTATTCCTGGTAATCCGTGCTTGGCTGGTAGGCCTCTCTCGGTTCTCAGCACCATCAGCTGTGTTGCCGGAATCTCTGCTAAAACCGGGTGACGGTTCCCCCTACTACTGCTGTGGGGGAACCCACTCTGGCAAAGGTGCGTGGTCCTCTCTCCACTGCTCCAGCCATGTGGTCCTTTCTCCACCAGTCCAACCACGTGGTCCTCTTTCCACTGCAGGACCACGGGAGTCCCCACTCAGCCAAATCCGCGTGGTTCTCCTCACAGAGCTGTGGGGAGACGGCTTTGGCGGAGTGGCGATTTTCTGCTAAATCCGCATAGTGAATCCTCTCTCACAGGGCTGCAGGTGCCCTCTACTCAGCCAAAGCCTCGTGGTTCTCCCCTTCCTATGGCTGCCGTGTCTGGGTTTAAATCCCCGCGCCAAACTTCCTCCGCAGCTTTATTTCCGACTCCTCCTACACTTGGCCACACTTGCCCTCAATCTGCTGTCCTTTCCAGCTTTTCTGGTCACCATCATGGGTCTGGGCAAGTGTCACCCCATGTCCTGGAACCAATCTCCTCCGAGCTCCCACCCAAGCGCTGAAACTCAGGGCACCTGCTCCTAGTCACATCTCGGGGAGGAGTTCCTTTGCATCCCCCTAGCCCAGAGCATGGCCATAGCTATTTAGCATATTCAAGCAACCAGCCCAAAGCTATAGGTATGTTAAATGACCATGCCATGGATTAGCTGCAAAGCTGCCCTGCACGTTCTTGCTCTGTGTGCCCCTTCCCCCAACTCACACCTGTGGTGGGAGGAAGAGGTAAAAAAAAACATCTTAGTATCTCTGGACACCTTGAGTTCTGGGCCCCATTTCAAATGTCCATTTAGGGTCCCCCCCCTTGGGTGCACCCTGTAACAGGTGAGGTTAGCATTCTTATTTCTCACCTACCTTAAATAGTTTGCATTTCAGGAGAGCAGGTCAGTGAAGATGAGCTTGATAGTCATGGGAAGTAGGGCGTGCATCGGTCTCTGGACTGGTTCTGAAGAGAAGGATTTCCCTTCTGCTCTTGAGATCAAGTGAGGGGAGGTTCAAGGTAGGGGCTGTAAGTCCACTTTGGGGTGACTCTAAAGATGGCAGAGCTGAGGTTTTGTTCAAAACAAACTCAATGAGACAAATGTCCCAGTGGAGGCGGAGCAGAGCCGTTTCAGGGGAAACGGGTCATGTCCTAGCTCTGCTAATTACTGGGCTGAGACAAGTTACTTGACATTTTTGTGTCTCCGATTAGTCACCTGAAGATTAGGAATAAGAGCCACTTCAACTTTTTTCTTATGAGACCTAAATTAGAGAAAGTGCTTAGCACAGCGCCTAGCACATGATAAATGCTCAATGAACATGTAAAAAAAATGTTATTCATATTATTTCTGTTCGTACAATATTATCATCAGTATTCTGAGGCCCAGTTTCTAACTATAGATTGAAATGAGTATTTCTTACATTGAGTTTTGAAATCCATAACACAAGGGACATTTCACTGTAGGTACCATTACTTAAGACAGTGATATTTAAACATTTTTATTTAAGGAATACCACTTGAGAATTTGCAAAATAGCCACGTAAATGTCACACATCCAGTGTATGATGTAGGATTTCGCCGGTGAATTCAGGTTCCCTAGAAGAAGTGACGCCAGTACAGGAGAAGTCATTACGGGCTTTAGATAATCCCATCTCAGTGACCACACTTGACGGCCATAAAGGGTTAGAGAGGTCTGGGTCATTGGAACACTGACGTCTGCTGTCAGGATGCACAGTTACATCTCTGTGGCCTCACGGTTCCATACGTAGATACAAATGTTCATGCTGCATTTTGCAAAATGTATTTCTTTTTGAACACTCAAAGCTATGTCCTTTATTGCAGTAATTAAATAAGAAAATTATTTCTCTATATATCAGCCCCCATGTCCCTGCTGTACAAGGCAAAAGATCTTACTGAACATTTTCAGAAACTTGACAGTTCATGTATTGGTACCTAATGCTTCTACTCAATTAAAAACTTTTCTCCCTTAATCTTGACCTTACAAATAAAGATACTGCATTTGAAACTATGACAGGCATCTTTCCACCCCAAAAGTATTGGAGCCATGCTGATTAGGGATATTCTGAGTATTACCAATACCAATAATAGTGATTCACATGAGGGAATTTTCTCGGTGCAATTGTGCTTTAGCTTCTCCTACTGAGTTTAATGTTTCTAAGTGCTTCAGAGGATGCCCAGGCCTCAAGTCTCATTGGAAAGCCTGCTTAACTGCTTCCCCTCTGCTGGCCTAGGGAGGTAACCCCAAGGGACAGTGGCAGGCCCCACAGCTACAGAGGAGGCTGTGCTCAAGGAGTGGGCGAGGTAGTGAATACTGGCTTTGGAGCTGGAAAACCCGGATTTCCTTTCTTGCTAAGATTAGACTGTAAGCTCCCTGAGATCCAGGAGCATGCAGAGCAAGCACAGGGGTTGACCAAGTCTTACAGAGGATAGAATCTAGAACAAAACAGACATCGGGGTGAAGCGGAGGAGTTAGAAGAACTTATTTATTGGGAGATGATTCACTGTTGTTTTCTAGCATCCCTGCCCATTTTAGGAGCAGAGACAGTGGGTGCTTTAATCTAGATTATTTTTTTCAAGGATATTTCCATAGTCAACAGCCTTAAAAGATGGAGATAGCATCTCTCTTCAGACAAAGAACAGGTTTTCTTATAGCTTTGGAAGGTCGAGATAGCGCTTCCCTCTGGAGCAAGGTAGGGGCATGCTTCTCATAATGTGGGATGTGGGCTCCCTAAGTTCAGGGATGCCCCCACTCTCTCATGCACCCCACTGCATATGCAGGTGTCATCTGGCCTCCCAAACGTCGCCCTGTGGAAACGAGTGCACAGCACTGATGCAAATGATGCTTATGCCGCTCGCCATGCCTTGAATAACAGAGTCCTTTGTCTTTGACCCGGGAGCCTTGTGCCTGCCAGCATCCATGAAACTGCAACAGAATAGTGTTAGCTTGCACGTAGGGTAAAGTACTAGGCACTTCATAGATTCTGGCAGAACATTGAGAAACAAAAAGATACAGCATGTAAAGGAACTCTAGAGGGGTAAAAGAGTAAACAGTAGCCTGTGATTCCCTTTCTTCACGTTTAATAAATGTTTACTGAACATTAATCTCTTTATTCACATATTGAGCCCCTTCCATGTGGCAGGTATTATTCTAGGTGCCAGGAATACAGTGCTGACTGACTGACAACTTCCCTCCAAGCTACATGCCTACTCCTGAGCAGAAAATATAAATACATGAATAACTACATTTCTAAATCTAAGATGGTTATAAATGTTGTGAAACGAAGTGAAAAGGACGTTATGAGGGACAGCTTCTTTAATTAGAGTGGTCAGGAAAGGCTTTTCTAAAGTGATAACACATGGTTTTGGGTCTGCCGTATAGAGTTTGGGGAAAGAACATTTTAGGATGGGGGGAGGAAGGGAAAGGGAGAGAGAGTGAGTAGAGACACTGAGGCTTGAGCAAGAGAAATGAAGGCAGTGTCGCTGGAATATGATGAGTGAGAGGAAACGTGGTACTGGATAAATTTAGCGGTTCGGGCAGGAGCCAGATCACAGTGGAAAGCACAGACTACAGTAGATGGGATACATGCTGTCTCTTTTTCTTTATGAACATAAATATGCTCACTTGTCTTGTTTTTTAAAAAGACGTGCAGTTTATTGATGCTATGAGTACTCTGAAAATAAGAAATACATATGCATTGTGGAATCAGGTGTCTGGATTTCTAGAACAAAATGAGAAAAAATTTCTTAGGAACTTTTGGAGAACAGAAGTAATCATATTTGCAATTAACTACCACTATTACTACTAAGACTCTAACACTACAAACAACAACAAAAGGATGAGAATGGAAGGAAGGAGATGAAGACAAGAAGGAAATCAAATTATGGAGAGATTCATGTCTCAAGAACTATGTTCAGTACCTTACATACTTTTTCTAAACTTCAAAATTATTCTGCAGAACGTGTTGATGCTCCTTTCAGAGCTGGAAACTCACACCCAGAAAGGGAGAGTTCTGTGCCTGAGGTTTTCCCCCTCACCTGTGCCTGAGCCAGGATTCGAACCTCGGAACTATGTGGCTCCAGGCTCCAGACCCAGGATTTCTGTAGAATACGCAGTCTGTATTCTAGTGCAGTATCTTCACATTGCAGATGTTTCTCTCCTTATAAAGCAGGCAGCTCTATCATCAGTTGAGAGAGAATTGTAGTATCCTAACAGAGATTGTTAGGTTCCATCATGGAACCAAATGATTGGTGGCAATCTGCATTGTTTGCAAAGCCCAGGTCTGTCCTGCAGCTGAAATACAGTACATGCCATTTGTTCTTCCAGTGGATGCCACAGCAGATAACAGATGCACAACGTCTATGCAAGAAAAGGGGCAGCAGTGCCTAAGTTGATCATCTGTCACAACATCAAGGCTAACTCATGTTTTACTCCACGTGCTTCTGGGCGTAGTCTTTTGAAAGAAAAGACGAGTTTCTGGGAAATGTCTCTAATGAGAAGAGATTATTATCATCCTAGAGGAAATGCTTCATAAATGCACAAAGTCTAAGGGAAAGGAACACAAAAAAAATTATCTGAACTAAAAGGGGCACATTTTAACCTACTACAAAAATAGCATATCAAACCCAAAAGAATCTGAGATTTAGTCCTTGGGTAATTGGTAACTAATGACATGTCATCCTGGTGGGGAGGGGGAATGTCTAAAAGAGATTGTCTAGACCCGTGTTTTCCAAGCTATGTTACAAAGAATGCATGTTCCTAGAAATGCTAATGTTTTATGAAATTAATATTTTATAGTTTGAAAAACCTCTAGCAGAATTTATTTATCCATACCATTTTTTCTTAGTAACAGAACCATATTTAGTTTTATTTGGGCAAAGCATATAACCACATTAACATGTATATTATCACCAGGAAATAAATAAATATATATATTTCCCAACCTGCATTTCATTGAGGAAGACAATGGCATGTAGGTCAAATTTCTGACTGTGGAGTGGCCCAGAGTGGATATCAGAGTGTGCAAACCACTCTATTAGTAACTTCTTTGACTGACTAGTAAAAGACCACTAATATCTATTCAGGGAATGATATCAATTCCATGAACCTAACCAACATTCACACAAGAGAAAGGAAAGCTGACTCCTATACCAATAGAAAGCCCACGTTTGAGGAAACTGATTCGATGAGTTAAAATTAAAAATAAAATAATCCCCATTCCCTGTTTTTTTAAAGCACAAAAATTACAACCATCTTCAGATTGCACTCTGCTATAGATGGCTATGGTTCGACTGCCACTGTGCAGAGCCCTCACCCAGCCAGGGGACGAGCACAGAGCCCACTCATGTTTTTATATTGGTATTCAACGAGGCTTCCGTTCTCCCAGGGTGCACTGTTCCATTCCTGGCAGTGAGAAGATGCAGTGGCCTTCAGCACTGTGCCCGCGTGGGGCATTGTGACTGGAACTGGCGTCAGTTTCACTGAATGTAGTACCCTTTACACCAAAGAACCAATGGCTACAGCACTGATGACAAAGTGCATGGTCACTATTTCAGAAGAAGTCATCATTTCCTGGTGGAATAATGGCACCTGTTGGCTCCACTGTCATCTCTGACATTAAGACAAAAGTGTCTATTCAGCCTCATGAGTTCTCATACCGAGCTCCTACCAAATTCTGAGGAGATCCTGAGCTTTTCAACAATCCCACCTCTGAAGTGTAGAGTGTTTACTTTGCAGCCTCTTCGAGAGAGCTGTGAAATATTTCTGAATGAGATTTCTAGTTCAGGAGTTAACATTTTTATCAAGGGCTTCCCCTTGAAGATATAAACTATAGTCTTCATTGTAATGGTGATTTTTGCTATCAATTGTATCTCAACCACAACGCTCTTCACCTCCACCCCACTGAGGAGGTTTCTGGGAGGAATCAGGCAGCGTATGGAGGATTAGAACTCAGGCTACCCCATGCTGCTTTTGCCCACCACCTTTATTTCCTTCACAAAGACTCCTGCCTAATTAAAAAAAAAAGCCTGAAAGTTCCCTCTGTTTAGAAACTAAATGTCTAAATGTGACATAAACAAATCAAATAACTAGGTAGAATGCTTTATGCAATTACTTCTCTCAAAGAAGAGAAATGCGAAAACAAATCATTTCAAATAATAAAAAAGGCCTTTATATTTAGTTGAGAATCCACCAGTGAAAAGATTAAAGAATCTTCCTTAGGTTTCTAGAAATACTTAGTAACCCAGTTTCATTAGGTCTTGTTATATCACAGCAGGGATCGTGTTTGGGAGCTCTTGAATATAAAATTTTAGCTTTAAGGAAGCAGAAGAGCCTGTGTACCGAGGGAAAGTGTTCTCTTTTTGGGAATTTCACCTTTAGTAATTAAATTAATCAAATAGCTATTTTTCACTTTCCTTCCATAAAATACATATTTAGAGGCCATTCAAGTATAAATTGCTCTCCGAATCAGGCTAATTAGTTCTCTGGTAATTCAAGAGCTAACTTCTTGATGAAGATAATGATAAGCTCTCAAAGATCTATAAGGAAATTTCAATTTTTAAGAGCAGTTTCATTCCTATTTTTTCAAGTTGTAAACAAGAAGAAACACTTAAGAGTGGAAGCATGAGAAGGGTTCCTTAAAGGGACAGTAATGCTGAAATTCATCATCTCTGACCCACAGGGTGGATGGGGGGAGCCCTTCAAATTATAACCTCGTAAAGAGAGTAAGAATCACAAACTCTCAGATAATAGGATGAAACTGTGTATTCTACTTAGCTCCACAGTCACAGTTTTACCAACGTGTAAAGACTTATAATTGATCGTGTTCCATTACTCCATGTGGAAGAGAAAGACCATTTTCCACCTCTGTGCTGCAATGGAACTGTTTAAAAATTTATAGAGCAGAGAAGTAGAAATACCTTAGAATCCATGAGCCTGGCAGTCTCCGCTGGTTGCCCCATCTTTCTAAATTTTGGCTGCTGTTTGTTTGGATGGTCACAGTCATGTTTCTCATAAAAGCAAAAATGGGGGAGAATTGGGACGGGTCCCATACCGTGGGCAGTCACTGGTTAGACATGAACATGTGACCCAATCATGACCAAACAAATGAACCGGCAGGTAGATCTGTCGATCACCAATAAAAGAGTTGCAAGAGGAGAAACATCCTTCTTTTTTGCTGGATATGGCCATATGGCAATATAGTACCAGAAAACCGCTACAGACCTTTTGGCCACTTACATTTAAGCTGAATATTCAATATATCACTCATTAGTCCCAAAAATATTGAGGGATTACCACGTTTATCCCAGTGTTTTAGGGGCAGGACTTACAGGTGGAAAGCAGAAACAAAGATCCCGCCCATGTGTGCCTAGACACTAGGAGTCCTATTACCATGTGAAGCCTGCGATTCTTTGTTCTGAAGTAATTAATTCATTTGAACATTATTTTCACTTGTTTTCTTTTTTAGACATCCCAGTGGCCTTGTTAAAGCAGGGGAGGAAATCTGAGGAGGAAATAGTAACATTCGACCGAATAATAAATACATCCACTAAAGCCTCTTCTTCACAGCAAATGTACTCTACTTCGTAATTTCTAGCATCTTCAGTCTAGAAGGTATTTTCTATTACATTATCATCACCCAGTTTATGACTAGAGTTGGTTTGTTTGAAAAATTTTCCAAGTACCTTCACAAGTGTGATCTTACTGGTCAGAGATCAAGATGGTCTTGAGAGTACACCGCCTCCTCAGATGGTAAATACCGTATTCCCTCACTTCCAGCTCCTAGTGCCTCGGACTTCAAAGGCCAGCATCATTCTGAATGAAAAAATAAAGGCAAAAAATCCCTTATAAATTGCTGTAGAGGCTCTTAGTGGGAACGTTATTTTTGAAATGGTTAAATCAAAACAATAAAGAAGGTGGTAAACACAGTATATTGATGCATTTCTTCCAAGTTCAATTTTTTAAACAACAAAGTTTTCTATTAGCTTTAATGTATTCTTGATTTTGTAGTATATCTGTCATAAATATAGAATGTTAAAACCACAAAGAAAAATATTAAAATTCTTAAGAATATTTGCAATCTCATTAAGGATCTATGTTCATTTCCTTTTGTTTTGTCAAGTTGCAATACTTTTTGCAGTTGGGATTTGACGAATGACTAATAATAAATATCCTGATTTCACTCTTACTACATACTATAGTTTATTTTATTGCCACAGGTATAGTAGTTATTCAAAATATCTGCAAAAATGAAAAGTATGATTCAATCTAAAACATATTTGTTGAATGGTTACACTCTCTCAAGGCCAATGCTATTACAGGAAACATAAAATGAGAAGTAAACCTTCAATGGGAAATTCACTTTGGTAACAAAAAATGATAAATTAATAAAAATTAATTAATATCTTCATTATTAAGGGGTAGAGAAAATTTAGAGAAAAAATCTGACTGCCTCCAATTAAGGAAGTACCAGAGATGGCTTTGGGCAAAGATGGCAAAAACTGAGGTTTTAAGATTGACTAGAAGTTTGTTGGACCAGAGAAATAAGGCTCGAAAGATATAAAAACATGGAGAAACCATAGAACATGATGAAAATATTCATCACTGCCTCAGCACAAAATGTGTGAGTGTGTGTGTGCGTGTGCGTGTGTGCGTGCACACACTTATATGGATAATTGGGGATTGTTCATATAGGCTAGAGTGGAGAGGGATATAGGGACCAGATCATGAGGCAGTTAGAATTTTATCCTACAAAATAAAGAAAAGGTAGAGGGTAAAAAACATTAGATGGCAGAATCACATGGTCATGGAGAAATATTAAAGCAAACCATGGTTAGCAATTGAATAGTGTATAGGAATAAAATGCATGTTAACAATAAAGAGTATATAAATTGCCCTGGCTGGTGTAGCTCAGTGGATTGAG
Organism: Tonatia bakeri; assembly: GCA_004024845.1. Classification (NCBI taxonomy): domain Eukaryota; kingdom Metazoa; phylum Chordata; class Mammalia; order Chiroptera; family Phyllostomidae; genus Tonatia; species Tonatia bakeri. The sequence continues at coordinate 205,078 of PVIA01001311.1, read as the reverse complement.
CGTGGGCTGCAAACCAGGCATCGTAGGTTCGATTCCCAGTCAGGGCACATACCTAGGTTGCAGGCCATGTCCCCCAGCAACCGTACATTGATGTTTCTCTCTCTCTCTCTCTCCCCCTCCCTTCCCTCTCTAAAAATAAATAAATAAAATCTTAAAAAAAAAGAATATATATAAATTGTCATTGCATCATTCTGATTGAGTCGCTGTCTGTAGAGGACCCCATCCGGAGCACAATCACTCCTGCTACTGCAGAGGGCAGGCCGCGGGGCGGAGAGGGAGGGAGATGATCATCAGGTGTGCGGAGACTTGGGATGCCATCATGAATTTTTTGTCACCATGTACCCAGGGCCTTGCAAAATTCTGCCTCCCCTCATCCTACACACCCCTCCGAAAGGGGTAGCCTATGGGGTGTGATGGTGTGTGTGCATGCATGTATATCTTTCCCATTCCGAGTTCATTCTCCGCACCATTCAAAAGCTCCCATCAGGTCATGCTGTTCTTCTAACTTAAAATCTTCCGCGGCTTCCTACTGTGCTTAGAAAAAAAACCGGAGTCCCTTCACTCACTGAACAGGACCTTGTAAGATCTAGAGCCAGCCTGCTTCTCCAGTCTCATTTCAGACACTCACATTGTCAGTCACTGACCGATTTCCAACCATGTTGGTCTTCAGTCAGTTTCTAGAATACTCCACACTCTTCTCTGAATATGGGCCTTTGAACTTACTGATTCTTCTGTATGAGATGTCCTTTCTATTAGCAGAGTGGCTCCTGCATATATTTCACGTTAAAGATTAAGCACCACTAAGCCCAGAAAGGTAATTCCGTGTAGTTCAAAGGACTATTACATTATGCTGCTCCCCTGGCCGTGGTGATGTAAACTGTTAGAAGCAAGATAGAAACAGTTGACACAATGGGATGCCCGCAGGTTTTGGCCTGAAAACTGTAGTTAAAATTCCAGTTGTAACATTTACAAGCTATGAAAGTTTGGATAAGTTCCTTAAAAATCTGTCAGCCTTATTCACTTTATTATGCATTTACAGATTCATTCCTTCATTCGGGCACTGGTCTAGACACTGAGGATTAAGCAGTGACCAAGGAAATACCTTTGACATTTGTGAGGCTTCCATTGATTATGGGGCACAGAGACTATGGATGTATGTTACTGCGTCAAGGAGTGCTGACTCGGGTGGAGACTCCTTTCCACAGTTTGATCAAGAAAAATCTTCCTTAGGAAATGGCATTTTATTTCATGGTAAAGTAATGCCAGACAGCAAATCTGTACCAAATCAGAAACAATACTGGTGTTCTTCCGAATTAGAGTTTACAGATACTGAAACCGTTTTACTGGGCTGCTGTTCTGGGAATTCAGTGAAGTAGAAAGTATGCAGCATAGTGCATGAAACCTAATCAGTATTCCATAAATGCTAGCTCCTTTTCCTACTGTTTCCATCTCCCATTGTACTCCCTGAGATTAAGGAGGACTGGGAAAGAGATAAAAGTGCATCGATGTTGGCCAGCTCTGTCATTTCTTGCAAACGCTCTGTGTGCATCCAAATGTGGCAACTTGTAAGTCTCACTAAAATACAATATACTAAGGAAAAAAGTTTTCTTTCTTTTCAAATTCTTGGCCCCATCTAATAGCACCTTTGTCAGTATTTCTACAGTTTGAATTTCCCAGTACATGTAATTTGAAAAAAGGGGTAAGGGAATTTAATTCAAACCAATGTTAGTATGAGTCTGTGATCCATTATTTGCTAGCTGTGTGACCTTTGTTTAAATCACCTTGTCTTTTTGAGAAATAATTTTCTCATCTATCAGACGGCAGTAGAATTTTAATCATAAAATTAACGTTTACTGAGTACAATGTCATACTCACTGTGTTAAGTATGTTACATGTGCTAATAGATACTCTTCACAGTCACCTCCTAGTACATTTGCATTATCATTATTCCCATTTTACAGATGAGGAATCTGAAGTACAGACAAGTTACCTGCCCAAAGTTGCATCACTGGTAAGTGTTGGAAACAGTATTTGAAACTTGTTTACATATGGGTGAAATATTAAAACTTGTTGTTATAAGCTCTTTAGATTATGTGGTTCATTAGCACACACAATAGTTGTGTTGTTGGAGCTGTTACGTACTCATGTATTGTGACACTAATTAGGGAGCTACTACATAAGCATTTCTAAAATGCATTTTATTTAACATATTTAATGCAACAAATACTACTTATGGGCAATGCCGGAAGACCTTTATAACTGTTCATTTAATTTTTGCATCAAAACGACAAGTACCACCGTGCTATGGTGCTTACCCACTGTGGTGCCATGAGGTAGTGTTTACTCTCAACAGCTAAGGGAACTGAGGCACAGAGAGGATGGTCAACTTCCCTGAGGTTACATAGCTATTATGTGACAGACCAGGCTTTTGAACGAAGGGACTTGAGCATGTGCTCTTGCAATAATGCTGTGATGCCTTTGATGTAGTTGATGCTGTGTTCCATAAATCTTGGACTAGTTCCTCGCAGAATTCATGTGGCTAATTTCTGAAAGGTATAAATGTGGCTTTCTTCAGTAGAGAAGGACGTCAGACAAAATGGCAGTCTCTGGAGGATGGCCATGATCTGTGTAGGCTTACTCTCTATTATGTCTTTCTTTAAGAAGGGCATTATTCACTGTTTCTCTTATTCTTCAACCACTATCTCTACTATGTCTTTTTGTCATGATATAAACACAGTTCTCCACTCCTGTTCTTGGGAAGCATACCTGGTTGTTCCTTTCATGGGCAGCTCTGCATGCGGATCTGAGATCAGAAATGGGAATTTTCTTGCCTGGAGTCAGTGATAATCTCTGAAGAACCATTCCAATTTTGTGGCTTTGTACTCCACACTACATCTCTGTGAAAAAAAAAAAAGAGAGGCAACAAAAACATCTTTGCAATATGGACACCGGTTATTGTTAAGGAGTGAGCTAAAACTATTGTGGATTTAGAGACGAGAGGATGAAAAAGAAGGAAGGTTGCAAGGTGCAGATGGCGAAGAACGCCCTGCACATACCCTATTGCACGCTCTGTATGCAGGTGCTCAAAAATATTTGTTCAAGGAGCCAGTGAGTCAGAGTTGTAATTTACATGATCGCTAGAAAGAAAAACTGGCAGTCTCGATGGATAGTACTTGTCCTGGGTTGGAGAAATTTTACCCTAACGTTCCTGTGCCTGCAGACTATGAGTACTCTCCACTCCTACAGACAGAGGTACATGAAAATTCAAGATTCAGGGGCTTCAGAACTTGAGCCTTCTTTAAAGTTTAATTTTAAGGATAATTTCAATGGCATTTAATTTTATGAGTATTTTTTCATTTTAAGTAAATAGCATTTATATAATTTATTTTTTCCCAAGAGAGCTACCAAGTGGGGAGGAAAGCAGGAGTAAAATCAGGAATGGAACCCAAATCAAGAACATACACTTTCTAATTTACGCTCACCTGAGAAAAACTTTTCTAACCTTTTTCCAATTCTTTTTGTCACAGACTTAAAGGATATAAAGAAGTTCCTAGTTTTTGGTCTATCTCCTGCTTTAGGTAGCTTTCAGTTAATTTTTGAAATTAACTCTATTTTGATTTCTTTTGTACCCTTTAAAAGGTAAGGAAAAAAATTTCTCTTTTGTTACTGGGAAAATGTTTTGAAAGCAATATTCTCTAAACTAAAATATACTTCAAAAACTGAAATTTTGAAAGATTTTAAGAACTGATGCCTAAATTAATGATAAAATGTTTAGTTTAAAATTAATATAGCATACTTAATGTTTAAACAATTGTCTAAATATGGAATTATAGTAGTATAAGAATTTAGACAAATATTCTCCATTATTGCTTCAAATCCCTGATTATATATAGTTTACTAAAATAAATCTTAAGTTGTATGTAGCTATATTCATCTATTGTTAAATTTTTCTAGTATTAATAGCATTCACTGCACATATTTGTGTATATTCCTATTATGTTTAAGATGGTGATCTAGGAGCTGGTTATGAAGAGTTAAAAAAAAAAAACAGCCCAAAGTCTCTGCCAACATAGAATGTTCATCCTAGTGGAAGGGGAGCAAATTAACAATATAAAGTTATATACTTTGTTTTAAGGGGTTAAGTGCTTGAGAGAAAAGTCAAGTAAGGAAGAGGGGTAGGAAGCACATGTATAAAGGTGACATTTTAAATAGAGTGACCACAGAAGACCTCGCTGAGTAGATATCTGAGCAACATTTGAAAGTCATTGGAGGAAGTTGTTGGAGGAAACAGCAGGGGCAGAGTTCCAATGAATGTTGCCTTGTGTGTTCAAAGATGCCGGGCTGGCTTGTGGGAAATAAGTAATTTGAAACATAACTTTAAAGGTATATACAAATGAAAAATCTTTATCTTAAAATTCTCACACAGTGCCTACATATAAAGTCAATAAGTCATATACTTATCACCAAATTTGAAATCTGAATACGACAGGAACAGAGAACAGTTACTTTCTAATCATAACCACTAATTAAGAAGCAGAGCTGGCATTAAGCCACAGAACCTATGTTCGAGACAAAGACTTATAAGTGAGATCAAGGACCAACAAGTTTCTTTGCTTCAACTCCTCTCTCCCTCCATCTGTACTGCAAAAAATAATGTGTCTTCTTATTAAACTACATAAAAACCAGCCACAGAAATCATATTTGATCCCATATTTCTTCTTGACACTGCTCCAAAGATAGCATCCCTGCTTGAAAAATAAGGCAGACCACTAAGATGCTATCCATATGATACAAGCAAGCAAAACCCCCTTTGTCTGACTTGCCCAGATAACACCGGTTCATCGCCTCAGTGGTTTTCTTTGCTCACCATGAAACTGAACACAGCTAGATCTTCATGCCTTCCCTCCACTTCTTCTTATAACGACCATGTAAACAATGAACCCCCATGTATAATCCAAGTTCCAAACACTCCTAAAGAGACCACCAGATCACCTGTTCTGTTTGGACCAAACTTCAAGCCTCCTGGCAACCCCTCAGCGGAATCCCTTTCTGTTGGCTCTGGACTGCCCACCCCTCCAACTTTTCTTATTCCCTTCCAGCTTGGATTTCAGGTAGGCATCTAAACCAATTACCTGCAAATTCATTCGCAATGAAATGATGAAGAAGAGCTTCAAATAATGTATCTCCTAAGGATTTACATTTTAACAAGAGGTCCAGAGCTCAAGGTAGTAAGATCCAAAATTCTTTGGTTATTTAAGAACAGCTTGGAAAAATGTTTGCAGGGTAGAAACTATTTCTTAGTCAGGTGTGAAGCAGACTGCCTTACCCAGCTGGCTATTATTTTCTGTCACCTGGGCATACTCTAAAATAAGCCTGGTCCTTGAATAAAAGGGACAAAACTAATTAGCTCAATCCCATGCTCTTCTGTATGCCTCACACCAGACACCTAGAACGGTGTGTCTGAGTCTCCTAGGGAAGACACAGGCACGTAGTATATTTATCTATAAATAGGTATTTGAATCTATCGTATGATACAGTAGAGGGGAAACATACAAAATTAGATATTTACATATGATATACCTAATAAGGGTTAATATACAAAATATATAAAGAATTCGATAGAAGTAAACATCAAAGAATGATCTTACTAAAAAACAGGCAGAGGACCTCAAAAGACATTTCTTCAAAAACATTCAGATGGCAAAAGACACATGAAAAGAGGCTCAACATCATTAACCATCAGGAAAATGCAAGTCAAAACCTACTAGGATGTTGACTACCCAAAAAAAAAAGAGGGGAACAAGATGTGGAGAAAAGTTAACCCTCAGACACTCCTGGTAGAAATGTAAATTGGTCCAACCATTATGGAAAACAATATGGAGGTTCCTCAAAAATTGAAAAATAGAATTAACCTTTGATCCAGCAATTCCACTTCTGACATATATTCAAATACATTGAAATCAGGACCTTAAAGACATACCAGTAACCCCATGTTCATTGTAGCACTGTTCACTATAGCGAGATATGGAAACAACGTACATGTGCATCAGTGGAGAAATGGGTAAAATATGGCATATACACGTAATGAACTCTTATTCAGCCTTTAGCAAAAGGAAGAAATCCTGCCATTGGACACAACATGGGTGGACCTGGATGACATTACACTAAATGAAGTAAGCCAGAAAAAGGACAATACTGCATGAGCTCACTTACATCCGTGTGGAATCTAAAATAGTCAAACACACGGAAGCAGAGAATAGAATGGTGTTTGCCCCTAACAGGAGGAAGACAAAAAGAAACGTGCTGGTCATGGAGTACAGTGTTAGAGATGCAAAATAAGTAAGTGCTGGAGGCTATCACACAAGGTGGGGCCTGCTGTTCACAATACACTGAGGCATTCCTGGGAGGACAGGGCTTGTGTTCAGAGATCTTAGCACAGAAGGAAACACACAAGAAAACAAATGTGTGGCAAGGGGAAACTTTTGGAAGTGATGGGTAAGTTTACGCCACTGATGGTGATGATGGTTTCATGGGTGAGCACTCATCTTCAAACACATCAGCTTATGTAAACATTTTCAGCTTTGTGTGTGTTAATCACACCTCAGTGAAGTTAAAATTGTATCGTTTACAATGTAAAATTCAGTTATGGAACATGATTTGTTTAAATATGTTGTATTATCCACACTATTGTTTTGCTTTTGTCCTCAATAGAGAACAACATAAATGCATTGAGTAGGATCATTTCTTAAAAGCATCAACACCTCAAAAGGAAAATAGCCTTACCGTCAAGCAGTTTCTCTCCAGCCTCCATGGCAACACCTAGAGAGGCGCATAGTTACTACAGGCATGAAGCATGTGTGTGCTACTGTGTGCAGACTTGTCCCCCGAAGGGTAATTCAGAGGCCTCTCAGCTGGGTGGACATGGCACACACATGTTTCCTTAGCCTGTTGCAGCATGTACCTGTTTGGCAGTCTGAGCACATAGTTTCTTTCTGAAGGCGGTTTTCTGCTGAAGGTTATGCTGTGCTTCCACTAAAGCATAAATTCGTTGGCTCTTTGTTAAGCATCCTGTACAATCAAATCAAAGCAGTTGTCAATGGGTAAGGTTCGCTGGAAAATGTAAACTGGCTTCTCCACCCCGAGTGAAATGGATTAAGCAATGCGGGAGGTTTTGCACACCCTCTCTACACACAACATCTCTCTTTGTAGGAGAAATTTTTACTGCAACAGTTCTTGTTGCACCTGCCAACTTTCTCTTCTCCTGAAAACACAAATTCCCATTCCACACTGAAGAATGAGTAATGCCTCTAAGTGCCCAGAAGATGTTTATAATAATTGATATTTCATCCTCCAGTGCCAGGGCTGCACGAATGGAGTGCTTTATGTGGAAGGCTCAGGAATGCGCTCTGGTCCCTTTGGTCTCCTGCCCAGATTCTGTATGCCCACAGTCAGCACAGCACTAATGCAATCCAAGCGCAGAAAGACAACGTCTCGGAAAACAGAGGAGCGCCAGAGGCTTGCATAATGTATCAGAGATATCAAAGCTTTCTTCAGGGAGACAAAAATAGGATACAGAAAATACCTGGTGGGAAACATCACCTTGATTTTTCTAAGGGGTGAGATGTGTATTAACAGGGATTACTGGGGCATGTATTTAGACTCCAAAGCTTCTCACACCTCCAAACTTCCTTTGTTGCAGTTAAGTATTGTTATTTATTTTGTGAACTGTTTCTGCTCTTTGCCCAAGCTGTGTCCACATCTATATCTTACACGGGAATAGTGTGTGTCACTGATGTTTTAGTAAAATGCTTTATATGCACTTTCTGTGAATTTCATCTATTATTTTATAAATGTACCCTTATTAATTTGAATAATTTTTATCAATTATTTAAACTTATCTTGGATATTCTTGGCTGCAAAATATAAATTATAAGCATTTTAGAACAGAAACTAATATCTACATCTGGGTAACTCTAAAAATTGCACATTTGAAGTGCAATGGACTATTGTGAATTACTGATTGGTTGAAAAATTGTTAGCATTTTTCCACTCCCTGTGCTTTTTTACCTTACTGCCTCTTCCCATCCTCACATGTTCACCATGTAATGTTTTTGCTTAATCGGGGAAAGAGTAACCTACAGAAGCCTTACCCCAAAATGCCATCAATTGAAAATCAAAGTGTGCATTTCTCGTCCCTTGTAGTTACTGCCAGTTGTCGTCCCTGGAGAGTCAGAAAGCAGCCGTTGGCAAAGGGAGAGGAAAGACACAGGAGTGACAACAGACATGACCTGGTGATTTTGGGTGTGTGTGCCGCTGCAGTGGAATGCACACATGTTCTTATCGGACCAACCCTGGGACTCTTCCAAGCTTCCCAAGGTCAAGGGCTTACATCTTCACCAGGACCCAGTTGTCAAAGGGAGCCTCTTAGAAATAAAGCCATGTGGGAATATGGATGATTTAACTTTAAAAAACAGTCAAAGACTAACAATGAAATATCTGGAAAATGTAATCCCACTTACAATGACATCAAAACAAAAAGTAAAATACTTAGGAATGAATTTAACCAAAAAGATGAAAGATTTGTTTACTGAAAACTCTTTAGACTTTGATGAAATTAAAGAAGACACTTGTGGAAAGATAACCCACCATCATAGATTAGAGTAATTAATGTTGTGAAAATGTCCACAATACACTAAACCATCCATCAACTCAATACAACCCTTTTAAAGTTCCACCGGCATTTTTCACAGAAAGAGCAGAAAAACAATTCAAAAATTCATATGGAACTACAGAGGTCCCCTAGGAGCCAAAGCAATACTAAGAAACAACAACAAAGCTGGAGGCATTACACTCTCTAATTTCAAACTTTATTACAAAGTTATAGTAATCGGAACAACATAAAAATACACATATAGACGAACAGAGCAGAACAGAGAGCCCTGAAACAAACTTATATACAGTCGACTAACATTTGACAAGGGAGCCAAAAAATGTAATGTGGAAAGGAGAGTCTCTTTATCAATAATATTGGGAAAGCTAGATGAGTACATGTACGAGAGTGAAACTAGACCCCTGTCTTACACCACTCGCAAAAATTAACTTGAAATGGACTAAAGACTTGAATGTAAGACCTGAAATTGGACATCTCCTAGAAGGAAATTGGAAAGAGCTCCTTGATATGAGTCTCAGCGGTTACTTTCTTAATGTGCCACAAAAAGCACAAGCAACAAAAACAAAAAGAAGTGAGTGAGCCTCCATCAAATTAAAAAGCTTCTGCACAACAAAAGAAACAACTCGATATAATGAAAAGGCAACCAACAGTATGGGAGAAAACATTTGCAAGCTGTCTATCAGATAATTGGTCGATAACCAAAATATATAAGGAACACATACAACTCAAAAGCAAAATAACAAATAAAAGTGGGCAGAGGACCTGAGTACACATTTTTATGAAGAAGTCATGCCTGTGGCCAATAGGTGTGTTAAAAGGTGCCACCAATAACCAGACATGGAAATCAAAACCATAATGAGATGTTACCTTACCTCTGGCAGAACAACAGTTATCAAAAAGGTAAGAAACAAGTGTCGGCAAGGGTGTGAGAAAGGGCATACACTTTTGCTAGGAATGTAAACTGGGACAGCCACTATGGAAAACAGTATGGAGGTTCTTCAAAAACTTCAAAATAAATTGTCTGTATGATCTAGCCATCTTCTGGATATATGTCCAAGGAAATGACATCAGTGTCTCAAGGAGCCATCTGCCTGCCCCCGCCCATGTTCACTGCAGCATTATCCACACCACCACACATGTGAAAATAGCCTCAGTCACCATCTACAGATGATGGATCGAAAACAGTTTGTTACTTCCTCTCTTTCTCTATCACCTGCACGGTTCAAGTTCTCCCCAGTGATAGGAATCCTTCTGCATTCCCATCTTATCCTTCCGAAGCACTGAAAAGGGAGCTGTCAGTCACATGGCAAGGCCATGCTGAGGAGGCCCCTTGCCCCTTGAGGTGAGGAGTGCGGCTCAGCAGGGAATGGTAGCAGTGTAAGATAGGGAATCTGTGCAAATTACTTCTAAGTAGAGCATTCAATTTGGAAAGGATGCAGCATGTGCTTCAGATGTTTTCTGCAGAAATAAATGCCACTGCCTTATCGTCATGGCAACCGTTTTGACATTCCGATGTGAACTCGGGTCTGCCTAAGGCATTCCATGGAGTTTTGCACCATCTCCAAAAGGGAGTGTCGTGTGCCTGTCTTCCTGCTACTAGTCACTTATGGCCCTTTAATATCTCTTCAGCCACTACCATCAACTTCCAAATGCTGGTCAATTAAGAGGCAGCCAAACAAAAGAAAAAGCACCCACAACATGTTTCACTAGTTCAATACTTGGAAAAAGCTGTTAGTCAATGTTTTTACTTGCTACCAAGAGCACATTGTATATGTTGGGGTGATAGCAGGTTCTATAATTGTGAAACATCAAAATTCCAAATTTCACCCCGCATTAAGTGATCTTAAGACGTCTACTATGTTCATTCACCTTCCAAGCCACCGTTGAGAACACTAGCATCCTTCCATTTTGTGAAACTACTCTCCTCTCTGGCCTTGAAGTCCTCTCATTCAACCACTAGATGAGGAAAAAACACAGAGGAACTCTTGGTGGAAATATTTTTGGAGCAAATGTGGAAGGGGAGCTTCTGCTCACACTCCAAGTTCGAGGAGTTCCAACCCAGCAATATGGCCCCGCAGAACTAATGGAGCAGCTGGGAAATAAAGTACAGCTGTAAGTACAGGAAACAGAAGAAGCAGATCTGGAGAATGGCTAAGTAGCCTTTGCCATAATCTTAAAAGTTAGGGATAAAGTGGTAAATTTTATGTATTGCATATTTTAACAAAACAAGACCAACAGAATATTAGGAGAATAAGATCTTCAGAAAGGGTGAATTTCTGACTTATTGAAATTTACTAAAAATATTTTTGATGGTCCCACTCTCATTGTTGAAAGTGACATTCAGCTCATTGATTTTCCTGTCTTATTTAGCATAACATGGTTTGTAACTTCTGAAATCCAGATTGAAGTTTCAGAGGCTAATTAAAACTTTAGTCATAAAACAAAAAGTAGCCATCTCCAATATTAAAATGGTAAAGTAAAATGTTTAATTTGGGGAACTTATACTAGATTATATAATGCTACATGAACAAAACCTGCAATTGTGTTACATTAAGTAAAGATGGGTGCCAATATTTTTAAAATTAAAATTAGTTCGTTAATTAACATTGAACACTAAAAGATCATTAACTTGGAAGCATCGAGAACTTAAGGTAGTTAGGATACAGGTCATCAAAATTTCACTTTTATACCACAGTATTGAATATCAGACTTACATGTGGGGGAAAAGGAGAAAATTGAGAAAGAATTGGATTTTCTTCTCTGCAATACAACCCCAGATGCTTTTCCTTCAAAAATCACTTAAAGTTATATTAATTATAAATGGTTTTCATATGACTTTTCTCCATATCTATCATTTCATTTATTTATTTTTCCAACAATTATTTATCAAGTGCCTATTCTGTTCAGCACTCTATCAAACAATGGGAACACAGAGATAAACAAGTAGATAAATCCCTGACCTTGTGGAGTTTATATTCTATGCAGGCAGAATAATACTAAACCAGGGGAAAACAGTTTATTAACAACTATGTAATATTGATTACAAAGAGCACAGCCTGTCGTGAACCACCCAGCTCTTGAGACAGCAGGCCTGTGTTTCCACTGCTTCTCCCCTTCAGTGACATTCTTTAGTGTGTCTCTCACAAGGTGGTTTACATGTCTCAGCAGCACTAACATATCTCAGGCCAACAGTGACCCCATTACCAAGTATACTGGGCAATATTAACCCTTATTGGACTGATTTTTTTTTTTTTTTGCTGTACTTGACAAATGTGGGCACACCCTCTTCTTTGAGCTTCTGAAACATTTAACTCTCTTCTTCAGTGACATTGAGGCTTTAGAAACCCAGACCTTCAGTGTCCTGTGGTAGCTCCTCTCTCCTGTGCAATTCTTCAAATACCCATCATTCTTAGGATTCCATTTTATACCCTTTGTTCTTCTGACCCTTTATACTCTCTCCATCCTATATTTTCAGATATAATTTATGATCTATTTATGCTCTTTGACTCTCAATTTTTTATCATCAATTTTCACTGCTCTACTGAGTTCCAAATTTGTGCACACAAATTCATACCCTTCACTCACTTTAAACTTACTTAAGCCCAAACTCACCCTAAGTGGTTCTGCATTATATCCACCATTCCACCATCTACTAATAAACCCACTAAAAAAGGCAGCTCCCATTTCTCCAAAATCCACATCCTATTTGCTGATAAGCATCACTGATTTTATCTCTTAAATATTGCCAAGACTCTTCCCTGCTCTTCAGGATCTCAGGATTATCAGTATCTCTTCATCTTTCCGAGATCATTCCAACAACCTCTCAATTGCCTTAGTCCTCAGGGGTTAGTTTTCACTTTCAAGATACATTCCAAACTATTTGAAACAGTAGACACACTTGACAATTTGGCCAAAACTTGTCCTTCCCCCTACCCCCATGTACAAGCTGAACCAGTTTGTGTTTGCTTTGTAATAAGAATGTCAGTATTAACATTAGAGTGAAGCCATTTTCCCCGTGAAGGTTTCTTTGCTTGTCTCTTGCAGCAGAGCTGGTCCTCTCTTTCTCTTGGGACCATAACTTTGTGTGCATTCTCCTTTCGTTTCACTTGAAGCATTGCATTGTAATAGGTTTGTCCATGTGTGTCTGCTACCTTGTGATTTGGGGACATGGAAACATATTTCATTCATGTTTCTGTCCTTAGTACCCAGTACAGCCTAGGCTTACAATAGCCATCTAATATTTAATGAGGATGAAAAAGAATAGGTGAACAAATAAATTAATTAAAGATATGGGTAGTTGTCTTGATGATCTGTGGTCTAATGAACAAAATAAACTAACAAACAAAATAGAAATAGACTCATTGATACAGAGAACAGACTGACAATTGTCAGAAGAGAGGGGTTTGGGCGACTGGATGAAAAAGGTGAAGGGATTGAGCAAAACAAAACAAAAGCCTCATGGGCAGACAATAGCATGGTGACTGGGGGGAGGGTGGTTGGGGAAAGTAGAAGAGGGCAAATGGAGGACGAATGCTAGTGGAAGGGGACTTGACTTGGGCTGGTGAACACGCATGCAATACACAGGTGATGTGTTATAGAATTGTACACCTGACACCTGTGTGTTTTAATTGACCAATGTCACCCCAATACATTCAATAGATATTTTTTAATGTAAAATAACTTTGATCATGTAGTTAATCTAGACTTATATTTGAAAGCAACTCCAAAATGAGGAATATGTTTTCAATTAATTCTAGATTTTAATATTTCAAACCTTACAAAACCACTCTTCTATTATTTAGAAATCCTGCCTTAGCACATTATAGAAATATTCTACTACATAAAGTCATAAGCCACATGCTAGGGATAATTAATGAGAATAGAATGATAGCTTATCATATAATTGCTGAGAGTAAAAGCAAACACAAACTTTTTAAAAAGCAATATGTCAATATAGTTCAATAGCCTTTAAAAAGTTCATGCCAATTTATCCGGTAATTTTATATCAGGGAATCTATCCTAAGAAACCTCAGACTACTTAAAGATATTTAGGTAAAAGAATATTTGCCACAGCATTACTGTCTCTGCAAGTCTGATGACAGACAATTGGGGCATAAATAAACAAAGAGGAATTTCTAACAGAATATTGTGTGTTCATTTAAATTAATATTTTAAAGGGAGTGCGTAATATAAATAAGTAACCAGAAATGTAAGATCTTTAAAAATACACAGAATGACATCCCATGTCTGTTTTTAAAAATGTAGATAGTACATTGTATTGAAAACATATGCATGAAAATAGGCTGCAGGAATATATAGCAGAATGTATAGGGATGGGCAAAAGTAGGTTAACAGTTGTGAGTATGGGAAACAGTTTATTCTTATATTATTATTTATTAATTATTGTATTATTTTCCATATGAACTACTGTAAACCTACTTTTGTCTACCCATATATAAAGATTCAGTGTTATTAGATAATCATGTGTTACCTTCAACGTTATATTGATTTTATCATCTGAAGAAATAGCCCGTAAGTAAACATTTGTGCCCTGAGCCACAATTTGCCCTAGATGTAGCATATGTATTAGGTGGCTAGTTACTTGTTGTCTGAACAGAAACCAGGAGCTTGGCAAACAAGACACTTCACTCAGCATTTTAAAAATAGGAGATCGAAGGTGTTAATTAGTCAGTATTTGGAACCAAAGTACAAGTGTTAAAATAACGAAAAGAAGCAAGGGACCCAAGGAGGTAGAAAGAAACTAGAGCTGTAACATATTAAGAGCACAAAGAAGCAGAAACCATGATTTGGCATTGAGAGAGAACTTGACTGGGCAAGACTAACAAGGCCAAATGACCCACCATTCAGCTCCCGAGGAAGACAGAGCTTGGTCTGTTTCTCATAGTTTCTCTGATTTCCATGGCATAGTGATCTCTGGCACCTCAATCCCCATGAAATCTATCTCTCATTATAATAAATTCCTTCTCCCTTCTTTCTGGAGATCACGAGTGTCAGTACTTGCAACCAAAATAATCCTCAATAAAATCAGGCTTTTCCCGTTCATATAGGCAGGATCTAGGCCTTCTGGTTGCTCCAAGATATAATGATTCTTATTTTTGTTGACGTCATCCATTGTTATTAATTTCACTTGTTACATAGGACCTTTATAGCAATTGAGATGTTTGACTCTGCAGCACAACTGTTTCTATATCATCATTCTTGACAATGGGCACGGCGCGTGCCACTCTCTACTGCTCTCTGTTTCATTCATGCACTTACCCATACAACAAATACTCACCCAGTGCCTATTTTCCCAGCACTGTGCTAGGCTCTAGGGGGACAGCAATCAACAGGACAAGCCTTGTTTCTAATCTTGTGGGACTTAGAGTCCATTGCAGGGAAGTACATTCCAGGAGTCACACTGAGTGGAGGCTGTCTTCACTCAGTCTGTTGGAGAAGTTAGATATTCTTTGGATGTTACAAAGACAATTTCTTGTTATATTTTCACCTTAAGTGAATTACTGGGAAGCAATTCCAGTCTCAATTGGGTCTTTATGACTTTTGAATAAAGTGTTTGGCTGCTTTTGGTGTTCTTAAGTCACGGCTGAAGAATTTCCATTTTGTTGTTCGTGAGCATCAGAGAAGCATGGTGTATAAACTTGAACTGCATCTGGATGCTACATGCAGAGCTCACAGGGCCAGGCACAGGGAGGTGCTCCCTACAGTATTTCCATGTGAATATTTTCAAATGTACATAAGTCTAAGATTGTGGGGTTTTTTGTTTGTTTGGCTGGTTGGTTGTTTGATTTTAGGTTTTGTGAAAAGGATTATTTAAAAATTTCTCATCAGGTCTCATCCAAATTTTGTAAACAAAATCAATTTAAAAAGTGATAATGTATCACTAGGGTCCTGGTTAACCATTGTGGTACATTTGTAATATGATCTGTTGTGAAGCAATTAAACGATTAAGAATAAGAGAGCTGTATGATGGTATGAAAGATGTTCAAGGTATGTTTATCTATCTATAGCTAGATTTAGATTGATCTGGGTCCAGAGAGAGAGAACTACTTATGCTGTATGTCTGTAGTGAGCACTGTCAATTGTCTACTTAGCACCTGTACCTTCCTTTCTTCTTATCAGAATCCACGGGAACCTTCAGGAATTCACCCTTCTCCCATGAATCCCATGTGTCTCCGTGGATGGTACCCCCACTCAAGACTCTCCAGACTCTCTTTCCTTGTCAGTGGTTGGCTCAGGAATGTGACCCAGTCCAGCTCTCTGTGCTGTGGGAAGTCTGTTTTGGGGTCTTCTAGGAGCATTCCTTTTTCCCTTCTGATATAGTTTCTGCAAGCAGTTATGACTTCCTTAGGATGTTGCTATATCTGGATGTAAGACCCAGAACTGCTGAAGCCGTCACACTAAAAGCTCAATGCACAGAGGAGGCAGAGTTGAACATGGAATCACAGGAGATATAGCCAGAAGCTCTGAATTAAGTCAGCCTCCAAGCCGATGTCTGTCTGAACTTTCCGTAAGGTAAGCTGAAAAATGGCCTTGGTGCTCACGCTAGCATCTTTTTAAATACAATAGGCCTCCATGCCTTATATGTGGTTACCTTCCCGTGGTTTCAGTTACCTGCTGCCGACTGTGGGCCGAACATATTAAACGGAAAATGCCAGAAATAAACAATTCATAAGTTTTAAATTGCATGCTATTCTGAGTAGTGCGATGACATCTTTGTCATCCAGCTCCATCCTGCCTGAGATGGGAAGCGTCCTCTGTCCAGTGTACTCATACTGTACACTCTCCCTGCCCGGGAGTCACTTAGGAGCCATCCTGGTTATCAGACTGGCTGTCGAGGTATCACAGCTCCAGTCACCCCAAAGCGCAAGAGGAATGATGCTGGCAATTCAGATATGCCAAAGAGGAGTGGTGAAGTGCTTCCTTTAAGTGAAATCATATGTTTGTTCAGGTTAAAAAAAAAAAGGTATATGCAGGGTTTGGTGTTATCCACTGGGGGTCTTGGAATGAATCCCCTGTGCATAGGAAGAGACTACTGTATTCAGCTTGTTACATCCAAAATCATCCTAAGGTTTTTCATGTTTGTGTATATGTTATGAGTGCATCCTTTCAGTGGAGAAAGGTTGGAAGAACACACATCAGTATAAAATAATAAAAAAAGTGGGTTTGAGAGAAGAGAAAGGAGTCCTCCACTTTTTATTCCACATCTTTCTTTATGGGTACATAATGGATACTTAACAATACTGTGTTTAAAACATAAAATAGAAATATTAAAGATATTTCCAACAGTATGCTCTTTTGTTGTCCCCTAACTTCTGCTGACTTCCAGTAAATCACTATTGAATTTATCAGAGAAGTCATAGATGAACATTTCAAATTGTAAAGTCATAGATGAACAGTTCAAATTGTAAACGTTGGCAGTAAGGCTTATTGTGAAGAAGACAAGAGCTGCTGTCGGGAGGTGTGGGTTTCTCTCCTGCTCTGGCACTCATCCAGGTGCCCGGCCTCAGGCAGAGCAGAGAACCACTCTGGGCCTGGTTTCCCTCATCGGTGTAGAGAGCAGAGAAATCCAGACACCCATTTTAAAGGTTCTATCCCCTTCTCTGATATTTTATTCCCAACTTACATCCACAAATAAACTAGTTTAAGTTGAATACCAGCTGAAGGCAAGGAAAGGGGCCAGATGAGCTGGCAATGTCTGTTCTCAGTGATTCCAGAATTGCTGCTATACCTTGTGGCAGGTAAGGGATGGTGAGACAGAAAAAGCATGTAGAAACAGCATTTATTTCATCAGTTCATTTATTCCCAGGTTAGTGTTTAGCTGGAGTCATTAAAATAAAGACTGCAAAAGATCTGGATGTTTATTAATTTATTTTTCTGTTCTATAGTTTTGTAATTTCATCTTAATGATGCTTCCTATCACCAAGTCAAAAATGCATTCACTTTATTCTTAAGTACAAACCCACTTTTTTTTCTTTTATTTGTCTTTTTTCCTCTTTTATTCCAGGTTTTGAGTAAAAGAGGGAGTGGGTCTTGGGAATATCTATTAATTTCTTGGCAATCAACAGAGTTTTTTAGTTACTTATCATGGTCTTGCTCAGAAAAACTTTAGTTTTTCTCATAAAAATGTATACATTTATATTTTATTAATTATCCAAATAATCATTCACTATGATGTAACTTCCTTCTTTGGTGGCTATTTATTCTTTAAAAAATAATTGGTGCTAAAGATTTCTTCTAAGATATTTTATAATCATGGAATGTGGCTTAATATAAATTTTCTTAGGAACCAAAAATTCCTGAGAAACAGTTACAGGGAATAAAGTCCCCCACGAACAGATAATAAGTGAGTCTAAGAGCTAATTATTCTTCCTAATTAGTTAGCTAATTATATGGCCGGTCAGCCCAGATTTTATTAAAAAAACAAGACTCACTCTATCCTTTCCCCTCCCCCTCTTTGGCCTTTTCAGCATCATTCAGTTTATTTCCTGGCAGAAAAATGAAGTTAAAATACAGCCACATAATTGCAAGCAGTATTAAAATGTGTTTCGGGTGAGACAATCTAACTATTTCAGTTTACAACATTTTTTTTCCAGTCTTCACTTAAGGGCATTTGTTTCATTGCTTTTAGAAAGAGAGGAAGAGATAGGTAGGTAGGTAGGTAGGTAGGTAGGTAGGTAGGTAGGTAGATAGATAGATAGATACTAGTGATGTGAGAGAGAAACATGGATTGGTTGTCTTCTTGCAGGCACCCCAGTCGGTGTTCATACCTGCAACCTGGATATGTACCCTGACTGGGAATCAAACCCACCTTGACCTTTCTGTCTGTGGGATGGCAGTCCAACCAATTGAGCCACACTGGCCAGGGATAGAATATTTCTGTCTTTACAATGAACACTTGTCTCTTCTAGTAGTGGGGCTGCTGGGCCAGGGAGATGATAGGAATCCACTGTAACATCTGGACTCCAGCAGAGTTGCCAGATAATATAGTGTTGTCATATGAACTGGTGAAAGTGATTGATGGAAACACACCATAAATAGGGAAATGCTCTGATGCCCTTTTACAGCCTGCCTCACACAGAGCACATGTAGGGCAAGGGAGTGCTGCACTCTAAAGGAGGGCAAATTGGACTGTATCCTCTGGTCTCCATTATGGTGCCCTGCCAATCATGCCATGAGATTACTGTCAATGACCCTGTGGAGAAGCTTATTTTTCTGGGTATTCCCAATTGATTTTTGAGATACTTATAAGAAGGCCCATTGGGTCATATAATAGAGAATCACAAATATTACTGTGAATCCTGAGTGTCTAAAGCATTTCATCCTCAGCAAGCTGAGACTTAGTGTTTCTGTGGTCCTTCTAATGCGAATTAACCAGATTGACATCTCTTGATTCTCATTGCTACTAGAAGCAACTAGGAATGCAATCAGGACTCACAGAGTAGTTGCGGAATTTAAGGACCATTTTGTACACTACTTTATTTTCTAAGGCAGCAAAAATAGTCATCTGACTTTTGTAATAATTAACTAAGGTTTGCCCTAGACTCTGTTCAATGGAAACTTCATTTAACCAGATTCCCATTCTTAGCATTATTCAGGCATTTGTGTCTATGCCCACACCAAACTGTGGTCATTCAGCAGGACTCCTCAAAACACAAATTTTTAGCCTTTGTTTGTTCTTTCTTTTGATGAGTCTCAGTGAGGACCGGCTTTTAACCACCATGTTCTCTGTGAAGGAAATTCTTAAATAGTAATGCTATGTGCAATGCTAATTCTTTTGAAAGGTTAAAAAAACCTCAGTGTGCCTTATATAACATGATCTATTTATACTCTGTCACTAAGGAGAGTCAGCTGCATTTATGTTTGGGTGAACAGAGAAATTTATTGTACCTTTTCATGCAGTCGATCACTGCTGGTTTCCCCCCTCACTGAAAGCACTGGGTTAGGTCATGAGAATTGTCCAGATGCATTAAGATGTTTGGAACCGAACTATTAAACCTAAAAATACCGAACACAAGAATTCCATGAACAGATAAATTTAAGCATCAGCGTTTCTGTACCTTCCTCTGTTATCAATTATAATATTAAGTTCCATCAGAGGATATTATACATGACAACAGTTACTAAGAAACTGTTGCAGTTTCAGTCTCAAATTGAATGCTTTCAAGCCTCCTTCAGTATTTCCAGCACCTGGTAATGACTAGTGACACCATGTAAGTTTTTTAACCAATGAAAGGCTCTTTGACTGACTATAAAGTAAACTCTCAGATTGTTACCATAATATAAAATTCAGGATGGCGGGGGAGGCATAGTCTGGATTACATGGCTTCTGAAAAATCTGGCTCTGACTTCACAAAACTGTTGTCTCCTTCATTTATGCACGGATCTCCCCGTGATACAGCAAATGCTAATACCTTGTTTATTTACATCCCTTTCTCCTCTTGCCCTCTTTTAATTCTTGTACCTGCATTTATTGCTTATGTGATGTTTAGCATATACTTTCTTCTGCTTTAATTTTCCTCTAAATAGAGAGCTCATTGTATGCTGTGCTGCATGGAACACATTAATGCCATATTTTAGTAAATCTTTATAGCAACCTAATGTAGCAGGGACTATTGTGATATACATCCATGGATGTGGACAGTGTAGTTTGGAAAGTTAAGTGACCTGCCTAAAGTGATGCAGCGTGTAACTGATGGAGAGATGACTTGGGTCCTGACTTCAGCTTTCACGTCGTTACTGTCCATCCTCCTCTCCTCGTTTTTGGTCTCTCCCTCCCCTATTTGACAGAAGAACCCCGGTGTTGGGAGTTGGAGATGAGAATGAAGAGAAGCTAGTGTCTAACAGAAGTAACTGACAAGATTAAAAATTATTTTAGAATTAGACTTAACACTTCTGATTTTTATCTCTTCTAAAACCATGTAGACACAAGGCAGCCACTATTAAATCCACATGGAAAGCATGATCCTCCACCATCTAGCTGCAAGGACAATAGAAAACCGGACACACTGAAGAAGATTCCCACCTTAGTCAAACATTTCTAACAAAAAGGAATTTTCTTTGAAGATTTGCTATTAATTCTTTTGAGTCCCTTTTTATATTGTTTCATATTTGACTAATGGGCTCAGTTTAATTCAGTTTTATTTATTCTTTGCTTATTTTATTACAGCAAAAAGATGCCATTTGTAACCCCACAAATTACATTCCCTTTTATGTTTGTGGTATGTGGGAGTTTTTTTATTTTTATTTTTGTAAACCTTACAAAGCAAAAAAACAGCCTGTAATTCAAGAAACTAATACAGAGAAAAAGGTGCTTTGAAGAATGGCAGTGTTACAGAACAAGCGGGGGGGGGGGGGGGGGGGGCCTGGGACGATATACTATTACCCAAAAGGTTCGTTATGTCTGCCGCCAGAGGAAAGACACCTCTCAATGTTAGAGATTCCCGAAAAGGAAAGGAATTTATTATTCATTTGAAATAACACAAACTAAAGTTCCCCACAAATGCACACAGTCCTCCCAGCACCCTCCACGTGGCAAAAGGGAGCATTTCCAAAGCCTCGTCGTCCTGACTCTCACCCAAGCCTCATGGTCCCAACCAAGACACCAAAGCCACGTGGTCCTAAACAGATGCGTGGTCCCAAAAAGAGAGATGCCCAATGGCTGCTGGGCCTCCGTTTGAATCCCAGCGCTAATCTTCCTCTGCAGCCTCATTTCCGGCTCCTCCCTCAATTGGCCACAGCTGCCAGCATTCTGGGCAGGTGTGCCCTTTGGTGTGGAGCCAATTATCTCCAAGCTCTTCTGGACCCTATTACAAATCCCTGTTTGGGGTTCCCCTCTTGGCTGCACCCTGTTACAGCAACACAAGCAAATGCAGAATAAATCAGCAAAATGTCCTGTCATAAACACATATTTTAAAGCTGTTAAAATATACATTTTGTTAAATTTTCAAATTAGTATCTTGGGAGTGGCAGATGATTTTAAATTTACTATATTTTCCAAGGTAGAATGACTTTTGGGTTTATGTTTTTCTTATTGTTTTCCTTTTGTATTTTTCTCCAGATATGATAATATTTCTGTCTTTTGTAATAGTACTTTCATATCCATCAGTCACACTAAGGAATAAAATTCATTCAACATGAACTAAATACTGAGAAATTATTTAAATCATACAACTTAAGTATAACTCAAAGATTCTATCAGCCTAAAACAATAGATTTGCTAAAATAACTTTATTCATCTTTTCAAAACAATCTAAAAAATGACAGATTTATAAGTTGCAAAGACAAAAAACCTGTCTCTAAACTTTCTTACCATTTCAAAGTTCATGCATTCATAAGACTTTCTCCATAGTATAAACATTATTTTTTGCAGTGAGCCCAGTATGGAAATTATACAAAAAGGGGTGTGAAGAGTCAGGATATAAAGTATCTGCATAAATTTGCATCACTTACACATCCAGAAAAATTTCACTCACCAGCCAAATTTAGTTTAACAGGGGAAAGCATTTTGGTTCAACCTCCAAATTCTAACCGTAGCATGTGCCTGGGAGCGCCCTGTCTCATCCACTCTTGCCAGTGCTTTAGCTTCTTCTGTGCGCACACCACAATGCACTGCACGCGTTTGGGGAAGTATTTGCTTAGTGCCTATTTCCTTCTGTACTCTGGTGAATTTCACAAGGGCAAAACCACTGTCACCCCCCCTGTACCTCCCAGTACCCTGTTCACTGCTAAGCCTATAGTAGGTATCTGATACATATTTTTAGATAATAAAGTGAATACATTGAATATCTCCTTAAACTTAGTAAGATAAACCAAAAGCAGATCCTCCACTAGCCTAATTTAAATGCTTTTATTCCAATGTTCTTCTGGTTCCTCGAGTCTGGCCCATTGTGATCACCAGGAATATACATAACATGGTTCAAAGTAATCTGAACTGAGCCAGGATATTAGAGCTACTGACTCAGAGTGGATAGTTTTGGTTTGGTATAGATTCTGAAACTGTTTGGAGATTGTTTTTATTTTGGCAAATGACTATTGGATTAGCATTTTTTAATGGTCCTATAAAAATGTTTTGAACTCTGATATGGTTTGGGATTCAGTTTTGAGGATGATTTAGTTCAGTTTTTAGTTAATCCACATTAAGTTCCATAGTAACAATAACCTATATTTCATCATGTTTCTTAGGACAAACATTCTCATATATATGTGTGTGTGTGTGTGTGTGTGTATATATATATATATAAGAATAGATGAAGAGATAGATTTTAAAAATGGATATATACTTCCTGTGTCTTATATAAGAATATGTATTCAAATGCACTATTCTGGGGCTTCATGCCTTTCTCTTTTGAAGTGTGATATTGTCCAAATAATGTAGGCGGCAGAATTAGGAGAATTCTTTGTATATATGGATTTATATTGCTACCTGTGAAGATATTTAACTCAATGAGATGTAGGTTTCTGTTAAGCTTTAAAATCCTGAAAAGAGTTTGTGCAGCCTATACTCACATTTTTGAAAAGTACACATCTAATAAAGGTCTGTGAAATTATATCTACATGCATTAATTTCTAGATATAAACAACATAGCAAAACCTGCACTGTTTAGAAAATACTTCATAGATCTTGGGAACTAGTTTTATATTTCTCTGAAGGTATTTTGTTGACTAAATTAACTTCTGATTTATAGAATCAGAGAAATATTTCTATATTAATTTCCGATGTCTGATTTCACTTGGGAACCCTGAGCCAGAACTTAGAATTGTCTCACTGGTTAATTTCTATTTCTTCTGCCAACCTTCAGCCCCATCTCAATGCGAACATACTTGTGTGTCTTTTTCTTTAGAAATGAGTAAAGATAATGAACAATAATTAAACGATGTGTCCAGTTAATTCACGCATGTGTTTTAGTCCCTCATTCTATGTGTTTTACCATTTTCCTCCCAAGTCCTTTCTTGAAGCTCTGCAGAGTGGCCATTTTTCTAACTTCTTTTTTTCCTCCTTTCTTGCCAGCTAGGGTCTTTTCTAATTTAAAAATGCAAATGTGTTATTGTGCTTGCTTGCTTGCTTTTAAGTATTCCTGCCATTTTTCACACTGTGCCTTGACTCAGCCATAAATATCTGCTTCAGCACAGGTGAATCTTGAACCCCACCACCACCGTAGGTCCCTCCCAACTGTGACTGGACTCTTTCTGAACTCCCAGCATGTAACCTACCTGTGACTCTCACTCAGTAATTAATCAAGTCTGCCTCGTGACATTTTTGGTGATGTATATTTAACATCACATAATTACATAATTTTTGTGTCTCTGCGCCCAGCCACCTCAATTGAATTGCAAACTGTTTGAGGCAGATTCAAAGTCAGTCCTTCAGAACGCATTGTAAACAAGGAAATGTATGCTGATTGATTATTTAATTGATTGGCTATCTCCATTTAGCTATGAAGGAAGTCAAGCAGCATGAATAATAGAAAGTTAAAAATATCTTCCCTAATCAAATTTTCTTGAATATATTAGTGCCTGGGAAGTAATTGTGAGAGTTCTTAATAAAGTGTCCACAGCCTTTTTCGCCTTTGTCTGGAAATTCAAGTACAAGAATAAGGTGTGAAATGACATAAGGTGAACATTATGGCTTATTTCCTGAACTGACTCGTTACACTTGCAGGCCTTATCATTCTACGTTTAAGAAGATGCAATTTCTGAAGACAGTGCCCATTAGAGTTTACAGTGTGACCTCAATAATGGCTCCAAGGGTCAATCAATTTAAAAATAATTAGCATAAACAACATGAAGCAGATTTCTTCCTTGTAGAAAATTCACAGGGCCTTTTAAAATATTCTCATACTTCCAAAGTTGTGGGACAGAGAATGTAGTATACTACTTTACCCAAATTTGTGTAAGCATGCTTTTTTTTAAAGCATCTTACAAGTCTGTGTGCCTTAGTGGTCTCTTTTGGAAACCCTGAGGTAGAAATTTCAGGTACATCTTATATAATTCATGATGTTTAGAAAAGGATTATCAATTGCGGAGGGTCATTTCTTGTTTTTTGGACAGAAATCCAATATTAACTTGATGTTTATTCATCTGTTCAGGGTGTTGTCTAACCATATATAGCAGGACCTTCAACCCTTTTCCTTCCTATAGGGCCACGTCCTGCCATTATGTTAATGGGGTTTACGTATTATGGCACTATGTGACTGCTTTTCTAAAATGCATCTCGTTTAATCAGTGGCTTTTAAGAATTTGTATCGTTTTCATTGTCTTCTCCCACTGCCCAGTGATGGCCCCTGCAGGTTGGGTAAGCAGCCTGCCTGTGTCTGAGGGTACTCTTAAAGGAAGGCGGGAGACCTGTACCTGAAGTCCTACCTCAGGTGTTGGCTGCGTGGTGACCTTACTTGTTGCCTTCCTTTCTAAGTCTCACTTTCATCCTCTGTGCCAGGTTACATAGACGTAAAAAAATTATGTGAGAGTTATCTGTATGTAAGGTATTTATGTCTCCTTATAATTTCTTGTTCTTTTTTCATATTTTAGTTAATAGAGAGCTATTGAGAGTTAGGTCTGGGGAATGAAATGGGTTGCTAAAAACACAAGGGAAACTTGTACGCTATACCTCTCTGTGCTTTTAGAAATTTTATGATTTTATTTTTAAAAACATTTTCCAAAATATATAAAAGTAATCTAATTTCAAGCCAGATAATGACAATATCTGTGTGTATTTCAAGTGACACACACCTAAAAACTAATTTAAACAAATGTGCGACTTGCAAGGGCACAACAAAATATTGATTAAAATGTGGGTGGCCTGTTCAGTTGTTCATAACTCCAGACTGGAAGGAGTGCGCACATGTCCTGCCCAGGCGCAGTGCCCATCCTTGTCCGTCTCTGATGGGCACAGGTAGTGTCCTCTCCGTTTCCTTCTATGGATCTGACAGCAGCATTAATCACAGCTTTTGTTTGTACTGAGAGAGCATCATTTTTTAAAGGAACCTCTCTAGTGTTTCCCACATTCAGATGCTAATCAATTATGTCCCTTTTTGCCTTTGGCTGAAATTCAAACAAAACATCCATTAACAAATTATCTTCATTAGACTCTGGGGACACTTTTAATAACATTTGCAGAGACACTTACAGCCCTCAGGGGAGGAAGTTGCTGAAGGAGCCCTCGTGAAATTAGTATTAGTAAGAATTTACTCTTACTCCTGAGACGTAGTTTTCTACTCTTAGATTAAAAATAGATTTTTCTGCATTAAAAATACTTTTAGAGAGCTGTAGAAATAAGTCTGTCTTATTGCTTATGTCAAAAAATCAGGGTACATTTTATCAATATTTATAAAAAAATAGTGAATTGATTTTAAAAAATATATAAGCACATATATATGTACATACATGTATGTGTACGTGTGTGTGTGTATTCTGCGCATGTTCTTTTGCAGCATCAGAAGCACGTCTACCAAGAAGTCCAGAGCGCTTGCACTTACTGTGTGTTATCAACAGTTTGCTTCTTCAACTGCCTGTAACTGACCGCAGAGTCTTCGTTTCTGTGAGTTTCAGAAGACTTTTGCTATTAAAGTGATGCAAATTTTATTAGAATTTGAGGAGTTGTTTCTTTTTCAGTATAAAAAAAGTTACACTCTACATGTGTTTCTTTAAACTGGGGCTTTCAGAGACCTTGACCTTTCAAAGAGCTATAGATTTCTTACCATTTAAAGAAAGTCATTTCGAAAACTGTACTTGAACATTCATTTAAATAAAAAATAAAAAAAAAGAAAGTCATTCCAAAAAATATGTACAAATATCCTATATTTGATAGCTAGTTAGATTATGCTTTTATCTAGCTACCACAGAAATTTTTTAGGGTTCTTTTTTATAATTGTATCAATGACAACAGCAAAAAAGGCCTATATTGCAAATACAGTAAAATGCATCAAGTAGATATAAGTTTAGACATAATAATTCTATTAGATTACTTGCATTTTATTGTTGCTTTATTATACAAATAGCATTTGAAAAACTGTCATATGAATTATGTAATTTTAAGCTTTTTGCCTGACTGCATAAATTATTACTTGTATAAACCAAAGGCAGAAAGCCTGATCTCAAAATCTGATTGACTCTATCCTAACGTTTTATAGCAATAAACTCTGCCTTAGACTCACTACCAATACAGCCTCATCTCTTCCTTTTTCTTCCCAAGTGAAAGGAGGAAATTTGCAAAAGATGACTGTGGAGAGGTAATTATGAGCCAAGTCTTACAGGGCACTGTAAACAATGGCAAAGAGACTAAATTTCATCTTTAGAACAATGGGGAGCTGCTCACTGTACATGGATTAAACTTGTATTTGACAAAGGTCAAGTTCAGCTGCAGCTTGGGAATGGGCTATCGAAGAGCAAGACTGAGTCAATTAGACGGACCTGAATGTGTTTGCAGCAGTGCTAGACAGTACAGTTTGAGAGGGGGACTGGAGAGGGTGGCAGGAGGAGAATTCAGCGTGGTGATCAAACTGTGTGTCACAGGGCACAGGGAATGGAGAAAGTAAGTCCAGGATGACGCCTGTGCTTGGGCAACTGACTCTATAGAAAGAGGTGCCATTCACTCTTAGGTTTTTAGAAGAAGGGACAATTAGTAATGCCTCTGTCATCTTGAGCAACTTATGAATTGTGAATATGGTCTGTTACATAGCACCCCTTCTATTGTTTTCCTTTATGTTATACCATTGATGTCACAGAAATTGTATGCAAAAGAATATTTAAAATACTTAAAAATGTGTTTAAATGCCACTAATAGATCTTACACAATGCAGTAAAACTACATTTTACCTTGTCATGAAATTCAGGTGTTTTTCCACATAAGAGCTTGTCAAGTTCACAGTTGTGTTACTGCTAGTGAAATATACCATATTCTTTATTTTCTTTTTGAGCTCAGTTTATATAGATTCAGTATAGACTCCAAGTTTTATGTTCTTTTTCTGACATGTCCAAACTGCTTTTAATTCCATCAAATTCATTTCATCCTTGCAATAATATTTCAGTTAGAAATCACCTCTTCATATATAATTTTACAAGAGATGATGGAAGTTTTGAATATTACATTGTTGAGAACTCTTTGTTTCTTTCTTATTCTGTCTGGCAGTAAGTCACTTGCAGAACGTCTGAATCCTTTTAAAACTTCTTTTGATGCTTCATTACAGCAGATCTATTGTACCCTTGACACTGGCTACTTTGGCCTTCTTACAAAGTCATGGTCTTCTGTGCTCTTCGCTTAACGGCCTGAGCATCCAACAAAGAATTGCTGTTCTGGATGCTTAGAACTTAAATTCTTCCAGCCCTGAGTCCACTATGAGAATCTTTTAGTTTACATAATTAGTTTATACCACCCCAATTACATTTTCCCCTGCCTAGTAGAGGTTTGTTCAAGGTAAGCACAGTTTAGTATTCAAGAACAGACACTCAGGGACCCCTTTGCAGATTAATGATTCTTTTTCTCTGAATAGCTCTCTCTTCTCTGGTGCTCTGGCCACAAATACTGGCTGCCTCAGGCTCCTCAAACTTCAGTCTCTCTCTGTTCAGCTGAGTAATTGGCTTGTTCTATTTGGTTTCCTTACTCCTAGACTGTGGTCCAGAAAGTGCTCTCAGGAAGCCAAGGTGATTATGGGGCTCACATCACTTTATTTCTCTCTTCTAAGGGTTCATAGTCCTACCTAGTGTATTGATAAATGCCCATGAGTAATTGATTCATACATTTATCCACTTTTTGTTCCCTATTATGATACACCCAGTCTGGCTTCAGTTACTTCATCATGCCTGGAAATGCCACATCTATCTTTAAATAGCATCTAGAGTCTTAATCACATGTTTGTTTTGGGGAGATGATATAATGCTCTAAGTCTTATCTTATTTGCTGATTAATGTGAATCTGGCAGAGACTATTATGTGTTTAAAAACAACTTCAACTTTGCTTCCACCATGCTTGCAGTAAGAAGTGGCCACTTGACTGCCCTCTGTCCAATGGACTATGAATGAATGCGATGATAACCATCTCAGGGCTCATCCCATTAAATACCATCCAACGGTCTTCTACCCCTCCTCTGTTCCTGTTTGTTGGGTGAACACGGGAGGATCCAAGGACTCGGAAGATGATCCCCGAAGTGGAAGACTGATTGTGAAGAACATCCACACTGGGTGAATGCAAATAAACATTTACTGTGTGAGTCTCTGAACTCTTACAGTTTCTGTTTCAGCACTTAGCCTATCTTGACTGAATGAGTAAATAATAATTACACCTATACAAAACATCATTTCATGCTAATGCAATGCAATAAAATTATAATCATTTAAATAGATACACTAGGTAAGGGTCTGTTAACGACAAATCTTATTGCTGTTACTATTATTCTTATTTATTCTCTATATCTTACTATTGTCAGTAAAAATAATGATAGGTATTTTAAACACACATTAATATGCCAGATAATATTTTATAGAGTAAATACATAAAAATTGCCCTTGATTTTGTATCTGCACTGGCGCAACAAATATATATGTTTTAAGGTCTTCAGTTACCTTGTAACATTTTAAATTACTTTTGAATGGAAAATTTATGTTCATCGAAACTACCTATCTCTTGTCATGCGTAATGTAAGATATATTTTGCCTTTAGCTGCTTGGGTCTGAATGGCCTCTAGACTTACTATTGTGTGCTCAGTATGGCCAGAAGAGTCATCTAGAAACCAAAGCTGAGAATTTCATTCTGATAAACCATTAAAAGAAACTACGAATCAATTCTGATGGTCTGTGAACAGAGAGGAATAATTATTTCTTCTCATAACTTCAGGCTTTCTCCTGGAGGTGTATTTGCTATTATTAGCCATTAAGTAGACTGTAGACTGTCACTTCAATTCTCCATTGCAGCGCTGCACCTGGATGAGTAAGCAGCCACAAGAGTTAGTAAAGATCTGAGGCTGCTTTTCATGACAGCTGTGTTTAGTCAAATCAGGGTGAGGTGGCTGCTTCAGAGGCTGGTAGTAACTTTAACCTGCAGATGAAACAGGTTCCCAAATGTGATCTTCTACGCGAGGTGAGGGGTGCCATTGTACATCTTGTTATGCTTCCAAGTTCAGTTTCGTTCAATATGGTTCCCCCAAACAAGTAAGCATCTTGAGCAAACTGTCAAAAACCCAGCTGATAAAATCACCTGCTGTTTGTAATGTAGTTAAAAGCATGCATTTACCAGCCAAATTATGAAGGTAATTAGTTGTTAATGATGTTTTCAACCTTGGCACTTTATTTATTAATGGTTTTGTGTATTTAGTTTAAGCAAAAAAAACAGTTCTAATTGTCAAAAAAGTATGTCTTAGAAAAATCTGTTTATGTTAACCAGCTAGGATAGCAAGTTTTTATTGTTTACATCTGATGGGAAACAGACATTTTTCTATGACTAAACAGATAGTTTTCCAACTTTGGTGCCCCCTGGAAAATAGGTGGAAAATCTTCATGTCTAAGAGTCGTTTCAGTGGAAATGTGCAAAGAGCAGCGGATGGCATGACCACTCTGAGATAACTGCATAACGCTTCATTTCATCTGGTACTCAGCAGTACAGGTAACAGCAATGATGCACAGGTGGTAATCTGTTTCTGTATAGCACAGTGACGTATAAATGTGGGTGTAACATACAGCAGTGGGTAAAGTAGGTTTACAAATGTAATACAAAATACAATAATTAATACAGTATAACACAAGAATAAACTGTTTTGCACACACACAACCTACTTTGCCCACTGCTATATGTATATTTTATATATGTATGGTATATGATAGATATATATGTATAGTTGTATATATGCATAATAATAAAATATTGATCTCATTTTAAGGTCCCAACAAAATTATCTAGTCTAAAGTGTCTTGCAGTTGTCCTGAGTCCATCTGTCTGTCTGTCTTTGTGTCTCTATCTGCACCTCCCTTTCTCTTTCTCATTAACTCTCTAAAACCTGAGCAAATCAATGGCCTAGCAACTTGAAGGCCATTGTCACACCAATATTTAGTGTTAGTCTTCTCTACCACAGAACTGTGGCTTTTTTCCCTCTTAGATTTGAGAAGCTCTCAATTTGGTAAAATTTCATTATTCTGTAATAAAGAATAAGCAGCTTCCTATCATGTGCAATCATTCTTCTGGGTGCTAGGAAAACAATGGTACAGAAAACCAGCCCTGGATCTCATGGAAGATGGAAGTCCCTGGAAGAACATGTCAGTTTAAAAATCACACAAGTATTTAGAATTGCATCTGTGGCACATGCCATGAAGGGCTGGTACTGGGTCACATGGGAACATATAATAGGCAGCTTTGCTGGAATAACAGGAATCAGCAAAACACTTTTCCAAGAAATTAATAATTGACTTGGGAATCTACATAAAGTAATGAATTAGGCATAGAACAGACAAAGATTTTTCCATGTCCAGGGCACAGGCACGTGCAGGTTACTTTAATGAGCTGGAAATTGTCATCCTTCACATGGATCGAAAGCTGTCACTACAAAGAGCTACATCTCTGTGGCTCTCATTTTTATAGAGCTTAAATAAATCTAATTAGGGAAAGCCAAATGAAAACAAAGTCTTCATTTAGCTCCAAAGTACACTTTTTTTTTTTTGAAAAGTCAGTGTTTTAAAGATGAGGTTAAAATTTCTGGGTGATGCTTCTTCTGACAATATATATTTTATTTTTATGTGCATTTACTTTCAGTTGCTCTTTTTGTTGACAACAGTGATAAAAACACGAGTTCACAAAGGTAGCAAGAAAGATACAAATTGGAAGACTTTCATCATTGGACACTGATGTTCACGTATTAATGATCAACAGGACTCCATAGGACTTGTTGATGGAACTGCTTTTGAACCATTTCTTTTAGTCACAAGGGTTTTTTTTGGGCAAATTTCAGGTCATTCATAATCTGAGATGAACCATGGAAGAGAAATCCACAATTCAGCTTTCAAGTCATTTAAGAATAATCATCCTTCAAAGAAGATCACGGCTGCTCCTGGATGCCCCTTTTTACCTGTGGAAAAGCCAGGAGGATTTTTGCCACCAAGAAGCACTTCCTCCAGCACAGGTAAGTCCAGTTATTCGTTGCCATTAGTACTTCATTGTGTTAGTTTAATAACCACCTTAATTAGCACTTTGAGGTGGCTGAAGGGTGACATTGAATAATGAAATTAATTGTATCTGTATGGGTCAAGTAACTTACTGATTCATCCAAGCAATTTATAAACTCTTTGTTGTGCAGCTATTCGAGTCGAACGTTTTTCTTCTTTTCTCAAAAAAGTTAAATTTACGCCTGAATTTCATTCAAATATCTCTAAGACTTTTTTGCTATTAAACCATAGATGGTCTGTATAGTAGAAACTTCTTTTGACAAAACTTTAATTGGTACTTTTAAGTCAGTGGGCAAGAATTGTTTGAGGATTGCTGACCAGCATCTTTTATACCAGCCAGTGCCCACAGGTTAAAATGGCAGAAATTTTTAAGCCAAGAATAGGAAACCAGGGCTGTTGCCAAGATCCCAGATGGCCCATATTTGTCTTACAGGCAAAACTTTGCTGGGTAAAGAAACTTTTTATCACTTCAAAGACCTCAAGTGCCTCTGCAATTTCCTGAAGGAACTTAAAAAGAGCAGGGATTTCTTTTTATGTTGTTAGCATGCATACAATAAAGAAAAGTCAAAAGTTGGTCGCGAGGAGCAAAGTCAGTAGTTTCTTTGTTAATGATGAAATAAAATGGTATTGTTGCAATTGTACTATGTTCAGGGTCAAAGTCTCAGAATGTCAGCAGACGTTTAGTGGATGTCATCATTTATTAAAGATTTGCTTTAATTTTCTTTCTTTGCTCGAAGCCCCAAGCTCGATTAATTCATACATCTTAGTTCACTAAGGTCCCACCTGTCAGAGGTCCTACTTTGACAAAGAAATGCGATGCAGTGTAATTAAAGTCAAAGCTTTTTTGTTGGGGCAAACGAAGCCTTGAGTAAATCTCCAGCAATTTCAGACTAAGACCTTATCTCTTCAGAAATGGTTCACTTCGTGTAACATATTTCTCAGCATGGGAAAAGGTAAGGTGGTCCTTCAGCTTGTATTTGGTTGGGCTCCTATTGCGGTGGACTGCTAACAGAGTAGGCTCCGCATTGTATGTGTTAGTATTAGTTTGGGTTCTCCAGAGAAACAGACCCACAGGAGATACAAGGCACAGATCATGTGACCTCGGAGGCTGAGAAGCCCCGGGCCTGCCCTCTGGGAGCTGGGTGTCCAGGAAAGCCAGTGGTGCAGCTGGAGGGCCTGGGAGTGGTGATGCCGATTCTGAGCCGGGCCTGGAGTCTGAGAACTGGGCTTGCTAGGGAAGGAGAAGATGGTCGCCCCAGCCAGCAGTTAGGCAGACAGCAAAGTCAGTCTTCCTCCACTTTTGTTCTAGTCAGGCCCTCACCAGATGAGACGATGCCCGCCCATACTGGGGAGAGCAGCTCTCTCTGTGCAGCCTACCAGTTCAAATGCTAATCTCCTGGGTCAACCCTCAAACACTGTTTTACCTGATATCTGGGCATCCTGCGATTCAGTCTAGTTGACACATAAAATTAACTATCTCAGTGTTTCTTTGCATTCAGAAAGCAAAGTAAAATTCAAGCACATTCAATTTATCATACTTCTCTGTCAGTTTCTACTTTAAGAAGAACCAAAGCAATTATTATTATTATCATCATCATCATCATCATAATGGTAAAATATCTTTAAAATCCCCATCCAAGTGTGACAGTGCTGGCCCTTCTGTTGTGTGAATTGTGACAATCGTGTATCCTGTGAGTATGCCTCCATGTTGCTTGGCATGTGTTTGGCAAGAAATCATAATGATGTAAGTTCACATAATGATTAGTTTTTCACAAAGGAAATTCTCTAACAGAAAGGGAAAGACAGCCAGAGAGAATTGTTCCCGCACCAGTACTCCTTAAAACGCATTTTTGTTGACATAATTGAGGAGACGTGAAGTCTAACCCCCATTCTGGCAGAGAAACAAAAGAAGAATTAATACAATAAATGACATTTTCGTAATGTAGTGACTGTTTCCCTGTGGTATGTGTAACTGCGTCTCCTCCAGACACTCTGTTGAGTTTTTTAGACTTAGTTGGCTAAATGCGTCTTTGAAGTGCCGTATTATCAAACTCGTTGTTACTGTTGCCAGCAATGTGCCAAGTACTGTATTGTTTTAATTGCTGTGTCAATCTCTTTACATGTATGTATTTTAGGGCTACATATTTTAGCCCTGAGAGACAGACACAGAGAAAGCAGATATTATTGTCTTTACTTAGAATTATAAAAACTAAGGTTTCACCACTCAAAAACCTTAGGGTGGCTCACCCTGAAATACTTATTCTCTATCAGAAAAATGTGTATATTATAATTCATAAATGAATTTCTATTTCCCCATTAACATGAGTTCAGGGATTATAAATTTTTATTTTCAAATGATCTGTTATTTCTTATAACATCTAATATTTCAAACCTAATTTTCTTTTTATACTGGGCCTATTTACATCAATTAATCAATGCTTTGTGGCTAAATTAGTAAAATCTTCATTAAAGTAAACCATATAATTTAATTCAGCAGAAAATTCACTGACTTTTTTTATTAACTAAGAATTTTAAAACTCTTGAAGTCCAGGAAGCTCAGAGAGTCCCAAAGAAGTTGGACCCAAGGAAGCACACACCAAGGCACATCATAATTATATTACCCAAGAGTAAAGACAAAGAGAGAATGTTAAAAACAACAAGAGAAAGCAGAGAGTTACCTACAAAGGAGTTCCCATAAGGCCATCAGCTGATTTTTCAAAAGAAACCTTGCAGGCAAGAAGGGGCTGGAAAGAAGTATTCCAACTCATGAAAGGCAAGGACCTACATCCAAGATTGCTCTATCCAGCAAAGCTATCATTTAGAATGGAAAGGCAGATAAAGTGCTTCTCAGATAAGGTCAAGTTGAAGTTCATCATCGCCAAGCCCTTATTATATGAAATGTTAAAGGGACTTATCTAAAAAAAAAGAAGATGATCAAAAGTATGAATGGTAAAATAACAAGTGATCCTATAATGATCACTTTCTTCAAAAATTTAAGGATTTTATGGTGTCTCATTCTCAA
The DNA here is from genome assembly GCA_004024845.1 of Tonatia bakeri. Lineage (NCBI taxonomy): Eukaryota > Metazoa > Chordata > Mammalia > Chiroptera > Phyllostomidae > Tonatia > Tonatia bakeri. Next base: position 170,225 of record PVIA01001311.1, on the reverse strand, counting down.
CAAACATAAAGATTAATGTTAACAAAAATGGTCATTATAACAACTTCATAGATCAAAAGTAATTTTAAAATGACATAAAATAAGAGTGAAAAATATGAATGCAGAAAGCATAGTAAAGGCATTGTAAATATGTGTACCTGCATGCAAAATATGTGTATTTTATAGTACATCACAATGAAGCATGTTTGAAAGCCACTGATATAACACTTGTTGGGATACCCTACTAATTCTGTGTGTCTTTCTGGCTTCTAAGTTTCGATTGTCCATGTAGGAACCTAGATCGTCCTCTGTAGCTTCAGAGTTAGACGTCTCCGGAGATCAAGTTGCATGCTGCTGAGATGATCAGCGAACAGCTGGGGATGCTCTGTTTGGAATATTCTGGAGTATATGTCACTCAGGAAAAGTTAAATTCCACAACCCTCTTCCTCTTATTTTCTGAGTTGAAGCATCTTCTGGAGACTCATAATATAAACCTGGTTCAAAATGGATTTTTGTGAGATCAGTATAAGACATCACATTGGTCACTTGTAAGCAGAATTGACTTAAAGAGAAGAATACATTTGTCCAAATTCCCAAGAAACTGTTTGGTTTTGTTTCTTCAGCCTCACTTTGGGATGGACCAGAGACCACTACTCGAAGAAGGGGTCTTTGAACATAATAGTTTCACTTAAGAATGGGAAGATTGAGTTCATTTGAAACAACAACAACAAAAACCCTAATTATGATCATAGACCAGTGTTCGGCAATTCGAATTTTCCCTTTTCTTGAATTTACTTTTAAGTAGAATCTATGTGTAAATTCAGTACAAAGTGCTTGATGTAATAATGGCATCCTCCCACATTAGCTGACATGAGAATAGAAGTCCGTTCCTAGTCTACCGGCCAGTGGACTGCATGTGTCATCGTATTTCAGAATGTGATGGTTTAACACAACACCCAAGACCACAGCAGTTTCTTCAGATAGTAGCAAGTGAGGGACAAAGAGCAAAACCAAGACCATTTCTTACTGAGAGACTAAGTACTAGATTTTCAAATGAAAATTGCTAATGGTGTTTATCTATTCATGTTAGGAGAGATGATTAATTTCCCAATGGAGTATGAATTTGATGTAAAAGGGACCAATTGCTCTAGAGTCCTTGGTATTTGTCAGTCAGTTCTCTTGCAAAATCTGATGTCCTGGAGAAGTACACTCCATTTGGAAATTTAGATCCAGAAGTTAAAGTCTCTGTTTTTCAGAGTATCAAACGTCTCATTTTTGGCAAGAGAAACTAACCTGTGTGATTATCTCCACACTCCCTTCTTCCATCCTCCCCTTCCTCCTCCCCTTTCCCAACCGGAATCTCTCTTTTCCTCTCACTTCCCAGTGTGTTGAGATGCCTCTCACACTTGAAGAGCTGTTAGGAGCTGCAGAAAGGAAAGAAATAGCTGTGTAGACTGGGAGGGGCAGTGCGAAGATTCTACAAAGACGGTGCTCGCAGACAACTCAGTAACGAAGCTGATAAACCTGTGCCCACATCTGGGTTCCTCTAGACAAAGCTCTCAGTATTAGGAGAAGTCCAGTACAGAAAAGTCTCATAACACCCACATTTTGATACCATGAGCTTCCAATGGCTTGCAGGCTGAAATCAGCCTCCTCTAAGTGTCTGTTCACTGTGTCAGAGAGACCAGACCCCGAGCTGATGCTCACTGGTCTTCAGGGACAGGCCATTCTCTCTGACCTCCTCATCCCACCCCCATGCCACTGCTGCCGCAGTGATGGCCCTCAGGAAGGCAGGGCTCTGCAGCCGTAGTGCCACCCCACTCTGCCCCTCTGTGGGCTTGTCCCACTTTTCAGCTCCATCCCAAGCGTGGGGAAAGTTCTCATGTTCCATTCACCATATAGCTAAAAACCAAGATTCTCTTTCCCCATGAGGATTTACGGAAAGCTTGCGATGATGGGAGGGGAGTGTGGCACCTAGACTGAGGCACTGCTTCTCCCCACCAGCGCTGCATGACTGTGTTGCCCATCTGCCACCCTGGCCTGTCTCCACACACCCAGAGAAGCTCGCCTCCACTGCCTCTGCGGGCAGCCCTCAGAGACTCTCCCTGGCCCAGGAAAACTCACTTCTCCCTGGAGAGAGGGAACGGTTTCTCTCATTGCGGCCTGAGGCTTGTCTCCTGGATTGTGGTTTTTCTGCCACAAGCCTGACCCCTTTGCAAAATATTTAACCATGAAGCATTTTATTCCTTTTAGAACAACTCATTTCTATTCATTCAGATATGAGCATTTCTACTGGACTTATTATTTAATTGGACTGAAATAAAATTACTTAGGGCACGTCCAGACTACACTTTAGATGACCGAAACAAACTACCGCCAGTTTCTTTCAGTCTCTACACTAACCCTGAAGAGATGTTCCGGGGACCTTGACTCACTGCAGTCTCCCCACAGGAATCCATAGTAAGAAATGTGCGGGCTTTGCAGGGTAGTGAGTGGATATTTTCCTTTTATCAAACCACTAAGAAAGGATTTTAATCCAAATAGTAGAGATGAGTCGTACAAGAAGTATAGTCTGAAAATGAAAAGCTTTTTCTCAGCCCCTGCTCATGTAACGTTTTTATCTAGTTATTCAGGCAGATTGTTAAGGAGTGGTCACTTGAGAACATTTTAAAGTGACTTTACTAACTGAAAAACATCTGAATTTTGCTATGAAATAGTTTTAAGTTGAAATAGTGGAAAGGCAATATTTAAAAAATGAAATACCCTGGATTCTCATCTTAATTTTTCTCAAATCTGCAAATCGTTAAAATAACTCATAAGATTTACAAAGTTGTGGATTCTAATGAACTATGGATTACCTGTGTTGTAAAAAGTCATAGAGATAGCTCATTTCTCTGGGTTAATGGAATCCCAGGGAAATCTGACAGCCATGTTTTATCCAATAAATTCATATGAACTACTAGGAAGTAGCTACAGTGATTGATTTAATGTGATTTCCTTTTTCCTGCTCTAAAAAAATATATATAGAAGATGCTTGAGAATATCTAAAAGAAAAAAAAAGAAACTTTTATTGACCATATGCATGGAAGTGAACACACTAAATACACACTCTGAGCATGAAAATTTAGCAATAGAACTTAAATGTTAGTGTGTTTCACACTTTTTTTCAACCAGGAAATCTATATCTAGCATATATCTTAGGAAATCACCATGTTTGTGGGCAAAGATCTAGCAACGAGAAGTACAGATCTGCAATTTCCATGAGAGCAGAACATGTATCAGCTTTGTTTACTGTTATATTACATGGTACCTAACAAACACTCAGCTGACAATCAACATGTATTTAGTATAAGGGATGGGCCAAAGTGGGTTTACAGTTGTTCATGTGGCCAATGATACAATAATTACTAAATAATAACACAAGAATGAACTGTTTCATGTACTCACAGCTGTAAACGTCCTTTTGCCAACCCTGTACATATGAATGCATAAGTGAGCACATGTCCTCAAAGAAATAATATTTGTCCAGAATCAATGATATTGAATGTTGAGAATGTTAGTGAATAAAGGAGCTAAAGTAAAAAAAAAATGAGTAAAATATAACTTTCTTACAAACATAAATGAGATATTGTAACATATGTCTAATAGAACTTCTAAAATGAAAGAATGGAAATAATAAGCTAAAGTCTATTCAAAGACACAATGGGTAAAAATATTCAAAATTGATGAAAAACAAGAAATATTAATAAAAATGATCACCATAAAGATAATGTAGTGAAACTTTAGAATAATAAAAACAAATAGCAAAATGTAAAAGAGTTAGAAAGAAAAAAAAGAATAATTTCTTTAGAGTATTAAAAAACAATGGGAAAAAAGACATATAAAATGATATGTATACTAAAACCAACATACTTCAGCTAGAAAGAATCTGATTCTCTTCTGGACTCAAAACCACTTCACTGAAACTGTCAGATGCCTTGCTTTATATTTAGTCCCATATATGTATATAGACGGGGGAGGGGAAGAAAAACTTTCCAAGCTACAAACTTAAAATCAGGGCAAAAATTAAATAGTTTTCTTTTAAAAAATTATTGTGATGGGGATCCAGGGAAAAAAATTAATAAAAACCCTCCATCTTACCAAATCATAAAAAGATGTACACTTTTACATATAATACATTAAAAAATTTAAACAAAAAATACCAAAACTCACCAAAGAATGGGAAAAAACTGAATAAGTGTCTAACCATTAAACAGTATGAATCCTTGCTGAAAGTCAACCCATAATATTAATAACACCAGATATAGATTTACAGAAAATGCTTCCAAACTTCAAAAGAAAGATAATTTATATCTCAAAGAAAATAGCCCTGGTTGGTGTGGCTCAGTGGATTGAGTGCCAGCCAGAGAACCAAAGGGTCATTAGTTTGATTCTCAGTCAGGGCACATGCCTGTGTTGTGGGCCAAGTCCCCAGTTGGGGGCGTGCAAGGAGCAAGCACACATTTATGTTTCTCTCTCTCTCTTTTGCCCTCCCTTACCCTCTCTCTAAAATTAAATAAATAAAATCTTTTTTTTAAAGAAAACATTAGGAAGAATACCAAAATGCCCCAATTATCTTCTGAAGCAAGTATAAAATTGATACCAAAGCAAGGCAAGAATGGTATAAAATATATAGTTCACTAGTACTAGCAAAGACCCAAAATTCTTAAAATTAAGAGCAAAAATGAGAAAATAATAATACTGACAGCTGTAAGGGGGCGGGGGGACTGATTGAAAGAAGGGAAGGAGGCTAGTCAAAGCACATACATGAAGGACCCACAGACATGGACACCTGTGGGCACTGATCAAGGAAGTGGGGGAAGGGCTGGGTGGAGGGAGGCGAAGGGGGACAAATGGGACATCTGTAACAGCACGAACAATAAAACATCCAGATGAAAAAAGAAAATAATAATTATCTCAATAGATACAGAAAAATCATTGTATAGAATTCATGTATGAGAATTCAAGGAATTCTTATAAAACTAGAACTTGAGGGCATTTTGATCTGATAAAGGTGCATCAGATCCTCCTTATTTCTACCCCACAACCTCTCAGTCTCCTTACATTCTGTCCATTTTCGTGCCACCTAGACTTCTGAAGATGTAACTGGAAACAACTCTCCTCATCTTCAATAAATATTCCTCATTTTTATACCCAAATTTTCCTTGATGTCATGGGTTAAATATCTCCAGGAACCAACCTGGTACTGACATGCATGCATCCTGGGGTTGCTGGATCACGCCGTAGTTCGATTTGTAATGTTTTGAAAGACTACTGTACTATTTTTCATAATGGCCGTACCAATTTACATTCCCTACAGTCACTGATATATGATGAATATTTTTACCCTTTAGTCACTTATGGTCAGTCTTCTTGAGCTAAAACACAAATCCTTCAGAGTAAGGATAGTATCTTTAAACTCTCTTTAATCAGTCCTACCGCAGGGCATGGGGTTTAGCAGATTCTCAATTAGAAGATGTTCACTGAATGAAACCAACAAAACACATGCACCAAAGGGGGACTTTAAAGAACTCAAATTGTTTAAATGGCCAGAGGAGAGATTTATGCATCTTGTGCCAAAAAAAAATAATAATAATAGAGAGTGATTTTGGATTGGATTAATATTTCCAGAACAGAGGTTTGGACTATTTAAAAGCATCTTAATTAGAAATCCCTGAAAATATCTAAAGTGAGTTTTGTTTTGTTTTTTAATAAACAAGCCTTGTGTAACCTCAATGAGCATACCATCTGTTAAGCATTTTAGTAACATCACTTAGAGTGAATTGTGTTTTCTAAGTTTGGCCCATCATTCATCTGTTCTGTGTGGCAAATGGCATGGCGTTTTTAGTGTGTTCAAATTGCAAGTAATTTAGCATTTCTGAAAGTCCCTTGGTGATTTGAGTCATATTCAGACAGTAATTATGATTTGTTTGAAAATGGACCATAATGCGTGATTAATGTATCCTATACATTGAAATGCATTTATTGGCTTTCTCAGTTTTGAGTACAGTAGTTATTCTGAAATGAGGCAAAGCCAATTTTACTTGTTTTTATCAACTTCAAAATGTGCCAGTTAATGAGATTTATATACTGACAATTTTTATTGTTTTATTTTCTTTGTGAATGTTAGTATCCAAAGTCAATACCGATCCCTTTGATCTGATGATTAGCAGAGGAATAGGTTAGGTTTTTTTAAATTAAATGTATTGGGTGACATGTATTAGATCACAAAACCATACAGGCTGCAAGTGTACAACACAATAAAACAGTATCTGCCCACTGCATGGCGTGCCCATCACCCCAAACACAGTCTCTTTCCCTCCCCATTTTCCCCTCTTGCCCACCTCCACCTACCCCACCCCCTTCCCTTCTGTCTGTCACCACACTGTTGTCTGTGTCTGTGTGATAGTTATGTGTGTTTATTGGCTCATCCCTTTACCTCCTTACATCCAGCCTCCTGACCCCCCTCGCTTCCGACAACCATCTATTCCATGCATCCATGCCTCTGATTCTGTTTTGTTCATCAGTTTATGTTGTTCATTAGATTCCACACATCACTGAGATTGTATGGTAAAGGGAAACCAAAAAAATGGGAGTACGTCAAACTGAAAAGCTTTTGCCCAGCAAAAGAAACCATCAACAAAATGAATAGGTTAGGTTTTACTGTCTCATTTTTTTTCACCTAGGTGATTGTTTAGATCTTGAAAAGGTTAACCCCATTTATAATATCTTTTATGATTTTTATGGTTGCTCAGGAATAATACTGTCCAGATGCCCACCTCCCCATTAGCCCCTGTGAATTAATGGCAGACCTAGAACCAATGATGAGATGAATCTAGGACATTTGCATTCCTAATATTTCACTAAGGACATTATTGGTAAGTCTTTAATTCATTCACTTGTTCTTTCATTTATATGCATTTGGTAATTACTTATTATACAGTAGATGCTATTGTAGGCATGGAAGAATTCTCAAAAGAGATGAAAGATGCTCTCTGCCCTCATGGAGCTTATAATGTGGAGTTGAAGAAATGCAAGTGAATAGATAAAGTAATATAGTACTTCCCTCTTACCTGTTTCATTACTTGCAGTCAATTTTGGTCTGAAAACATTAAATGAAAAGGTCCAGAAATAAGCAATTGATAAATTTGAAATAACACCCTGTTCTGAGTGGTGTGATGGAATCCTGTGAGGCCCTCTCTGTCCTGCCCAGAACATGAATCATTTCTTTGTCCGGGTTTCCCCGCTGTAAGCACTCATGACCACAGTCAGTTAGTAGCCGTCCTGGTTGTCAGACCCACTGTTCCGGCATCTCGGTGCCTGTGTTCAGGTCACACTTGTTGCAGCCTAAGGCAGCATCACAGTGCCTATGTCACTCACATGTCCAGTCGGCGTTGCATCCTTGCGCATCTTCACGAGCAAAGGGAGTACAGCACAATAAGATATTTTGAGAGAGGGACCATATTCACCTAACTGTATTATGTGTATTGTTATAATTATTCTATTTTATTAGTAGTTATTGTTGTTGATCTCTAACTGTGCCCACTGCATAAATTAAACTTTATCATAGGTGTGTTTGTATAGGAAAAACAGTACACATAAGGTTCAGGACTCTCCTGGGTTTTAGGCACCCACTGAGGGTCCTGGAACCCATGCCCCTTGGGCAAGCGGGGACTGCTGTGCACTGGTATGGGCTCTCACCTGAAAAATAAAAAACTTAAGCCAATGTTAGGGAAAGACACAAGACTCAGTTGGGGAAACTGGAAAAACTGATTCAATGAAGGCACAACTCTACTGAGAGCTAAAGGACAAATAGGAGGCACCTCCTCACTTAAGTAACACGAGCAGAGATTGATATTTAGAGACTTGTGTGCCAGGTCAGCTCTGAATCCTGCGAGGAGAAGCAGTCAGGACCCTGGGGTCCACAGAATGCAAAAGTAGTCAAAACTGCTCCTCAACATCGCTGTCCACCTTCACTGGACATGTCTGTGTTCATTGTGAAGGAAGTCAGTAGCAGGTCTCATCCTAGAAAGGGCAATATTGTCTCTTTTCTCTCCTTTGAGAAAAAGGCAGAGTTCTGCCAGCTTTTCCCTGATTAATCGTGTGTTGACTCTGAAGAGCCCCTTTTAGGACACTTTTTCTTTAAATGAGTCCCTTAGACAATCTAGTTGTTAAAATCACACGTCCTCACCTGAAGACACTTCAGAAGGCTTGGTGCTGTGCACGAGTCTTCATTAGGAAAGTGACAGGACCTTGATTGTTATTTAATTTAGAGAAGATGATACCTCGTGTCTGGGCGTGCTAGTTTGTGGATTTAAAAATAAATGTGAGATCGCAGAGTCAGGTGGACTTAGGCTCAGGCTGTGGAATTCTGAATAGAGAAAATGATTCCATGATTAGGACAACTTAGGAGGACTATTTTTATCCATTCTTTAATTTTGCCTTTTTAAAGGATTCTCATGTTATTTGCAAATTCACCACAAGGTGCATTTAATATATGAGTGAGACTTTTTAAGACACACATTTTTTTTCTATGCTGAATTAGAAGTGAATATTTGGACTCTGTGATGCCAGGCAATAAATCTCTTCTTTCAAAGGACTTCCATTTTGCCATCTATAAAGTGAGAGAGCTTATTTAGATAACAGATGTTGAACTGCTGACACATCCCATAATTTCTGCATTCTGCACCCGTGGCAGGCAGCACCAGCCTGCCACAGTCCTCTTTCCTACTGAAGTCAAGTACAGCTTCAGAATCATTCTTAGCCCAGTGCTCTGGCAACTGTGCATCAGAGCTGAAAGGGAAGATAAAAGACAGTCATCTCTCTTACACCTCTTGTGCCACTCACAAAGTCATTCCAGGGCTTTGTCTTTCAAATATACATTGATTATCTTTCTTCTGCAAAGCCTTTACCCTCATAGATTAAATTGGGTGACTCTTGTCTGTTCTCCTAAGTGGATTCATTAACAATTACAACCATTGTACAGCGTAGAAGATACTGTAGGTGCTTGGGATTCACCTCAAGAACAAGAGGATTCTTACTGTGAAACTAACTCTCCACCTGAAGACTTTTGGGGTAGGACACAGATGCAATGAACCCATGCTTAGGACAAGCCAGAAATGTAGGAGAATTAGTGTCCTGGGAATTCATGTTCTACCAGCGGCAGCCTGTGAGTTGGATGAAGACCCTTAGCGGCCTCACCGCATGGACTGTGGGGAGGGGACAGCCCTGAGGTGGGATTCTGATGCGCCCCAGCTCCCTGAGCCCACTGAGCTCACAGTGGTGACTAGCTTGGTAATAATGTGAGCGCAGTGGGTCACGTAGAAAAAACTGTTTACCTCAAATCCTTGTCTTAGTGTATCCTTCTGGAGAACGAAAACCAAGACAAAGACCAGTGAAACCACAATTTCTAGCACTGTCGCTCATTGAGCACGACCTTGCAACAGGTCCCGTATCGAGCAGTTTTCACGCACTGCCTCACTGGATCCTGGAACAGCTCTAAGTGAGAGACTGCTCTCTCACAACAGATGCAAACTCTTATTATTCCTTTATAGTGTGGATTACATTTTTCTTATATCTTGACATTTCTTTATTGTCTTTACACAAAACTGAGCAACTTAAAGGCAAGATTCATGTCAATGGGTGTCGGCTAGATGTGTATGCATTTCAAAAGGGTTCTCTAATAGAAATTACTTGAAAGCCAAGGATCTTTTGTTTAAAATTTCTGTCTCAGAATAGAAATGTCAGGATCATTCGTGTGACATAAAAATGTGGCAAAGAGATGGCATTTTTCATAATTAAACACTTCTATAGGAAATCTTAATACACGTTTCAAAGATGGTGATACCTTTGGACTATTTCTGTAAGCCAAAACATCTAGGAATGCTCAACTGTTTCTTTTATAACTAAAACCTAGTGCTATAAAGGACATGAAAAAAGTCTGAAAGACTAAATAAAGGACATCAAAAACAGAAGAAGAATGCTAAAGATTAGGAAAATTAAGAAGACTAAAAAAAAAGACAAGGATGAAAAGAAAACTGCATCCAAATAAGGTCATTTAGTGCATTTTTAACAATAGTGGACTATAGTGAAATAATTTAACCTAGTGATTTAGTCCAATACATAAATAATTATAAGGGATAAATAATAAACTCAATTTCCTTTCACTGTATTTTCTTTTGTAAGAAATACAAGCCTATACGTTAGGTCATGGAGAATGTAGTGAAAGGGAATGCAGGGGAAATATAATTTCCTATTAACATTGTGTTTAAAAAATGAAGACAGAGATTACTCTTGCAGTTTTAAAAACATGATAGTACTTTAAAGTGCAAATTTCAGGGAAATAAAATATTCTGTTATGATGTTTATCTGGCAACCTTGTGACTTCACAATTATTTTTCTAGGTGTCTCATATTGCATTTCAGAGTATACATATATTACTAGTTTGTTTCTCTATAATAATGTATAATATATAATTTTTATATTATATATTTTCTTACATTTGAGTTTTAAGAGGTCTTCATATATTTTGGATAATAGTCTTTTATCAGATATGTCTTGCATAAATATTTCTCCAGTCTGTGATTTGTCTTTTAATTCCCTAACAATGTCTTCACAGAGCAAAAACTTTCAATTTTAATGGAGTCTGGCTGGTCAGTTCTTTCTTTCAAGATCATGTCTTTGGTGTTTCGAAGAGTCATTGCTAAATCCTAGGTCACAGGTGGCAAACACAAGGCCTGCAAGCCGAATCCGACACTCCATCACGTTTTATCCAGCCCAGCACCTTGTTTCTACCTGGTGGCAGCACCAAGCTCCTTGCCCCTAGTTAAGGACTAGTTACATTTATACAGTCCTAGAATTACATTCAGCCCTTTGAAGGCAACCATGAGGCTGATGTAGTCCCAGGTGAAAATGAGTTTGACACCCCTGCTAGGACCTAGGTCATCTAAGATGTTTTCTAAGTTAGCTTCTAGTGCTTGTATAGTTCTAAAAGCTTCTAAGGAAGTTCTTTGTGGTTTTATATTTATACAATCATATTATGTATTTTTGTATTGTTTATACTCGATATCTATCCTATACTTGATGGTATTGACTGATATTTCCAAGAAAATATTGTGCAATAGTGTAGACAGTGAGTCCTTTAATTTTTTCCTATTTTAATAGGAATGCCCCTGATTCTTATGGAACAAGACACAAATTATTAAAAATTGCTACGTAGGTTTCTGTGCAGCATAGGTTTCTGTGTGGTGATGCTGATGTAGATAGTGTTTATTACATTCTTAACAGATAATATAAAGTTATATTTTAAATTTGCTCTTTGGCCTAAGAGTCGTTAAGCATGGAGTTTTCTTTCTGTACTCAGATATACTTATTTCTTTTTCTCAATAAATTTCTGACTGTACTTTGAATAGCAAATGATTTCTAGAAAATGTCCATTTTCTAGCACCTACAAAAGTTTGTATTTTGAGGCCATTATAATATGTACTCAACTTTTGTAAATTGTCCATAGTTCCTTGAAAATAAACTATATTCTCTATTCTCATGTCTATCTGTTATGTTCATTTTAATTGTCTTACTGTTTTTTCATAATTATTTTTATTGTCAGTTTGAAACATTATGGATTGAAAGAAATGTTAATTGTACTACTGTTTTATTTATATGTTTCCTTGCTTTTTCTGTGGATTTTATACTCTGAATTTTATTCATATAACTTTTTTACTTCATAGATTTTCATGATATATATTAAATCTTTTAAAATGGGACTCTTGAAAATTATTATTCCAATTTCTTGAATAGGATCTAAGAAAATCCTTATTCTATACCAAATTTTAGTTTTGTGTATTTAATATATATGCTCATATATTCCTCTATTTTATTTTCAGAGTTAATATTATACTTTCCCTTAGAGTATATATGTTAATGTATTTTTGAGGAATTGAGACTGAACTGTCCTTGTGTGTAGGTAGATAATTGATTTTTTTCTACAAAGATGTTATCTGTATGGTTATTACCTGTAATGATATTGATCTGAGAGCATAAATTGCTATTGTATTTATAGTAGTAGGAATAATCTTTCCTTGAGACAACCTCATTTTTTAAACCAAGTTCTTCTTTATGAACATGAGTTTAAAAACTATAAGATAGCCCTCATAGGTTGGAAGTTTAATTTGAAGTACATAAAACAGGATGGTTTAATGGCATAAATGCATGATCTTTACACTCTTCTTACAGAAACCTATGTAGCAATTTTTAATAATTTCTGTCTTGTTTCATAAATACTTGAATATTTTATTGATAGTCTATATTAAATATTTTTAAAAGAAAACCAAATTGTGTTAAGCACTTGATAACCCTTGCTCCTAATTCTTTAAGATTCTTATGATACACTCAAAGTTTTCTTTCCTATTCTGTGTGCAGAACAACCCAGTGAGAATAAAATCATGGCCCCCATGGAGACGAGCAGATAAGACCCTTCCCAGATAATGGCATTGAGGTTTCATTCCCAGTGCAGACATTATAACTACACTTAGGAGAAATTCTGACCTCCTGTCAATGCTGAGATTTATTACATTTATGAGTTTTATCCTGCCTGCACATACCCTATGTTAAAGATTTCACAGATAAATCCAGAATAAATAATGCAGCACAGCAATGGATATTATGTATCTTAGGTTCAGGAACAGAGCTGTCATTTGTCTTTCATGGCAGTGAAGCACAGCTGCGTTGTTGGACTGTGTTTTCACTCCAGCCCTCATCCACACACAACCACACTTAAACACGCTCATTAGAGAGGAGGATATGTTGAGGAAAGTAACACTTTTGTGATTATAGATACTGGGGATGGTAGCTGTGACAGATTCTGCAGTGTTCATAATTCAAATTGCAAAATGAAAACTGATGGTAATAAAAACAGACAACATCTTTACATAATAGAGATCCTGGTTTATGTCTGAGAGCAAAACGACAAATACTATTGATCATTACATCTTGCATAGTAAATACTTTGTATAGAGTAAACGCTCAATTCATGCTTACTAACTGATGGAGATTTATCAGGCTGCTTTGCACCCAAGCTGTTAAAAAGGCATCTCTTTATTACCAGTTATCAGCTGGCCACTCCTTTAATGCACTACATGTTCTTGGGAACACTACATGTAAAATTTAACAAAACCCTTTCTCTTGGATAGAAGTTTTATACGTAGAGAAATAATACTTTTTTCTCCTCATGTACCTCCCCACTGCAGTCACGTACTTCATCAAAGTGGAGGGAGGACATGGATGATATTACTTAATTAAAAAATATATATGTACACACACACACACACACACACACACATATATATATATATAAAATGTTTGAGGGGTTGATTGTCAATAAGAACAATACAAGTCAGTCGTGTCCTGTGGCTACCATGTCTTGTTAGGCTTGATTAATAGAGTAAGAGATAAGATAGTACACCTTTATACTGGATTAAAAACTGAATTAACTAATTATTTTCAGTTCTGAGTCCATGCTTAGAAAAAAAAACGTGGGCACCAACCAGCTGGAGCTAAGCAGAGGAAGAGTGCAAATGTGCCCAACCCTTGGCCAGTCCCTCAATTTATGTTGGATCACATGTCTGCCACTCGGACTGATGTTCCAAGATAAGCAAATGGGCCCCTCCCACACTAAGTCCAGGTGCTGAGTCCTGAGGCAGGTGAGTATGTGGCTCTCATGGATGCCAGCCCAGTGGTTTTCAAAGCTAGATGTTATAGAACCTCCTCTCTCAGGTGCAGGTCTTAAAAGTTAAGGGTGCCCTGTGTGGGGTCCAAATCCTTTGCTCCTCATAGATAAGCTTCAGGTTTTGAATTCCTTCCCAATTGTGGGTCATTGCCACCATTGGGGTTTATGGCAAGATTGTGTCCCAGCCTCTCCTACTTACTTCCCTGTGGACTTTCTCTCCTTCCCCAGTGCTTAGGAATTATTCAGCCAATTTTCAGTTTTTTTGTGTTGTTGTTTTTTTTAATTGGAGGAAGTTGTTCCAAACAGCTTTTTATTCAGTGTGTTCCTGGGCAGAGTGAGGTCAGGTGTCACCATCTTGGATAAGAACCTGAACCTACACTTATGTTTTTATTGCAGTTTTTGTTATTTTTAATACATTTATTGGGGCATCATCATGTAAATATAACATCTGCATATGCCAGTGTGTGCTCACCACCTGTGGTCTCATTCTGTCACCTTATATTTGACCTCCTTTACCCTCCTGTCCTCCCCCACTCCCCTTCCCTTCCAGTAACCACCATTCTTTTGTCTGTATCTGTGTTTTCAGTTAGTTTGTTTGTTTTGTTTGCTCATGTGTTGCTTTTTTTTGCATCTCACATATGAGTAAAATCATGCAATTCTTGTTCTTTTCTATCTGACCAATTTTACTTAGCACAATACCTTCAAGATCCATCCATGGATCTTGTTATCACAAGTGGCCATATTTCATCTTTTTTTATGGCTGAGTAGCATTTCCTTGTATATATTCACTATGTCTTCTTTATCCAGTCATCTATCAAAAGACACTTAGGTTATTTCCACTTTTTGACTATTGTGAGTATGCTGCAATGAATACATCGTTACATGCGAGTGTTTGCAAAATTTTCAGAAAAGCCATTGCTGGGTGATCTGGTAGTTCTATTCGTAACTTTTTGTGGAGCCACCACACAGCTTTCCTTTGTGGCTGCCCTGGTTTGCATTTCCACTAGCACTGTGCAAGGGTTCTCTCCTCTCCTTACCCTCCCCAACATGTTAATTCTTGCCTTGTTGGAAATAGCCATTCTAACAGGTGTGAGGTGGTAGTTCACTGTGGTTTTGGTTTGCATGTCCCTTCTTACCAATGGTGTTGAGCATCTTTTCATGTGTATGTATGAAAACATACAACTGTATGTTTTCACAGGAGACTGTGTGTTCAGGTTTTCTGAATTATTTGGAGTTGGTTGTTGTTGAGTCATATGAGTTCTTTATATACTTTTGATATTAGGTCCCTATGAGAGGTATCATTTGCAAATATCTTTTCCCAATTGATTGGTTGCTGTTTTTATTTTGCTGATGGTTTGGTTTATTTTGCAGTGCAGAAGGTTTTTGTTTGATATTGTCCCATTCATTCATTTTTGCTTTTATTTCCCTTGCCTTTGGGGTCAAGTTTACAAAAGCTTCTGAGACCAACATCCGTATGTTTAGCACCTATGCTTTCTTCTAAGTATTTTATTGTTTCAGGTTTTATTCTAAAATCTTTAATCTGTTTTGAGTTAATTTTTGTGAATGGTGCCAGACAGAAGTCTGGTTTTGCATGTGGCTTCTCACTTATCCCAACACTTGTTTATTGGAAGAGGCTTTCCTCTCTCCATTGTATGTTTTTGGCCCCTTTGTCAAAAATTAGTTCCCCATATTTGTATGGGTCTATTTCTGGGCTCTAAATTCTATTTCACTCATCTGCATGTCTGGTTTCCGTTCTTGTTGTTTGTCAGTACTGTGCTGTTTTGATTATGGCAGCCTTGTAGGATAGTTTGAAGTCAAGGGAGTGCGAATACTCTGGCTTTGTTCCCTTTTCTCAGTATTACTTGGGCTACTTGGGGTCTTCTGTGGATCTATACTATTTTGAAGGTTGTTTTTTCTATTTCTGTGACAAACGCTATCAAGATTTTCATGGGGTTTCATTAAATCTGCATATCACTTTAGGAAATATGTAAAGCCTATTTTGATAGTATATAATTCTTACCTCCCATACTGGTTTTGAAAGCAAATCCCATATACTGTGTTTCTCCATTGCATGCATCCTAATTTAAGAGAAGTAAAATGTGAAATGTATTGTATAATAGATACAGAAAATAAAAAATTGCAGTAGCTACACAGCAGCAAATGTATTGTCTACAAGAATTAGTACCTCCCAAAAGAATAGCTACAATACCCAGAGTATCTTTTGGGGAAAAATAAATGTTAATCTTTAAAAATAATAGCTTTTCATGATTTATTCCTACCCATATTATGATACTTCCCAAGAGATCTTTTCATTTTTGTGCCCTAAATTGCAATTTTAGTATACCTTTAAAAAAAGAAATTAAATACATCATCTCCATGTGCAGATATTTTGTGATAGGAATAGACACTAATTTTTGTACAGTACAAATGTTTCTGTATTGATCACCCTCATCAAGGAAATGCCCACAATGAAAATTACAATAAAATTATTTCAGTTAAGATGGATTCAAAAACAAAATTCCTTAAACCTTCAGTGTGCTTAGAATACAGGCACACACAGTATATTTGGATAGAATTCACCACTCTTTGGTAATAACTAAAAAGCAAGAAAAATAAGATAGCTAGAAATATGGTGAAAGTAAAATCAGCATTTCCAATATAAATAAAATGCAGGTATTTCCAGACTAACATCTTCATGATTATAAAGCTTTCATTTTTGATTTGTCTTCCAACCTGCTAAGAAAGCATGGTCAAATGTCATAATATCAAATGCCATTGCCTGAATATTAACAATTAAGCTGTCTTTGAGAAATATGAAATGATAGAAATGGAGTGTTCTTTTTTTTCACTACCCCTTTGGTCAATAAAATGTTTGCTCAATTATTAAGGTCAACTCATATATAAAAAATGTGAAAATGCTTTATCCTTTAGCCCTTTTGGAAAAAAGTCTAAACCATTGTGAAAAATTCCCCCAGGAATTGTTATATATTTGGCCAAAGGGTGGGTCACTTGAAGTCATTATTTTGAAACAGTAGATAGCAATTGGGTAAGCAGTATTAGCAGTGCTGTGTGATGAGAATAGTTCCATCAAGCCCTTTTTAATGCAAGCCAGATCCCAGGAAAAGAAAATAAGAATTTTAAATATGTCTGCCAGATAAATAGAAGAAGAAGACTGCAACAATCTCTATAAATAACCTAAGAGAGATTTTTTCTCTAATTCCCTTGTTTTCAACTGCTTCAGCGTTTATTTCAGTATTTGCTGCAATTTTAATATTTTCTCCAAACTCACAGCATATAATCTCAAAAATACAGAAATAAATCAAAAGCAGCATAAATTATTTTGGAGGGTTTTATCCCTCAACAGTCTCCTACAGTGACTCAAGAAGCACATCGAAGAAAGCTTTGAGCAGCAGCTTTAAGTGTGTGCGACGGTGCCACAGACGGAGTTAGTCATGGAATTGTCGCCTCTCTCAAGGCTCACAGGAGACGTAGAGAAACTGCGCTTACATTATAAAGTTAGCTTTGAAGAAACATTTCAGAAGAGTAAATGCAAAGAAATGGGGAAATAATAAGTTCCCTTTTCCTTCTTCAAAGAGACTTTGAACAATTTTTTGGTATTTGGGAGCTAAGAAAAATGCTTATATAAAGGGTAAACTCTGAAGTCTTTGACTTTCCAGTAAGCTTCATGTTGTTGTCAGGAAAATGGAGATGTAAGAGTAAAGGTTTTCTTTCTATTTATGCAAAACCAATTTTCAGATTAAATCTTCAATTTGATCTTAAAAAACAATACCTCCCTCCATGTACACTTATAAGAAAGAGCTCTAACATACTGCTTAAAGCTATTATAATTTGTCAGTACCATATTATGCTATTTTATTTATTTGCTTTTTGTGTTTTTTCTAGGTTAGCTGTTAATTATAATGTCGTGAGGTGAATGCTATAAAATTAATTAAACTCTGAGAAACAAAGTGTTCATTCCTATGCAAAGCATGGACGCTGACTAGCTATGAGAAGGTCGGAATCACTCAACCATATGTGCCTTCTATTTTCTTATTTAAAAAATGAAAATAATGATACCTGCTCTTGTGGATTTCAGTGCAATTTTAAGATGATTGATTCAGAACTTAGATTTTAAGTGCTTTGAAGTATGTAAAATATGAGAGCAACAATAAAATATCATTACTAAAGTGATAAGAGTAAGTGAAATGTTATGGAATGAACAAACCCACAAATAGAGAAGAAGAAAGGAAAAAAAAGGACATTAGGAAATTTTAGGAGGTAATGACATGTTTATAATCTTGATTGTAGTGATGGTATCACCGATGTATGCAGAGCTCCAAACTCGTCCAGTTGTATACATTAAATATGTGCAGTGTTTTCATACATAAATAATACCTCAGTAACGCTGCAAAAAGTTTAAATAAAACTAGAGTGCACACACAGACATACATATATAGACACGGGCACAGCCACACATGCTAATACACTAAAGGACATACTGCAGATCTGCTATAATATGCAAAAATGAATAAATTTGTAATCTACCATTGCAAATTATTGATGGTGCTTTCCAAAACTCCTTCAAAGAATCTGAGAATTGCACTGATTTTAAAAAAGGACAAATAAAATAAATGAAAAAAATCTTTTAACAAAACTTGCAGAAAATTTTGTTTTTTATTCATTTCTTTTCCAATGGAGGCAAATAAGTTGAAATAAGTCAATATGAGTTTTAGGTATAATTGCTTGAAAGAAATTTTCCATACAGCATTATTGAGGGTTTTTTTTCTTCCTCTGTCCATTAGTTTAAAATATTACCCTTTATCACTAATTCTTTTTAAATTATTTGAACTGTCTGGACTTTTCCTGTGAGTAATTGACCTTGTAGATAAAGACTTGATTGATTTGGAAAGGAAATCAGGTGAATACAATTGCAGTGATTTTTACAGGAGTCTAGAATTTATGCTAAAACAAAATTGGAAATAATTTTGCCACTCAAAAAATGAAGGAAAATTTTCATCCATCAATTGATACTCCAAAAAGTAGTCTAAACACTTATTTTCTAGAAGTGGCATCACTTTTTATATTTCATATAAATATGAAATGGGGACTGCAGTTTCTTACAGTATTGAAGAAGAATTGATACCACTGATTTGTTGATCTCAGTAGCTGGTAAAGCTGCATTGGTTATAACCTCATGACTTCTACTTTTACCAAATGAGTGTGTTCTCTGCTTTCCTGCCAGAGTCCAGAGTGGGTTTTACCTGGTGGTAGGTAGATTCATGATTGGCAACCTCTTATTGTAATTCTAATTATGGACATAATCGGGTCAGGAGTTATCAGCTGAGCAACCTTCATGCTGTAGATAAGCACTCAAGCTGATGAGCTGCTGGAGGTATCTCACTCCTAATCTAACAGGTACTTGTGTTCGGATGTCAGGAACATTGTTTCAGGAGGCACCCCTCCTACATATGCTGAGGGAGACATACTCTAACGCTTCTGTGAGTGCCCAAACCCCAAATGCCCACAGACTGAAGAGAGAGACAACTGAACACAGAACTCAAGTCCAGAGCACCCCGAGCAGTAGTGCCACACGGGGCAAACCCCTTTCCTATCTATTCCGGCTTTCAGATCTTCACACAAACCAGAGATGTGGGCTAGCTGCTCTCTCTGAGTCTCTCTTGCTACCCATTCCGTAACATGTCTAAATTTTTCCTGAGTCCCTTGAACTGGCTGCTGACAAATAGTGAAAATTTGATTGACAAGATTGTTCCAAGAGTAAAGTCACACAATGTACCCACTAAAGTTTGCCTCTTTTTATGCTTTCCATAACCTCTTAAAAGGAAGCGTACCTGTCGCGTTGAGTAATTTTTATGTTTTCCTCAAAGAACCAATGAAATGGAAATTTAAGTCAATAAAGGGTAAAAATTAGAGATAATTGTGGTGGAATCATGCTAATAATTTTGAGCACTCAGTTTTATTTTCAAAACTATGCTCTAGTCAATCCAATTAATCATAATAATATCCCCTTGAGGGGAGTTAAGTAGCTAGTATTACTAGATGAATAAAGATGCGCAATTTTACTTTAAGAAGTACCTTTTCTAGCTTTATTTTTAACACTAATTACCTCTTTACCTAGAGTATGATGAAGTGTTCCAATTATACCACATATATTCTTTTCATGCGGTCAAAAATAGATTATCTTACAGAGTTATTTCGTGAATTTGTTATTTCAAGAAAAACTTATGTTCTACAGCCTAGTGAATTCCAAGTTTTTTCCTGATTTCCCAAATAAGAATTTAGGAACTACATTGAATTCACCAGGCTTCATGAATTTATCAGCTCTTTTACTACTATACTGTGTGTCCTT
Organism: Tonatia bakeri; assembly: GCA_004024845.1. Classification (NCBI taxonomy): domain Eukaryota; kingdom Metazoa; phylum Chordata; class Mammalia; order Chiroptera; family Phyllostomidae; genus Tonatia; species Tonatia bakeri. The sequence continues at coordinate 150,117 of PVIA01001311.1, read as the reverse complement.
ACCCAGGTTAACACCTTTTGTTCCTCGCTGTAAAAGGCTGATAATTTGTTTGTTTTGTCAGTATTTAAATTTATTAGATGCATTGTGAAAATACAACATAATATTGTTGTCATGTCTGATACAGAGTTCATCCACTGAAATCGAAAATGCCCGTGGAAATGAGGACTCACTCTTTCAAACCCCAGTATGTACCAAGTTACACTCATGTGTGTGCACATGTATGTATAAAGCATACCTCTAACCAGGGTTCACTTATTTTTCATTGAACGAGTGAATCGTAGGTAAGACAGAAATAAAATCGGGAACTTTAAACAATGTTTGGTGTTCATAGAGTTATAGAATTGGTCGTGATCCTAGTAGCAATGTGCTCCTGCTCTGTTTCTCAGTGTGTGGAAGCTACGTAGGAGGGGGATTTGAGAGGACGTGTTTAGAGACAGACATCTGGATTTGCCTACTGATGACCTGGAAACAGCTCTGTAGACCTGGCCAAAATCTAGACCTTATTTTTTGCACTTTTGTAACTGAATCATTAATTTCTAATCATCGACCCATTAGTGTTAAGTAAGGCAGCGTGTACAAAGTCCCTGGTATATTGAAAATAAAAGGAGGAGGAATAAAAGGTGACAAGAGAGGTTAAAAATGTGCTTTTTCATCCAAAGAGCTACTAGATGGATTTTTTTTTATCTATTAGAAAAAATTCTTTTTGGTTTCATTTGCTGATGCCTTCCTCTTCTTCCTCCCCTGGACTTGGCAGTGGCATCAACCTGTGGATATTCCTCTTCAGCCTCCATAGTTCTGATCTTCCACTGCAGTGGCTTCCACTGAGAAACAAAGTGAACACATTTGGAGAGTGAGCCAGTTTGGCAAAAGACTACTCTTCTTTTCCTGATACTTAATGTCCCTACCAGAGCATGGTACTTGCTTCCCCATGTCTTCTTCATTATGACATGTTGTGTTATAAATACCGCAATTAGCACCTTATTCCCTAGGTTCTAATTATCTGTGGATGTTTCTCTGTTTTCCATAGATGGAGTTCCTTGAGGGGATAGGGTATATATTACCTTTTTTAATTTTAGTACAGCCCTGGCACATTACAAGTGCTCAGTATGAATGAGTGAAGTTTGTATTTCAGATTAATAATGGGAAACAAATTCAGAAAAAGAGAAAGTACAGAAGCCTGGTGCACAACACGTATTGAAGTAGAAATCAATCTAGGTGAAATAAGCACTTTGACATGTATAATTTATTGTCACCATGCTTGCCAAATTTGTGCATTCTGTGTAGTCCTATCTGTGTAGGCCCTCTCTTAAACTCGGTGGCCACATTTGATATGAATTAAATATTTGCATACTGTATGAAGAATGAACCACACTCTCTGTGACATTGGTTATTTTGTGGGTTAAAAAAAACCTACAAACTTCATCCTAATTTCTATTTACAACACGCTATGGCTTGTTGATCTGTAGATGAACACCAGGCACTGTATTGGGATCTCAACATTTAAATTTTAATTCTTATGAAGATAGTGAAGGGATTTGGGCATTATTATTTTACAAATGAGTACATTGGAGCATGGAAGTGAAAATGGAGATATTAAATTCATAGATAATTGTGCACGTGTATCAGTGTTTCTTTGTCCAAGTGACTTTCAGATGGCCTGCTAGTGAGTTTCATAATGGGCTTATCTAAATATGTTTTTGATACTAATAGAGCCAGCAGTGGATGATTACTAGAAAGATAGAAGGGTAAGAATATGCACATACTGGGTAACTGAGTCGCTGGAATGATCTGTCTGGCAATGGCAGGAGCACTCCACCCTCCTTTATTCTAAATTAAATATTGCTTCTTTTTTACACTTATTTTACTGTACTTTTTTCCATTACCATTTATCCCCCTTATACCCTTCCAACCCCCACCCCCAGTCAGCACACTGCTGTCCATGAACTTCTTAGTGTCTAGAGTGCACTCTTACACAGGGAAGAGAAGCATGCTTCACTGAGGGGAACTAGTTAAGAGGCCATTGCTACAGATTTGTTAGCACATACAAACGCCTTCTGTTGACACCGGGCTTCTCAGGATTCTAAGCCCTTTCTCGTAAACTAACTCATAATATGTCACATTGCAGAGGGAAGCAACAAAGCCTCCTGGTCCAGACACGAGACAGCCTGGGTTCGAATTCCAATTCTGCTTTCCTTTGCTGACTGTGAGCGTGTTGCACAAGCTGTTTTCTTCTCTGTAAAATGTGGGGAAAGAATCTTAGTAACACCTTCCTTAAGAGAGTCTATAAATTAAATAAATAAGCAAACAATTAAATAAAATCAAATACTTAGTATATTATATGACCTGTAATAACCCTTTCAGGTAGGCAAAGCTGGTATTTTTTGGTCCCTTAAAGATGAAGAAATGCTTTGGAGAAGTAAGTGTCATTCATTCAAAAATTGATGGAGCGTCTATAAAATGTCAGGTACCCATGGTACCAGGCACTGGGAAAATAAAGAAATAAATCCCAGAGTCTTCAGGTGTCTGCAGTGGTAGTTATGAGGCAGCTAACAGTAACTAACTTTTCTTTTAACACCACAGGTTAGACGATATTTTGCATACTTACATGTATTTACTCATTTCATCTTTACAACCACCTTGTAAGCTAAGAACTATTATTATCGCCAGTTCTTAGATGAGAAAACCAAAGTTGTGGGGCTTGAAGTGACTAAGATGACATATTTAAAAAGCATTTGGCTGTACCTGGCAGCCTTTGCAGTCCATGTTTTCTGCTGTGTGAGACACAGAAATGACAAACTTTTTAAAATTAATAAATAGGCAAACAGCCATGTTCAAATAAAGGAGAAAGCTCTCCATGCATCAGCAGTCCCTTAGTAGTAAGTCGGTGTTCAAGTCATGTCGCAGCGCAGCATTGGGGGTCATACTTAATCATCTTGAATGTTGCTGTGGAAACCTGGGCCGCCAGGTACAACAGCAGAATCTACGACCGCATATAGCCAGGGGCAGTGCCACGCTTCTAATCAATGAGCTTGTTGTTGGAATTGCTCCAGTGACTTGTCCCACTTTGCAGACTGAAAACTTGCTGGTTGCCCGTGACCCAGGAATGAAACAGAAGTACGCCCACAGTGCATGGTGCCGCTGTGCCATCTGGGGAGGAGCTATCAAGTGTTGCAGAAGGCACAAATGGGTTCTGGATCTTGTCTCACCGTGAGACACTGCAATTGATGTCACCTGCGTAGGCCTCAGTTTCCCCTTTTGTACACTGGGCATAGATAGTATCTAACTCACTGAATTGTTGTAAATATTAAATAATATATTTAGACACATAAAAATACCTAAATAACAAGTGTTTACTAATATTAAGACCAAACCATATTTATTTACTTTCACTGTTTCTGGTATAAATATTTTGAAAGGTGTCACACTCTTCGGATTTTTTTCATTTAATTTTGAAATTTATTTTTTAATTACAGTTTGCATTCAATTCTATTTTGTATTAGCTTTAGGTATACAGCATAGTAGTTAGATAATCGTGTTCTTTACAAACCTTTCCCCCCAATATTTCAAGTACCCAACTGTGATACATAGTTATTACAATATTGTTGACTGTATTCTCATGCTTTACTTACTTCCTCACTATTTCATAACTACCAATTAGTCTTTCTTAATCCCTTCACTTTTCACCCAGTGACCTAACTCTCCTCCCCTCTGACATCCATCAGTCTGTTCTCTGTAAGTCTGTTAGTATTTGGTTTGTTCATTTATTTTGTTCTTTAGATTCCATATATAAGTGAAATAATGTTGTATTTGTCTCTCTCTGGCTTATTTTGCTTAGCATAATACCTTCTAGGTCTATTCATGCTATCAGACACAATGAAGTTTCATTTTTATGACTAAGTAATATTCCATTGTATATATCTACCACAGTATTTTCATCCACTTGTCTACTGATGGGCACTTGGGTTGTTTTCATATCTTGACTAGTGTAGCTAATGCTGCAATGACATAGCAGTGCATATATTCTTTCAAATTAATGTTTTGGGTTCCCTTGGATATATAAGCTTCATTTTTAATTTTTTTGAGGAACCTTCATACTGTTTTCCGTGGTGGTTGCACAAATCTGCATTCCCACCAACAGCCTATGAAGGTTCCCTTTTCTCCACATCTTTGCCATCACTTGTTGTCTGTTGATTTATTGATGATAGCCATTCTGACAGATGTGAGGTGATATCTCACTGGGGCTTTAATTTGCATTTCTCTGATGTTTAGTAATGTTCAGCATCTTTTCATATGTCTATCAGCCATCTGTATGTCCTCTTTGTGGAAGTGTCTATTCAGGTCCTTTGCCCACTTTTTCATTGGTTTGTTGTATGGTGCCGAGTCGTCTGAGTTCTTTATAAATTTTGGATGTATCAGATGTGTCATTGGTGAATATCTTCTCATTTGGTAGGTTGTCTTTTCATTTCATTGATGGTTTCCTTTGCTGTGCAAAAGCTTTTTAGTTTTATGTAGTCCCATTTGTTTATTTTTCCTTTTGTTTCTGTTGCTTGAGGAGATATGTCAGAAATAATTGCTGAGAGAAATGTCAGAGATTTTACTGCCTATGTTTTCTTCCAGGATTTTCATGGGTTTGAGTCTTACATTTTAAGTCTTTAATCATTTTGATTTTATTCTTAAATATGGCATAAGAAGTTGGTCTACTTTTATTGTTTGCATATATGTATATAATTTTTTAATACCACTTATTGAATAGATTGTCTTTACCCCAGTGTATGACCCTATCTTCTTTGTCAGGGATTAACTGATTACATAAACATGGGTTTATTTCTGGGCTCACTGTTCTGTCTTATGAAAATATAAGAAAATTATTATAAAAGTAATAAAATTTAAGTGTTATGTGATTCCATAAATCATCCAATCAAATCCCACAGTTATAAAGATGTAGAATTCCCACAGTTATAAAGATGTGGAATTAGAAACCTGAAGAAGTGACTGCCATTGGGTCACCTAGTCTAGTGCAAGAATCTAATGCACTGATGACATCTGTGCTTTAAGATCACACTACTTTGTTTGTGATAGTGTGGGGCAGTGTGCCTCCATGCACAGTGAGCCTGTGACTTTGGAACTTGCTTTTTATATTCCTCTGTCTCACTGTCATTTCTGGTTTTGGTTTGACACTAAAGCCCCCTTATTTTTCTACATTCTACTGCTGTTACTCACTTTCATTAAGAAACAAATTAATTAGGGCACACTAGGCTTAAAATAGGAGCATGTAGGCTTTGAGTAAAGATGGAGTGACTCTGGTATGAATAAAATGCTTGCCCTTCAATACCTGTATTTTGGTTTATATTTTTGACCATTCCATAGTCATGGATGGTGGTGGGAGTTAAGGGAATTCTAGGCTAAGCATCAAGTTATCAGTTTTCTGAAAAATTAATATCCCTAGAAAAGTAAACTACATACAGATAAAAGTGAGACATTGTTACATTAATATTTGGATAATGCAAAAAATTAGACATTGAAAATGAATGAAGCTCACCAACAAAAAAATCCAAGACTTAGCCCTAGCTGGTGTGTCTCAGTGGATTGAGCACCGGCCTGCAAATCAAAGGGTTGCTGGTTCAATTCCCAGTCAGGGCACATGCCTGGGTTGTGGTCCAGGTCCCCAGCAGGGGACATGTGAGAGGCAACCCACATCGATGTTTCTCTCCCTCTTTCTCCTCCTCTTCCCCTCTTCTTTCTCAAAAAATAAATAAAATATTTTTAAAAATAAAAATAAAAAACATCCAAGGCTAACTAATTCAAGAAGTAACTAAATTGTGAGGTTTTAATGTGTTCATTTAGAACTAAAATGTAGATGTTAAACAAAGAAGGTAGTCTGCCTATTCATTTTGTAGTAATTGAGAAATAAAAGAATTAATTTTAGAAATGTAGACAAAGTCACTTACTTGAGTCTGTACCTAAGGCATGTAGTTCGGAAGAATTCCTGTTCAGAGTGATATTCTATCACCACAGTGGTAATCTCCAGCTTCCCCCAGCACATACCCACATGCTCATAGGCACATGCCATCAGAAAGATGAATGTAGCTAGGGTTCTGGAGGATTTAACAATAATCACCATTGATTTTTCTGGGACATAAAGCATTAGACTGCCAAAATCATGGGGTAAGGACATTGTTAAACCGTAACACATAGTCAAATAGCCAGGCTTTATGGGAAACTCTTTGAAAATGTACCTTTTGGGTTACAATTACCACGCATCACTTCCAATTTCAGTAGTGATTTATGGTCTTCTTTTATTTTTGGTGTAATAGCATTTTATTTTCATACCAGCTAATATTTGTTGTAAGCAAATTCAGGATTATACATTTCATAGAACTCACAGGGAATGCTTTTCACCTTAATTTTACCAATTGTATATTAACACCTAATGCTGGCATTACAGTAGTAAGAGGATATAATGACAATGACACTACTACTGTAGACAATAACTTATTATGGTGCCTCGTATGTGCCAGACACTGTTCTAAGCAATTTACATATGTAAACTCATTGGGTGACAGCTCATGGAAATGGGATTTAACCAGTAAGTGCTTTCTGATAAGCCTCCCTGCTCTTGTATGTCTTCCCCACCAGATTGTATGGCTCCTCCAAATAACCATTAAGGAAACATTGGAAAGAGCTGAAGCTGGACAGGGAAATAGTTTAGGTCATAGTCTGTGTGCCTGTTGGAGCGATTGTCTCTTAGTGTCAAAGCCTCCCTTCTGTACATGCTTTGTGACACTCGTGCTAGGCTGCAGTTCTTACTCCTCCTTTTAAGATACTTCCTACTCAGTTCTGAGAATGGGTAGCACTACAGGGAGATGAGGCAGAAGGAAAATGGAAGGGACTTCCCCATTGCATTCTAAGCCTTTCTTGTATAAGGACTGTCCTGATAATGACCCTCAGCTTCCCAGGCAATACATGCCCCAGGCATTGTTCCCTTCTTAAATGTCTGGGTGCCAGCTCCTTGGGAATCTTCCCTAAGATGATAACCCCATCACCTTGTTTTTCTTCCCCACCCCTAAGGAGAGTAGCTGTTTCTTTATCTGAACTGTACTTGGTACCAGAAGATTCTGAGATTTACTTGGTCATGTTCATGTCTTTTAATAACCACTGATCTTCTTTCCAATGGGAAATAAGATATTAGTAATTTATAATGTGAAGTCACATCACATTTAACTAAAATTATTGCTTCTTGTTGACCATAATGAAATATCCTGAGAACCAAGTGTCCTCAAACCTTAACTTTTGCAGTAGTTATGAGGACTGTGAAAACTGTGGGTGGGTGGCCTCTTCCCTAGAGAATCTAAAGACAGAAAAATGTAAGTTCATGGCTTTTAATTCTCAATTCAAGTAATAGAGAACAAAAGAGCTTTTATGGCAATCTTAAAAGAATTTCTCCTTTCTTGTATTTGAAGGGCTGGCTTCTCATAAAAAATAGAGGCATATTTTAATTACCATATTTTGCTGTGTATAATGTGCATTTTTTGCCTAAATTTTTGAGGGAAAAATAATCCTTATACATGGATTATACATGGGTAGCACTAATTCATGTCTATATAAATATTCTTAACTCTTTTATTTATGCTTATGCATTAAAAATGTAAATCTAGAAGGCAATAACAATATCCATATGCAAAATAATACCCTGGAATATGATAATTGGTTTTGTTTCTAAATATAAATAAATTAAAAATTGAATTAAAGAATAAAAACAAAATATTTTTTCCTGAAAGTTTGGGCCAAAAACATGGGTGTGCATTATGCGCAGCAAAACACGGTATGCTGATTGGAGAATTGTAACACTTGCCGGCCCCTCGTGAAAATGGACACTTGCTGGGAAGGAGAGTGGCCGAAACTTGTACAGTGATATCTGAGTGGACTCAGACAATGCTGAGCATCTAAGAACTCCAAGGCTTTCTAAGACTTTCCTAGTAGTGGAAGCAGTCTACCTTCCTACATGTGAGGAGACTGTCCTGCAAGTCTTCAGTAAATCCATGAGGCGAAGAACTCCAAACCAGTGAGCCGAGGTGCTGACTGAGAAGAAGGGTAGTGGAAGAAAGCTATTTACATCAACCACAGTCATGTAACTAATTATAGAAGTGGGGGCTATGGAAGTTATAGCATATTTTATCCCTTGCTTGCTATTATTTTCATAGAGGTAGTGATAGTTCTGTCTATCCATAAAGTTCACATAGATATTTAGACATATTGATACTTGCCAGCCTGGGTGTAATTCTCAGCTACAGTGCTTGAGTGCCACTTAATTTGGAACACAATTATCTTCTCTGTGCCTTGATTCCTCATCTTTAAATGGAGACAATAGTAGCAAGTCCTTTACAGGTTTGTGAGCAAGATTGAATGTATGATAGCATATAAAACGATTAACACCTACCCAGCATTTAATTGGTTACTGTCCTTGCTAAAAGAAAAGCAGGTCCCGTATCATTGGACTAACTTAATTTAGATAGAAAAGAACAGTAATGAAACAAATGTAAGTTGTAAAATGGAGGGACCTTTATTTCGAGCACAAAGTCTATAGACTTTCAGTATGTAGTTTCAAATAGTGCAGAGATTTGGTCGAGAAGTTAATTAACAGGGAAGCTGGATGCAGATCTCAGGCTCTTTCCCCTGAGTAGAAGGCTGTTTCCATTCAAATGTAATTTATTTGGCTGCAGAATGTTGCAGTTTCCTTCTTTCCGGGTGAGCACTGAGGGTGATCTCAGTGACGCTGAGACCCAGCAGCAGCCAATGAGGGGTTTATGGACTTGGGCAGACTGTGGTTCATGCTTTCTCCTACTCCTCGTTCCTGTTTCCCCAAGGCTATTCCGTAAGGAGGGGACATGGCTAGAGTTAGATTCAGGAAGAGCTGCTATGGGAAAAGGCAAAGTTGAAAGGATTTTTCAACTTTATTGAGGTGTAACTGACAGACAAAATCCCAAGATATTGCAAGTGCACCCATGATGATTTGATACACATATACATTGTGAAATGATTTCCCTCATTGATTTAGTTAATATCTCCATTGCCTTACATACCCGTACTTGCCTTTCTTTCTTTTTGGTGAGAACATTGAAGCTCTATTCTCTTACCAAATTTCAATACAACATTACAACTATAGCCACCACGTTGCACATTAGATCTTCTGACCTTATTTATCTTATAACTAAAAGTGCGTGAATGAGCAGAAAGGAGATGGAGGATTGACTATTTGGATATAAACTCGAGTCTGTCTTTTTTATTGTTGTTCAATTACAGCTGTCCCCATTCTCCCAACCCTCCCCTGCCCCACCCACCACCACCTCCCACATTCAATCCTCCCCCCTCCTCCTTTGTCTTTGTCCATGGGTCCTTTAATCATGTTCCTCCACTTAACCCTTCCCTTTCTTCCCCCATTGTTTCCCGCCCCCCCACACTCCCCCACCCCCGCACTCTGGTCACCATCAGTTTGTTCTTTATTTCCATGTCTCTGGCTGAGCTCGGCCTTCCCTGTCTTGTATCTGGTAGAATCACCAGGGACACTAACATTGGGGTGGAGGCAACCACCTCATTTCTCTGTACTTAAGGGGGACCTCTGCTCCCTCGCTTTATTAGACAGCCAGATAACCGTGTTCATTGTTGCTTTATTTAGCAGTATACTCAGAAAGGTAGAAAATACAGGATATGATCGCAGTCATAATACACAAGGCTTCCCTCTAACCACTGTTTTTTCCTATAACTTCATGGAATTATAATGAACATATTATTTTAAAAGGAAAGCTTAACAAGATAAAGCAATGTTGTACTGCAGTCCAACTAAAGCTATGTACATATGCATACATAATTTATAATTGATATATAACTTGTCTGTGTATAAACATCATACTTCCTTGAGGTAAAATAGCGCAGCAAGGTTAAAAACAAATGGCTAAGCTCAATACAGGCTTTGCGATGCCACTGAAAGCCACTTCACTAGCGTAAAGGCCTCCACTATGCTGGTAGTAACCTACTGGTAAATATTCACACTATTTATATTTTGCTCTCTTGAAAACTAAGCCAAAATAAATATATTTTAAGGCAACCTTTGGAATTGTCAGCCTTTCTTATTTTGTCTGCGTTGTGGTATATGCTATTCACAGTGACATTTAAAATATTGAACGAGGAAGAACAAAGATTGGCGAATTCACCTTGAATCAATCTTACCTATAAAATTTCTCTCCAATGTACACAAAAGTCATATTTTATTAAATTTATGGGGTGACTCGGTTAATAAGATCATATAGGTTTCAAGTATATATTCCTATGATGCATGATCTGTATATTGCATTTTGTGCCCACCATCCAAAGTCATATATTTTAGCAAACCTTCCACTCCCAATTTTGAGGAGTAATATTATTGCTTTTACTCAAGATTTTCAATTTTGATTTCATATTTGGAAAAGCATCTACACAAGTCTCAATGCTATTTTTTAAAACAAAATTCAGAAAATGAGAACTTGTATAAGACAGGGTGCCCTGTCTGCAAGCTATTCAACACTGCCGCTCACTTCCATTGTGTCTTTGGAAAGATAAACTATCCAGTATACAAGGTTGAATCCCGCAAACGCGACTGGGAAGAGAATCCGAGAGTACTGATCTATTTTGCTGGTGCCTCCAAAGGCTGGAGAGAGCGGCGGGGGAGTGATAGGAGTTGATGGTAAGACGGGAACTCTGGTGAGGACGTGGCTGGCCTCGGAGGGTGGAACTATTGGTAAGGTCAGGGAAGTGATTCTTTTTTTCAGATGGTACTTGGAATCAGGATGCTGTGGGGAAAAGACATAAATAGTCAGCCTATGTAGAGAATAGAGACCACTTATTTAAATTCATTTTTTTCATCATTGATGCCTATTTATTGACTACTTAACTACTACATGAGACCAAATATCAACAAATTTGTATAGTATGTGATGGTGCTACTTTTCCAAGAAAGCAGCGAAACAATTTTTTTAATTGATCTGCTTTCATCCAATATCCTATAATTTAATACATCAGCAGTTGATGCCGAGTGTGTTCCACGTCCCAGAGACCGTGTTGAGCGTTGTGCCATTAGGAGGAGATGAACCAGGGCACAGAGCGGATCCGCCCCTGGTTACCATAAACTCCCAGGGCAGTGGGTGTGGGCAATGAGAGGGAACTTCAATTTGGAATATGTAGATGTTAGTTCACATAGGAAAATAACAGCCTAGTTAGTTGATACCATTCTCCTAAATACATTCCTAGCCTACGTCACCATCTTTGCACATTGGTAAATTTGCCCCACTGAGATCAAGGAGATATCTATGAAGGTGCTCATGTGCATTAAAAGCCAGTGACAAAGTATAAATGCCCTGAGACTGAACAGGATGACAATTGATCCCTTGCAGTACAACTGCCTCTTAGCTCAGAAGCTCTGTATTGAGAGCGTCCAGCTTCCTATTCAGAAATTCTCCACTGGCTTCCCTCCATCTTAAGTGACCAAAAAATGATTCATTTATTAATTTCAGTATTGTTATATGCTCTTCTCTATCATTAAATTTTCTGTTCCATTGAAATCATAAGACAATCGATTTTAGTCCTGAAAGGGACACTTAGCACATGGATTGATAGGTGAGAAAGCCAAGACCCAGCTGGGGGAAAGCGCCCCCCACCCCAGTTGCACAGCTTGCTTCATCCCCAAACTGTCTCATCTCGAAAGCACCAGGCCTCATGCAGAGACTAACTCTGGTTGCCTTTGATTCCTTTCATGCTGTTGAACACTGGACAGCCTTGATCTTATTCTCTTCTTTGCTATACCCTGGAAGAGTCGCTCTCCTTGTGGCCAGGCTGTCTTCGCTGGGTCTCTCCTTCAAACACCTGCTGAGCCTCATCCCTGCTCTTGTAAAACCACCTCGTCTCCTCCCTGGCAGCAGGGTCACCACTTTGTCGCCTGGCAGGGAGCATTACTCATGTAGGCAGACTCCTGTGGCTTCAGCCAGCAGCTCTACAGAAGCAGGGAGAGGCCGCCACCTCCCCTGGGCTGGCTGAGCCACAGGACCAGAATGACCCACCGGCACAGTGACATTTGGACTGCAGGAGACAACAACCCAAAGAGCCTCTTCTCACTATATTCTCCCTCTTGAATTTTGCTGTTTGATTCATTTGATTAAATAATAATAGTCATCATAAGAGATTTCAAGCCTACTGTGCTTTTAGGAAATGCGGGAAAATCTGTTTCTTCACCAAAAGCAAAAATGAATCTGTGAAGTCAAGTCTAATGTGTTAGGACCATGGTGAATTTCAAGCAAAGAATATCTTTGTTATCTATGAGCTTCGTATTGTGCTAGGCACTCTGGACAGAACTGAATAAATTATAGGTCTTGGAGGTAGGAGATCATTTAAAATAGGAGAGGGACCAGTCTGCTGATCTGAGACAGAAAATAAGTGATACTTCCTGTTAAAAATATCTGACCGGCCAGGACTCCTGTGCCCAGGGTCACCAGACATTGATCGTGAACAGGACCAGAGGAGTGGGACTTGAGTCTTAATGCGTGCTGCCTCTCTTAGAGAATCAGCATAGCACCGTCATGTGAAAGCTTTTATCATGTTCCTAAGATTCCAGCTTGAATTTTCATTCAGTAAATATGTTATTAATATATTCTTCACCTGACACAGGAAAGTGTGTCACTGTTTCATTCTCCAAGAGGTATCCTCCTGCCAGATGTATGGAACGTTAAAACATTTTACTCTAGCAAGATTTCTAAGGATCACGATGAAGCAGAAAGAGGGCAAGCCTTCAGAGAGATTTTCCTTCTAAATTGGTCTTGGCTTTTAATATCATGCCTTGCCTGTTGAAACCTGTGGGGTTTTTTTCTTTATTTAGGAAGAAAGGGAGCAGACATTGAAAAAGTTTACTGACGTGAGAAGGTAATTATAAAACATAATCTGCCATAAAAATGTAAAGCATTGTTTTATCTCTCTCTCCTTTTTAGAGATGTTGGTGGGGGGAGTTAGTTGTCAATCTCTTAGCATTGTTACAGTGTCAGAAATGGCTTAAAATGAGGTTGCCAAATACTCCTTGTCCAGAGTTAAGCAACATCATTCAAGTCTAAGCACCGTGAAAAATTTAAGTACATTGGCATTAGCCTGGAATTAAAGGTTCTGTACAATAGGATTCCCCTTTCCTCATTTATTTCCGCAGTTGAGAGGGCGGAGAGTCAGAAAGCTCTAGGTTGCAGGTCCGTATACACTACTCAGCTGCAATACAACTTAGATATGTCATGGAATTCACCAACTCTCCCTAAGCTTCAACTGACTATCTTTAAAGTGATTTTTTCTTTTCCTTAAGAATTTGAGAAAGACTATGTTGTATATATACACATACACTTTGTACATTTTTTTACTTAGCTGCTGTGATTCTTTTAGCTATTATAACATACTTCCTTATAAATATTATTTCTGTTATGCCTTGTCACCTTTCCTGACAATGGGAGAGGGCATATTATCGTCATATATAAGTGCTCTACAATGCCTGGCCAGCGTATAGAACATAGTATATGCTTAATGAACATACGGTGGATCAAAAACGAATGAAAAGCTAATCATTTTTCAAGATTCTTTCAGTAGCCAGGCAAAAAGAAAGGAACAAAAGGTCTTATGATTACATTGTATTTTAGTATATTATTTTACATTACGTAATAGGTACCATATCTAAATGCTTACTGTTGGCAAGCATGGCACAACACTTTGCAGGTATTATTTTGCTTATTTCTAGAAGGAGTCTGTAATGTAATAATGTTATTTTCATTTTGGAGATGAACAAATGAAGGCTTCAGCAGGAAGCTCACACATGTAATAATTGTCAGCACCTGAATTCAATCCCTCTCGGATTCCAAAGCTCACACTCAACCATTATTGTTTCTTCCCATCAGCTTTACAATGTAGGGTGCGGTTTTTCAACCACAGAGCTGTTGACATTTTGAGCAGGATGAACCTTTGTTGTGGGGGACTGTTCTGCACGTCGTGGAATGTTGAGCAGCACCCCTGCCCTCTATCCAGACCTCACCAGTATCCTCTGGGGGGAAACCCACCTACCGTTGAGAATCACTGGTTAGAGTTACAACTCTCCCACAGCCCAACAGTGATTGGAGGGATTTCTAGCAGGCAGCACATAAGATATGCTCAAGGAAATGCATGAAGCTTGGCTAACTAACATGCGTGCTGAATAATTAGCTCCTGGATAATTGGGAATTCACAGTACAGGAGACTGGATGCCAACTTAAAAGAATCACATTGAATTTCTGAAATGAAAAGAAAGCCATTTTTTCAAGCCATTCAAGCTACAGGTTTGCATCAGACCCCGCCCTCCTATTCATTGTAAGCTCAGCAGCTTCACTTGATGGTAAAATAGGCTTTTGTGGAGTCCAGATGAGGGCTCAGCTTGGGGCTGTCATTGTTTTGAGTGGAACACCTGTGGTTTTGCATTTTTCCAGGGCTCCCCTGCTGCTGAGTGCCATCCTGCTCTGGGTATTTTTAGAGCACAGCTTTGTTTTAATTAACAGCATATTGCAAAGGTACTTTGAATCAAAGTGGACTTTATGACAATCAATTATTTGATGTAGGGATAAGGCATTTGGGAAATACTTAAAGCAATTTTGATATAACGTTCAGTGAGTCTAATATATTACAAAGGAGGGGGCACTGGGTTACCTCTCAAGAGACAGGTTGGAACCAGGGCTGCGTTCCTCAAGGAACTAACACTGCATCTGCTCCTAGAGCCAGCAAACGGGGCATCAAAAATATGACATTTTCTTTGAAAACACCTAGCGTTTAACATTATATTAAACTATCAGATTATTTTAAAGTAGTCTAACACTATGGAGAAAATAAGCACTCTGTCCAATTATCTTGCATTTATACTACAGCTGGTAGATTTAAAAACAGAGCTGAACCCAGAATTTCTAGAGAGGAGCAGCTTATTGGCAGTGATCTGGGAGGTCCACGGTGCTGGGGGCGTGTCTGGAAACCATATAGGAAGGGTCGGAGAGTGAAGAATGGAATGGTAGATGGGGATTTGATAGCAGGTACAGGGGAAGAGCTAACCACCTGCACCCCTCACCCAGCCCACCCCACCCCTCTGTAAGTCACACAGTGACAGCCATGAGAAGGGGCACCAGGATCTTCCAGGTGCTGAGAGTCTCTGATGGTCTTGACACAACCCTTAATTCTACTGAGTAATGGTAGAATTACTCAAACAAATCTTGGCCATATTTGGAACAGAGGAGGTAAATCTCTCAGTATTCTGTGCTTCCTATCTCACTGCATAGGTGGGGGCAACATGGCAATGGCTCAGCAGACATTCCAGCCTTGAAGAAGATTCGGGAAAAGACGTATGTCTTATTTCCCTCTCTATTCCCAAGTTTCTAGCAACTGACTTAGTGCTTCTAGAGCAGGACCAGACTCATGTTTCTGTTCTCTGATTAGGCATCACTTCCTTCAGAGTGATGACCACTCCAGACTGAGTTAGGTACCCTTGCGTAACTCTTTCTCAGCCTCCCACATACCTAAACACAGCCTTTATCACATCACATTGTCATGGCTCATTGATTCACCTCTTCCTGCTTGAGAAGAAGCTCCACGAGGGAAGAGGACCCTACCGATACGACTCACTAATATATCCTCAACATACGACAAAGTGTCTGGCACGTAAGAGTACTTAAGAGATTCAGTGAATCCACAAGTACTCGATAAATGGGTGCTAGGTGAAAAGAAAAAAAATGAATAAATGAATTCATAATGCAGTCAGTATAAATATAACTATTGTCCTGACTAATGACATTTTGGTCAATTTTGTGTGTAGATAATTTACCAAGAACACCATACCTCCACTGAGAAAGAAAAGCCACATTGGAAGTGTTGATGGGTAGGCAGGGAGGGAGGATTCTTTTAGGAATAAGTAACAAGGGCTTAGACTTTTAAAATGACAAGGAAACTAGCAAAGCATAGCTCAGATGCAAGTTCTGAAACACGAAGACAAGAATAACTGTCTAAGGCCAAGATAACATGCCAGATAAAAACAATAAGGAAAAATACTATATAGATAGAAAAGAAATCATGGACAATTCCTTCTCGAAACCTAAAAAAAATAAAGTCTCCAGTTCCAAATGCCTTAAAAACAGAAAAATAATTAATTAGTCTATAGAACACTTCTGAGGATTTAGTTTTAGGTTTTCCTTCCAGTTTAAAATGCCTGAATTTCTTTGTCATTATCCTGTTGTAAGATCAAAATCAGTGATAAACTTTTCTCCACATTCATTAGAAGTTGTTTCTTTTGAAAAGCAATGAGTCCATTAAAATGTACAATTTAGAATCACAAAAAATATCCAAGCACTTATTTTACTTCAACTTCACCATTGGCTTGCTATTCCAATACCCAAGTTACTCAAATAATGCTATTTTGATTACAACTGAATAGGCATTTTTAAATGTCATGATATTTGAAAGGAAAAAAATGACCTAGCAATCATAATATACCATTGTGTTATAAAAATTGCAAATGTATAATTTCTGTTTCTCTACATTATATAAGGCAAACTGCCAAGTCTCGACATAAATAAATAAAATATAAAGGTTCTATATAATCATCTGTATTTATTTTTGACATCTACAATATTTGTATTGTTAGATTTAATTCTTTTTCTTCTTATGCTTTGACCTAGGTTTTCAGAAATGAAATTTTACTTTTCATTACTTTAAAATATTTTAAGTAGATCCATGTTTACAAATATATTTTTCATTAGAAAAAAGGAAACTTGCAAAACAAGTACTTTGAAATTATATAAAACGCAGTATTTTATCCAGCTTCTCAAAGGACTTGTTCATTGTGTTACTATTTGAGAATTGCAGAAAGTAGTTTATATGAAGACCTGAGATCTTAAATTACATCTTATTAATAAATTATACCTCTAAGATAATAGACTAAGGGAATAACAACTCCACTTTTCCAAGGATTTGAAATCACAGTCCTGTCAGTAATATGTATTTTAAAAGAGTTGAAGTGAAGAAGTTGGTCTTTCTTTTTATTTCTCTGTCAGATCAATAAGCATATTCAAAGTAATTGGAGTTATTTTTTTACCCTGTATCTCATGAATTTCTCTTTTAATTTTTACTATTTCTCAAGTAGCAAACTGTTAAACTGAATTCCAATAATCATTATTTTTCCTTTATAGGTGTATGCTAATATATAACCTTTGGACAATATGTCAGTTATATACCTATGTAAATGCAGATGGCTTGTAACATAATTACTTGTTTTTACAAACAAAATAATTCTCAAAAATATTTGGAATGTATTTTTTCTGAAATAAGTGATTTTCAAGGACTGAATCTTCAGACTGACACATTTTATTACAAAATTTATATATTTGTGACCTTTGAAAACATATCTATATTTTAAAAGATCATTAAGTCAAGGGAAGAATTTTGGGGATGGCCTCAGCTCCATTCTGAAAATATGTCCTGTCCCAGTGTTGGAGGAATTGTTGGGGAGGGTGCAGCCTCTGTAAAGCTGTGGGGATCAGGATTCTGAAGTCAATTCCTAGTTCTTCTACCAACTAGTAACTCACAACTTTCTTCTCTGACACTCTGTTTTCGATTTGCAAGTAAAGTAATTAGACTGGGTCGCTGTATGGCATTTTTTTTCTTTATCAGTAAGGGATAATCCAAGAAAAAATATCTTTAAATTATATAGTTTCATTTATCATGGGAATAACCTTATTTTATTCCTTGGATAAAATGTAAATTCTCAAATAAGTTTCTTAGTTTATCAAAGAGAAAAGTTTCAGTAAAAACTTTTATCATTTTTCAGCCAATAAATGCCTGAGTATTTCAAAAGTGAAATCCAAATCACTTGAAAACTTTTTATCATAACAGTTAACCAAGAATTAGCTGGGCTGCACATGGTTTCATGATTTGGAAATATTCACAAGAATTGATTAAGAATAAGGAAATTTTCATTTTAAAGTATATGTATTACTAAATTTTACAGAGCAAAATATTCCTCTTTGCAAGAGCCACTATGTTTAGAGTTTATATAAAAATATGTACTTGTCAATCACCTCTATAATCCATTATAAAAGTGTTTGCAACTTCATGATTGGAAGAATTTACTCATATGTAAAGTTGGAATTTGGGAGCACATGTATTACCTTGAATTATTAATGCTACCATTTGTTATTTATTCAAAACACCTTCAGGGACCAGAGCTTAGCCACAGCAAGTCAAAACTTAATTCATATAGGTATTTCTCACTGATTATAAGTCTTTGAATAAAACCATATTTATATCTACATTTTAATATTAATATGACCATGAAAATCTTCCCATATGAATCAAAAACTTGGCTTATGAGTCAGCATTCGTAGAACCTAATACATCTTACCCTCATGAAATAAACCAACAAGCAGATTTTTAATAAAAAATTGTTCCTTCCTTAGGAGTCCCTGTTTGTTTCCTTCAGACTCTGAAGTCTCAAAGGCTCATTAAGAACTTTTTTTTATTTTTTACTTTATTCTCCCTGGTTGGTTTAAGTGAACCTGTTCAAAGCAAACATCTAAAGGCTGAGCAGAATTCGCCTGTCTTTGAGAGCCCGGGGATCTGCCAGCACCAGTGAGGGTGATGAAAGAGGGTGCGGAAAGTTTAGGGCAGAAATAAATGAAGGACAGTTGCAGGCTTTTTCCTGAGAAGCTGGAAAAGAAGTTGGCCTTGGAACCAGGCTTATGTAAGTCACGCTCAACTAACAGTACTTTTGGACACTAGTCGTTTGTGATCACGATCTGCGTTACCTTTTTTTTATATGGTGGGTTAGCTGAGTAAAGTAAACAATTACCAAGACAATCTCGGCTTCCAAGCGCTCGGCGGCTTTGGGTACTGTCATTGGGGGCGAGGCTGCAGTCTGCGCCCTCCTTTTGGCCTTCTGGGTCTGGAGGTTGGTGAAGTAGTTGACAGCTGCAAACTCAATAAGAGCAGAGAAGACGAAAGCGAAGCAGACAGCTATGAACCAATCCATGGCGGTTGCATAAGACACTTTGGGCAAGGAGTGCCGGGCGCTGATGCTTAGAGTGGTCATGGTTAGAACAGTGGTGATCCCTGAAATGGAGAAGAGTGAGAGATGCAGTATTAGCATTTGGAATGCAAAAATAAGCTGAAATTCGAACATGTTGGTGGCGAGGATGAAACACTCTCCAAATGTGATTTTTGCTATTATTGTATTGTTTTATAGTTGTTCACAATTACTTTCATAGGTATTATCATTTTTGTATCCTTAATACCTACTGTAGTTAGCTGTACATTGTAATAATTCAAAACATATTTTGAATTGTCTTAGCTTAACTATTGTAAAATTCAAGTCATGAAAATTCTAGTTGCTTACTTCTTTAGAAAACTTAAAGCAAATTATCACTAAAATAAAAAACCTTGAACTTCTGACCAATTGTCATAATTGATAATATATTTTATCCTACTTAAGAAGTTTATCAAGTATGATAATAATCATAAACTAGGTTCCTCAATTTTTTAAATTCCCAGCTTGGTTTTAAGGTAAAATATTTACTAATGAGAAAATCATTTCATCCTTTATCTGCCAGCAGTTTTCTGTCTTGAATTATGACTTGGTGAATTTATAGAATTTGAATATGGTCAACACCATAATATAGATCTTCTTTTATAATTTACAGAATGAAACCTATTTTAATACAGTAAATTGAAAAGTCAAAATTCATCTGAGATTTCAATTCAGTTTAGGTCTTCCCTAGGAACTGCTAAATTCACAATCATGAAAACTCAGAGAAAATTGATTTAGTTAGTGATGATATTTTTCTGTTATGTCTCTTTTTCTTGTTTTGTTTCATCAAAACTAGCAGTGATTCTATACATCATAAATGGAACTGAATAGTTAGGTTGAACCATGGGAAATTAGTAATATTTAACTATTTTTAGACCTACAAAATAGCATTTTTTATGGTTCAACCAAATTAAAGTGAGATCCAACTTATATGTTAGTGGGTTCAATAACTTAGCCTTTGTTTTTATGTATTTACATGTCAGATTTTATGTTTATGCTTTTTCTTGGTTATGAAAAATCAAATCAAAATTTTTTTTAAATCTTATTAAATAGGACATAAAAAAGTCACAGGAAACCAGCCAGAATTCTCGCTGAGACAAATTTTTTGTTGATTCACTACACAACTTGCAATACGATAAGGGTCATTTTACACGCTGCAAGTGTCTGAATGAGATACGAGTCTATTTCCTTCGTGGACTGAAAAAGTGCACTGGTGTGAATATTTTCCTAAAGTGCCCAAGGCATGGGAGCCGGAGGATGAATGGGATTGGAGCCCAAAGAGTGAAGCATACCGAAGACCGTTCTGGCGGGGACAGACTCCTTATTAATCCAAAAGGACACCTGGGAGAGAATGACGGTCATAATGCAAGGCGTATATATCTGTATCATGAAGTAGCCCATCTTCCTTTGCAAGTGGAAATAAACTGTCATTATTACGTATTCACCTGTTGGAAAACATATATCAATGTTATGGCTGTTGACAGTGTGTTAAAAAATGCAACTGGGAATAAATCTCACAGGTCTTCAAATTAACACGGGCTAGGAGAAAATCAGCAAAGGCATATTTTAATGCGTGGCAAAGGCATTGATCAGCAGATGATAGATCACATCAGCTCATTGTTTTGGGTGGGGTTCTTTGTGTCATGTACCTACAAAACTACTCATTCCAAGGAGACACAAATCTTTCTGTGCACATGGTTGCAAAATCAACTTAAGGAAAGCTACTCATCACTTCACAACATCAAGCTTCTCTGAGAATGGCTGACACAGAGGAAAAAGAAATAGCTATTTTAAAGGTGCACACCAGAGTCACCTTGTAGGATTACATGCATGTATTGGTCAACTTCTCACCTGTGTTAGATTTAATCGTCTCACTAGATACTGTTTGTCCAATCAGATCATACTGGAGGAGGCTGGAAGATTCTTCTGGGACTTCAACTGAGTACAGCGGTCCTTTCTTCCATGTATATATGATTTCACTCTTAGGGTAGGCATCTGAGTTTTATAAACAAATTAAACATAATAGTGAATCCAACTAGTGGTGGTTTTTATCTTTCAAAGAAAATAGTGTTCTATATAAAAAGGAAATGCGGACAGAAATTTTCTTTAATGCTTCTCTTTAATCTGGACAACTAAAACCCCTGACTATGACAGATATGATTAAGTAAATGTATTCCTGGAATCGCACTTTGAATGTCACAGTATTATTTCTCTTTTGCTTTCCAAGCTCTGATTAAAACCAAATAATTGTGTATTTTGAATGCATTATTTAACTCTCAGAAGCTTTTTGTAACTTACAACTCCCAAACTTGAGTGGGCAAGCGTGCCCATCCATAGGAAAGTTAACCAGCTTCATAGGACAGTCAGCATTGATGGTAAGCCTAGGGACATTGAAATGAATGGTTCTGAGTTAGTGTGATGGACAGCTCAGTTGGGCAGAGGAAGTAGAATCGGGGAGACCTTACCTCATAGTGTACAGAATGGTTCCATTCTGCATTATTCTGAAGAGTTTATTAGGAGTTGTCATGTTGTGAGCAATTGATTTTTTGCCATTCCTGAAAAAAGTGTCAGGTGTCCAGATTTTACTGACCATCAAGTTATTCAAACTCAGAATCTCAGTTGGCCCCCCAAACTTCAGTCTCTCATCAGTCCAGGTCTGGCGGAAGAAAACATCCATGGTGTACTCCTGAAAAAGAGTAAGACACTCATGCAGGCTGGGGAGCTGGTTTATTAAGAATGATTTATTCACTAGCTTCTCTGTGCAATTCCTAAAACTTAAGGAATAAAGCAAGTTTTTATGACCATAACCTGTCAGGAAAGCTATAGTTTCAGTGAATTCTTTTTTATCTCAACCCAAAAGTTTGTATTATTTTTAAAGATAGTGTTGTGTTATGCAAACTTCTCTTCTTAACCTTGACCATCCCCCACATACTTCCTTTTGCCAGCCGTCTCTCCATCTATCGACCTATCAATTTCCCAATCTTTAATTTAGGAGAAAAATAGTAAAGTATTTACAGTCTAGGTTTTGTGCTGCTCTCCTTACCATCAGTTAGTCTAACCCTTCCGCTTAGCAACCTGCTCACCATCAGAGGTGTCTCCGGGCATCACAATGCCACTCAGTAAAGTTCCAAGCTAAACTTTACCAGGTAGGCGTACTCAGGCTGCACATCATAGTTATTTTATATTGTCCTCAGAGAATATTACAGCAAATGTTTCCATGAACACTCAAAAAGGGCATCATTCAAGTAAGCATAATAATAATCATGAGTTTTAGTTTATGGCTTTTATGAAATAACATTAAAAATATTAAGAATGTTGACAAGGCTCATTGTAAAAATCAGTGATAAATATCAATATAACTATATAAAAATATTGCCAATAATTGCTTTACCTACTTTACATGTTCTTTTATGAGAGCTATTACTATAATATGTATGATTATGTTTTTAAAATATAATTTGACACAATATATTAATATAGTAATTATCCAAGCTATAACAAGTCTCGATTATACAAATAAAAAGGAGACAGATTCATAAAATAAAGTTCCAAGTATCTCCAGATTTCAAATACTGGAGTAGAAAATGGTTGTGGTTATTTGTACTTGGGTGACACAGTACTCAAATGGCAAACATGATAGTAAAATAATTGAGGATTCTGGTTAATGAAGAGTCTTAAGATATTCATCTCTTAAAGTCCTCTTCCCTGTCTCTTCCTCTTCCTTATTATCTTTCTTTTTATTTTTCCTCTTTCTTTTCCTCTTTTACTTCTCCCTTTTTTCTCTTTCCTTCTTCCTTTATTCTTTTCAATGCAAAAGAACAGATCATGAAAAAGCCTCTAAAATTTTTTATCCAAAATTAGAATTTCCCTAATAATATGTAATGAGGCACTTCTTTAAAAAGTTATGTTTATTTCAGCTTTAGTATTTGTATGTTACCTTTAGGAGAAATGCTACCTAAGAACTGTGAAAGCATTTATAATATACTTTGTTCTAGAAGACTAGTTCAGATTTTCATCACCATGTACTATAAATATCCTTCTACGAACCCACAGCCATCTGTACCTGGAGCAGAGACCCCAGAACACCCACTGGTCTATTCACAACATAAAAGGTGAAATGCATTAGCCTTTCCACATCACTCCCTTTACTCTTTTAATTAAATATACTGAAAATGATGTACTACCCAAAAAAATTCTATGCCTTAGTTTCATAGACATTCTTAATATACTCTTACATGGCACCTTTACTGGGTTTTTTTTGTTTTGCTACCTCAGACATTTACTAGGATTTCGTAAAGACAAGGAAATCTTTTCTTTGTAGGGAAGAATCAGTGCATGACATGTGGACAGAAGAGAGGATATCATCCTACAAAACCCCTCAGATCCAAGTGTTCCAGCAGAGCCGTCCGTGGGGGAGAGGAAGCAGTCATCTGCTCCAGTGGCTGAGCCCTCCCAGCCTGGGTTCCTGTACCGAGTCATGGCACCTGGTGACTACGCCCATCTTCATCAGAACTGGGACACGGCCCCCTCCCCCTGAGTAAGTTACCCCGCTCACACAGAGCTCACTCACCATCTCCACATCTGACACAGGCCCAAAACTGGTCACGTAAATGTCTGTTTTGACTTCAGTGACGGCACCTGCAATGAGCCCAGAAGGATGGGGGCAGTTACCCCAGTGATGTTGAAGGAACTGAGCTTAACGATGCTACAACAAAGCCCCCCTTCATGGCCAGAATCTGCAGCCCATCCTAAAGTAATCCCAGTAGGGGGCCCTTGAGTTTTTCACCTCTGAAAATTCACACCAGTTGCCTTATATTGAATTTTATATGGTCAATTTGGGGAATTAAGGAGAAGTAGGTTAGCACTGTAATGAAAATTATAACAGTAACTAACATATTGATGACTTTAATGGGACAAATGCTAAAAAAACATTGTTTTACACAGAGAATATAATTCACCATTCACACAACTCTGTGAAGCAAGCAGTGTTCATACACTCCCACTACCGTTGAGGAAACTGAGGCTCACAGGGTTCAAATAACTCGCATATAAGGTTGCTAATGGAGGAGGAGCAGAGACTGGATGGGAATATACACGTGGCCTATCTCCAGGAGCCCAGCACTTTCCCACTCAGTTTCCCTTCCGAGGCCTCTGGGCCTTGCAATGGCAGTAAGGGGAAGAGAGCCCAGGTGCTTAGTCTACTAAAGGATATCTCTCACCTCCAAATCCTGGCCGGAGCCGATTGTCGTAGCCTTCCAGCAAGTTGTCCAGGATCCGACTGATGTTCTCTGGGTAGAAGTTTCCTTCATCTTCAAGTTTCCCTAGGGCGTTCTCTACCCTGTGAGTAGACAGGCAGTGATCCTCACTCCCAGCTTCAGAGAAAATGCTCTACTCAGAGCACTGTTAATGCTGGCTATATCAATTGGTTTAAAAAATAGTTTCTACCTAGATCTGAAAATGCTCTATTCAATCACCTTGTCTTCCCTACCATGACTACATGCTACATCACCCAGGCTTTTCGTGATTTGGTATAGAAGTCACCCAGGGGGTGTGTGCTTTCCCTTTCCTCTCAGCCAAAGAGAAAAAGACCAGGAAAAAATAATCTTACCATAAAATAATGTACAGCCAGGGCAGCGGTGATGCCATTCTGCAGTGCATGGGAATGCCCGCTCCGTCTTCCTCCTGGCTCGTCCTCCCCACTAACCGGCTTCTCTTTGCCCGTCAACTAGAGGAACCTCCTGGACCCCTCATGTCCCTCCTCCTTGCTTGCATCCAGCCAGTGGTCCGGTAGATGGTGAGGTTGCCAGGGAAATTTTGAGGGTCCGCCTTGTTCTCTTTGTACTTCTTTTTGTCTTTTCACATGGAACTCGGTGGCTCATGTCCTTAGACTATGTCCTGGTGGACACTCAGCCTCCTCTGACTGACTCATTTGGGAAATGAGAGTCAGAAGGCACAGTGCATGGTTGGAGAGCGGTGACAATAATTGAATAAGGCATCAGGGCAGATTAGAAGGAAGAAATCCACTGCTAGATTTGGCATGGAGCTCGCAGAGCCCTGTGAGGAAATCTGGAAAGCAGTGGCATCTTGCTGATTGAGATTATGTTCCAATGGGCTTAGCATTTATTATTTCTATGGTTCACAGAAGGATTCCTATGCAGCTCTTACTGCTGAAAAAGCCTAATGGTACTGGAATCCTCTTGGGTTCTCTTTCTGATTTCATCAGCTTTCTTGTATCAGACACACGTTTCCTTTGTGTTTAAAAATTTCCCTTAACTATTTATTGAAAAACCTATAATACCACCTAACAACTCCTGGCCACTTTGCTATTGGATTACTGTTTTCTTCAAGTACTTTGCTGATCCTTCCTGTCAAAGGTGTGTCATCTCAAGCTAAGAGACATAAATGGATCCTACCACTATTTTTAGAAACCTGACTGGTCTCATAAATGCTGCCTATAAGACACAGTGTTTGGAAATAGCTGATTAAGATTCCCCATGTAGAAATGACATAAGAATAAGGCATTTGTAGACATGGTTAATGGTGATTTTGCTGGTACGGTCTCACTAGGCTTGCTGCAGATCAAAAGTACAATATTTACACCCAAGAAATAACATTCTCTACCCAGTCTGGTAGGAACAAGAAGGAGTAAAAGAAGTATCTTTAAACATTAAAATTTTAATCTTTAAATTAAAACTTTAACACAGTAATGGAAAGCATTATGCATTATTTATTATTATGTATTAATATGTATATATTAATTCAGAAACATAAGAATAAGAAGCTAATGTCCCACTTCACCATCCTCCTGCCAAATCAAACCACCCACTATCCACCCAATTCACCCAAGTCTGTACCTTCAGAACCTACATTCTGTGAAGGGGTTGGCAACTATTGCAGGCATACAGCACACTACAAGCCATTTCTGAAGGCATGATGTAAGTCATTTAAGGAGCATTTTAAGAGATTATAACCAAGTGACAATAGATACAGGAAGAATGCAAGATTTCCTATGGAAGAGTTTTTTCATTAAATTTATTGAGGTGACATTGGTTAATAAGATTATGTAGATTTCAAGTGTACATTTTGTGATGCATGATCTGTATATTGCATTGTGTACCCACCATCCAAAGTCATACTGTCTTCCATCACCATATATTTGGCCCCCTTTACCCTTTTTTTTTTTACAATGCCCTACACCCCCCTGCCCTCTGGTAACCACCATACTGCTGTCTATGAGTTTGTTTTACATTTCACATACAAGTGAAAGCATATGATTCTTAGCTTTTTTCTGACTTATTTTGCTTGACTTACTGACTTATTTTGCTTTGCTTATTTTTTTCTGACTTATTCTTAGCTTGACATCATCAAGGTCCATCCATGTTGTCACAAATGGAATATTTCATCTTTTCTTTGTTTTTTTACTTTATTTTTATCGTATTTTTTCCATTCCTGCTTATCCCCCACCTTATCCCCTTCCCCTCACAATCACCATACTGCTGTCCATGTCAATGGGTTCTTTTTCCTCTTTGCTCAATCCCTCCCCCACCAGACACCTCCCCGCCCCGGCTGGCAGCCTATTCTTTATCTATGAGTCTGTCTCTATTTTGCTTGTTAGTTCAATTTGTTCATTAGATTCCACATGTGAATGAAATCATATGGTGTTTTTCTTTCTCTGACTGTTTTTTTTTTCAGTTAGCATAATGTTCTTCAGGTCCATCCATGCTGTTGCAAAGGGTAAAATTTTCTCCTTTTCTGTGACTGAGTAGTATTCCATAGTACATATGCACCACATCATCTTTATCCAGCCCCCTACTGAAGGACACCTTGGTTGTCTTCATGTCTTGCCAACTGTGAATAATGCTGCAATGAACATAGGGGTACATGCTATCTTTGTTAATAAAATTTTCAAATCAAAAAACACAAATTTAAGAGGGATTAAAAAAGTCATATCTAAAAGAACACAGATATATGAATTCAAGGTTTGTACCTGTTTGACTAGTATCAGTTCAATGTAACTTTTATTTATTATGTGCTTGTCATGTGCTAAGAATATAAGAAGTTCTCAAAAATAATGCTCACTCTCATGAAGCTCGCATTCTAGTTATTCATAATCAACATAATAGAACTAACAAGAGACTGAATGGCTAAAAAGATGGTGTATTAACTATGTGCTATGGAAACACGGAATGAAGAGGCAGTTGTATAAGGAGAGGGAATCAACGATTATTTCACGAAAAAGATAACACTTGAACTGAGCCTCAGAAATTAAATAAACTACCTTGAGTAGATTAGAAAAGGCCATTCTAGTTTGCATGATGAGCTCAGAGGTGTGGCATTTCACATTGTGTTTATGAACAACAAATAACTCCAAGAAACTGGAGTATAGCAATCAAAGAGAAATGAACAAAGGACTGGAAGAGAAACCCGACTCCACGAGAGGGAGGTCTGCACGCTGCTCCCTGGAGAGTCTGAGGGAAAGCACGGGCATCTCTGGTGGGCCAAATGGGGTTTTCTGGACTACCCGTAAGAGCACCCGTGTCTCTGAGAATTGCCCTACGACTTCAAGGGGTGGGGTCTTCTTTGTCACGCTTGTACTGCTTGATCCCGCATCAAGCCTGTCAATTAGGACTCTTCGCAATCAAGTGACTTGTGTTCATTAGCAGGCCAAGTTACTTAGGCAAATTATTTCTTATCTCTACACATCATCTTCATCCCCTATAAAATGGGATTATGGGGTTTTCATGAGGATTAAATGAAAAATGCATGAAGGTGTTTATTAAAGGGCACTTCTCATAATAAACAAGAGATAAAACCATCCATCAACACCATTACCACCATAATCATCATCATTGTCATCATCATTTTTGGCCAAGTCAAATCTTTTCTCTCCAGCATTTAGAAATGGAGTAAAAAAATTAGAGTTGGCCTGTGTCGTTCACTAAGGCTGTCAGTGTGGGAGGGCCTGTTTGGCCACATTCCTGCAACAAGAGGAATAGCTGTGGACAGAGAGAAACACAGAAATGCAGCAGTTGCACAGAAAGAAGCAGAGACACATCACTGGAACCAAAACCAAATAAACACCCTGAGCTAAGAGCTGGCTGTATTTCTGACAGCCTCCTCGGTTTCATTCCTTCACAACCTAGGTGTCATTTCTGTCCCTCAGGTCCTCTGACAGCACTGTATCCTTATTACCAGATAAGTGGGTTAGTGTCACTAACTCCTAAAATGAGCCATTTAATTCAGAAAACTGTATCCCTAATTTAAAAGCAAAATTTCAGGTTATGAAGATACAGTATGGTACTTGGGTGGCCTGCTTGACCCACCAGGGAGCAAACCTAGGTGGGGTTGACTCTTAAGTGTATTTCCTGGGCTTTCCGGAAAGGAACGTGTTAACTGGCATCTCCTTGGTCTTGCTGCTTAATGAATCTCTCACATCTCCATGGAATAGAAAGCATTTTAGTAGACTGCATGAACTCTTTCAGGCCACTAGGGGACTGCTGAGCATCATCTTCTGGTGCTACCCATGCCCCAGAATCTGCCTATTTATCATGTGCTTGGAGGACAGGCGAGAGGACAGA
The DNA here is from genome assembly GCA_004024845.1 of Tonatia bakeri. Classification (NCBI taxonomy): domain Eukaryota; kingdom Metazoa; phylum Chordata; class Mammalia; order Chiroptera; family Phyllostomidae; genus Tonatia; species Tonatia bakeri. The sequence continues at coordinate 121,404 of PVIA01001311.1, read as the reverse complement.
ATTTTGGGTTCAAGCCCAGTAATGAGCTCTGGGGAAATGTTGTGGAAGAGCAAGCAGAATGGAAGTCTATTAACATGGATTCTGCTGGACTAGGATAAGATGTAAATCCCAAACCTGCTGCCATGTAAGGATATAGTCTCAAAGCAAGTGATAAAAATAAACATTTGAAACTGTCGTGAAAAGGTCAAAGGCCTTCATGAGAATAATGGTATCCTTCATGTTATCATATTACATGACTTAATGTTTCCTCTTAGGGTAAAATATAAGAGGGTTGCTATTTATACAGAAGTGATTTAACCTGAGGAAAAATAAATAAATAATGGTGGAGGGATCTTTAGAGCAGAGGCTAATAGGTGTTTGGTGCATAATTTGGAGCTAATGACTCATCAGTGACTCACGATGTTGCACAAAAAGCAAACAACCAGCCTCCCCCCAAAAACTAGGGAAAGCTCTCTAACAAAACCTGACCATCAAAGAAACAAATGAATTATTTAAAATAGACTCTTAACAGGCTTTCGAGAGAGCATGCTAGGAGCAGAATGTCTCGAGATACCAGGATTAAAAGAGCTGTGTGGCGCTGTGGACTTGCTGTGACCTCCTCGCTGTTGCCGCTGCTTGTCTGGTTATTACAGAACTCTATCAGTATGGAATGCTGGATGTCGAACTAGAAAACCTAACTTGTGGAGGCATAAGCAAAATGGCTTATTTTTCTTACAGTACAGCAAAGGATTGGGGGTAGGCAGGTCCTGGCTTTGGCAGCTGAGGCGTGGCAGAGCTGACCTGTCGGAATCTCCTGTTGCCTTCACTCGTGGTTGCAGTATGGCTACGTTTGCGTGCAGCAGAGGAAGTCAAAGAACTGAGTGCCCTGGCTGTCTCTGGTGACAGCGAAAGTTTCCAAAGTTGCGAGGTGTTCCTCGCCTTCAGAATCAGGGAGTGAATGGATAAAGATAAATGTTCAGGTGAATCCTACAAACACCTTCTGACATTTGCTACAGAAATCTAGGACAGTGGGCTGCTTTCAGTAGCGAGGAATATTCTTTTTTCATTTATTCCTTCTCGTTACTGTAGGTGGCCAAGAGGATGAGGGTTAGGAATGAATGATAACTGGCCATCTAAGAGGTCTGTCCCAGGCAGGGAGGCCCCTCCAGGTAGACTTATTCCCACGTCACCCCGCACTCCGGGCTGAAGCTCCATATCTGCCACAGGCTCACTCGGCTTTCAGGCCGGGCAGGATCAGCAGCGACTTGTGCCCAAGCCTGGTGAGAACTTTGAGAAATCTTCGCTCAATATGTGTTTCTTGATATTATACTATCTTTTTGAGATTTTTATGACAATCTACTAAATTCATTGTCATCCAACAGGGGTCATCCAGCCACTACATGTGTGAGAACGGCTGAAGAGTTAGCTTCCACGTTCAGTTGGAGCGTTAGCTCAGTTCCACTCAAGGTTAACCTTCCTGGGTGCGTCTCTAACTTACAAACTGCGGTTAAGTGCCCTCCATGAGAGAGTGGAGAGAAATTACACCTATTACATCAGTGAGTAGCCATTTTATTAAGTCCCACCTGGGAAATTTCTTGTAAAATTATGTGATAGAAAAATCTTTGTCTCGACGAGAAATGGAGATGTTTTTCTTTCTATAAACTATATAACTGTGCCTTTTTCCTTTTGATTTTGCTAGCTAGAAACTCAAAGTCAAGACTGAATTATAACCTATCGTGTTTGTGTTTGTCCTCTCTCATCCCCTACCTGCTTTTTCTATTCTGTTGTTCACTTCACATTCGCCTTTCCTGGGGGCCCCTCAGAACTTGCAGCAAATACAAATGGATATAAATAAATACTAGTAAATGCAGTAGTTACTGGTGATTTCCAGGAGCAGCTCAATTATTTGGACTGACTCGGTTCATATTGTCTATTACTTTATCTGCAGTAGTGTTTGAGCTAAAACCCAGATAAAAGGAAGAATACAGAATAGAGAAGACATTATCGTGAGAGGAGAGTTGGAACCAGAAGATCCTAGTAAATCAGACACCGAACTGGAGATAATGTTTTGCAGAGAAGAGGCAGTTAATGTGAAGCTCCACATTTAGAAGCTAAATTAATAAAATTTCTTATGTCTTCTCATTTTAAGGTAAAAAGGAAATAATTGTTTTATTCCTTTCATGATAAAATTACCATTTTACTTTTTAAGAAGAGAGTGTTCAGGTTCACAACAAAATTGAAAGGGAAGTACAGAGATTTCCCACATACCCTTTCTCCCACACATTTTCCCACACATGCGCAGTCTCCCCGACTATTGTCTTCTCCGACCAACTGGAGTGGTACCTTCATATCAATTGATGAACTCACACAAATACCCAGAGTCCAGAGTTGACTTCAGAGTTCGTTTTTGGTGTTGTACATGTTATGGGTTTGGACAAATGTGGAATGACATATGTCTACTATTATAGTATCAGACGGAATTAGTTTCACTGCCCTAAAAAATCTTCCATGTTCCACCAGTTTGTTCAAATGCCACCCCCCAGCCCAAACCCTGGAAATTACTGATTTTTTTACTATTTATGTTGCTTTGCCTTTTCCAGAATGTCCTGGTAGGAGTCATGCAAGATGCAGCCTTTCAGATTGGCTTCTTTCATTGAGAAATAGGCATGTAAGTTTCCTCCATGTCTTGATATCTGGTTTCCTATTAACATTGAATAGTATTCTATTATCGGTATGGACCACAGTATATTTACGTATTTGCCACTGAAGGACATCTTGGTTGCTTCCAAGTTTTGGCAATTATGGATAAAGCAGTTATAGACACCCATGTGCAAGTTTTTGTGTAGAAATAGGGTTTCATCTCCTTTGGGTAAATACCGGTTGCTGGATCACATGACGAGAACAGGCTTCATGGTATAAGAAACTGCCGAACTGTTTTCCTAAGGGGCTGCACCACTGTGCTCTCCCACCAGCAATGAATGAGACATCCTGTTGCCCCACATCCTCTCCAGCATTCGGTGATGTCAGTACTCTGGATTTGGCCATTTGAATGGGTGTGTAGTGGTATCTAATCACTGTTTTAATTTGATTTTTCTGATGACATATGATCTGGAGGATCTTTTGGGGTTTTTTAATTGAATTTATTGGGATGACATTGGTTAACAAAACCACACAGGTTTCAAATGTACAACTCTATGACATGTCATCTGCACACTGCATCATGTGAAACTTGACCCAAAATCAAGTTCCTTTCCACCACCACTTCTCTCCCCTTTGGCCTCTCCACCTCCCTCACCCCCTTTCCCTCTGGCAATCATCACCCTGTTGTCTGTGTCTGTCTCTTTTTTATCTTAATCTCATCACCTTTTTCACCCAGCCTCCCAAACCCCCTCTCTTCTGACAGCTGTCAGTCTGTTCTATGTGTCTACGAGTCTGTTTTATTTTGTTTGTTAGTTTATTCATTAGATTCCACATATAGGTGAGATTATATGGCATTTGTCTTTTCTCTGACTGGCTTATTCACTTACCATAATGTTCTCCAACCATTAATGTTGTCACAAAAAATAAAATTTTCTTCTTTTTTATGACCACATAACATTCCATTGTATAAATGTACCACAGCCTTTTTTATCCACTCATCTACTATTGGGAACTTGGCCTACTTTCAAATCTTGGCTATTATAAATACTGCTGCAGAGAACACAGGCATGCATATATTCTTTCAAATTAGTATTTTTGGTTTCCTCAGATATATTCCTGCAACTGGAATCACTGCATCATAAGGCAGTTCCATTTTTAATTCTTTGAGGGAACTCCATGCTGTTTTCCACAGTCTCTGTGCCAGTCTGCATTCCCACCAACAGTGCATGAGGGTTCCCTTTTCTTCCCATCCTCACCAACATTTGTTTGTTGATTTATTGATGATAGCCATTCTGGCAGGCATGAGGTGGTATGTCATTGTGGTTTTGATTTTCATTCTCTGATTAGTGGCTGGAGCATCTTTTAAATATCGACTGGCCATTTTTCATATGTTTATTTTCCATCTGTGTAACTTATTTAGTGAGATATCTGTTAAAGTCTTAGGCCCACTTTTTAGTAGTGTTGTTGGTTTTCTTATTTTTGAGGTTTAGACATGCATTTTGGTTAACAGTCTTTTATTAGGTGCATCTTTTACAAGTACTTTATCCCTGTCCATGACTTGTTTTTTTTGTTTGTTTGTTTTATTCCCTTGACATTGTCTTTTGTGTGGCAGAAGTTTTTAATTTGAATGAAGTCCATTTTATCAATTGTTTATTTCATGGATTATATCTTTAAAGTTGTATCTAAAAAGGCATCACCATACCCAAGGTCATCAGGTTTTCTTCTGTGTTATCTTCTAGGAGTTTTATAGTTTTGTGTTTTACATTTAGGTCTGTGATCCATTCTGATTTAATTTTTGTGACTGGTGTAAGGTCTCTGTCTAGATTTTTTTTTGCATGCATGCATGCATGCATGCATGTAAATGTTTGGTTGTTCCAGCACCATTTGTTGAAGAGACTGGCATTGTTTCATCGTATTGCCTTTGATCCTTTGTCATACAACAGTTGATTGTATCTATGGGGGTCTGTTCTGGGGTCTATTCCATTGCATCGATCTGTTGGCCTGTTCAGTCACCAAGCACACTCTCTTGATTACTTCAGGTTTATAGCGAGTTGTGAAGTCAGGTATCATCAGTCCTCCAACTTCGTTTGTCTCCTTCAGTATTGTATTGGATATTATGGATCTTTTGACTCTCCAAATGAACTTCAGCATCAGTTTGTCAATATCCATAAATAACATGGTGGGATTCTTATTGGGATTGCACTGAATCTATAGATCAATTGGGGAAGAACCGACATCTTGGTGATAGTTATTTTATTTTGAAGAGCTTTTTGAAGTACAAAAATGTATAGAGAGCAGTTCCCTTGCATTCTATTACCTAGCAGAGGAACTAGAAACATAACCGGGCTTTTTTCTCTTTCAGCAAAATGTTTTGGAGATAGAAAATTCCAGATCAATCAAGTTTAAGTTCTGTTTGTTTCCTTCTATATTCTTTTCTACTCACGTGAGAGAGTAAACTAAGGTCATAAATATGTTATATACCTTTAAAGTTTTTGTATTTTTATGTGTGTATATGTACAGTAGAGAATTTTTATGTTTTTAATTTATAGAAATGGTATTATACTATATCAATCTACCATTGCTTTCTTTCACTAATATTACTGTCTAGACTTGTTATATATACCAAAATTCAATTATATATTTGGATTGTAGATAGACATTTCAGTTAGATTGTTTGTGATTCTTTAGATTACAATTAATGTTACAATGCACATCCTTTCACACATCTCTTATTATATAGGTATGAATACCCTTGAAGGATTTTATGCTTGTGCATTTTCACTCTTAAGAGATGTTGCAAAAATCCAAAGTGGATTTACCAATACATCAATTCCTCAGCACTTTTACATGAAGATTCTCATCTCCTTTGTACCAAATCTTGGTATTACCAGATTAATTTTAGCTAATCGGATATGTTTGGCATACCGTCTCCTTGCTGCTCTGTGTGCAGGTCTGGGAAGAACAGGAAGCAGGGCCATGCCCCCAACTGCACCACCAAGGAGGTGAGGCTCCAGGATGGGAATGGCGGTGCAGTAGGTCAGGCAGATGGGACCACACGCACACATCTGTCCTTCAGCAACAGCTCAGCAGCCACAGAGAACTGCCACTAGAGCCCACAGGGCCAGGTAGGCAGCGACAGTGGAATTTCACCGTCAGCTCTGTGTGCTAATGCTTGAGAGTGGAAGCCCTGTCCTCAGTCCGTGCCTTGACACAGAATAGGGCCCAATTGCTGAAGCATCAGGAAGGAGTAAGTCTCATTTCCTGCATGCCAGAGTTTGTCAAGAGAGATTTATGTCTGCAACAAATGTGTGATAGTCTGGTCTGCTGTTTATTATTTGACTTTTTCTCAAATACTGCTTCTTTGACTATTTCATAATCCTTTTTCAGGACTCTTTGGGGGTCCAAATGGGAGAAGAATTTATGGAGAAAACAGGAGGTGCAACAGAGAAATAGAAGCAATAAACAGTTTTCTTCTCAAAATCATTTTTGGACTCAGTTTTTAGTTGCAAAATAATATTTCATTTGTAGTGGTGGTTGGGATATTGTAAAATATTCACAGACTTGATGCCTTTCATTCATTATGCAGTCTTTTCCACTAAGGCATATCCTTCAGAGATTTCTGAATTTATAATCCAAGGAATGCATATGTTTGGATGGATATGGCTTGGTAATCCTCTCTACCTTGTAATTCATACTCCAGGTTGCAACTTAAATATCAATTTCATAGCTAAACCTGCTTATTCTCAACATCTTCCCTCATATAACTAGTTTTGAGTCTTCAGTATATATTCTCACAGCACATAGTACTTCTGTTGTGCACTTGCCATAATGGTAATTAAATATTTTTATGTAATTCTTTATTTTAGAGTCTTCCTCCTACTGCTTAGAATATAAACTAATGTTTAAAGAATTACTTCCAAAGCACTTAGTACAATGTTTAAATAACTATTACTTGAATGAGCATGTGAATAAACTCTGGCTTATTGGTTTTTATTATTTCCATTCTTTCCAATTACATTTGTGTACCTATTTGTGTACATATGCATATACACATATAGACATTCATAAAATGATATTGCAATAACTGCCATTTCACAATGGGTAGAAAAAACTCAGGTAGTAACATTTCATACAGAATAACACAGACTGAAAAACTGCAAGCTAAGTGAAGGATTTTTTTTTCCCTTTGTGCAGCCTCTGCTGTTGGGTCAGCTTGCAAAATATTCCTGTAACACTTACTCACGGAGATCTACGTGACCAGGTAAGAACCATGGTAGGATGTACACTTCAAGGTTGTTATTCAATTATGCTTCTCTCCTTGAGTGCTCTTCATGTATTTGCACATCAGAAGGAGATTTATGGAGCTTCATATTAGCTTTTTATGCAAAAAAAAATCATCGAGATAAATTTAATTATGTACCTCCAACACCCACAGTGTGCAGGGTAGCAGAATCTGAATGTCAAAAAGCATTGTCAAGAAGGAAAATGAATAAGGCAAAGAGAAATGCAATTCCCAACATGTCCAAACCAACCCATTAAAAACTGCTTGTAATTTGTCACATCACATCAATCATTTACGTTTGATGGTCTTGGAAACACAGTCCCTTAAGATTTGCGAAAGATGAAAGGTGATCTCACTTTAGCCCACAGTTCCTCATTGCTTCTAATAAAAAAGAATGATTACAGGCTTACCTCTGAGATGCTGAGGGTTCGATTCCAGACCACGAATTAAGCACGTCACACAAATGTTTCAGTTTCCTAGTAAATATGAATGTTATATTTACACTATACTGTAGTCTATTAAGTGTATAATATTATGTCTAAAACAACATATATATACCTTAATTAAAAGATACTTTATTGCTTCAAAATGCTAATAATCTTCTGAGCCTTTGGCAGATCCTAATCTCTTTGCTGGTGGGGGGTGTGCCTGGATGCCAATGGCTGCTGACCAATCAGGGCAGCGGCTGCTGATGTTCATGGTCGCTGTGGCAAGTTCTCGATGTAAGACAGCCATGGCATTTGCTGCATCGATTGACTTTTCCTTTCGTAGCAGTTTCTCTCTGTATGCAATGCTGTTTGTTAGCATTTACCGACAGTAGAACTTTCAAAGTTGGAATCAAGCCCCAGCACTGCTTTATTGACTAAGTTATGTAATACTCTAAAAACCTTTGTTTTCATTTCAACAAGCTTTGCAAAATCTTTACCATGAGTAGTTTCCATCTTAAAAAAAAACAACACTTTTTTTGCCAATCCAGAAGAAGCAACTCATCATCCTTTAAAGTTTTGACATGAGATTGTAACAATTCGCTCACACCTTCAGGCTCCACTTCGAATTCTAGTTCTCTTGTTCTTTCCGCTGCATCTGCAGTTACTTACTCCACTGAAGGTTTGACCCCCCCGACAATCTTCCATGCGTGCTGGAATCAACATCTTCTGAATTCCCGTTAACATTGATATTTTGACCTTTTCACCTGAATCACAAATGATTTTAATGGCATCTAGAATGGTGATTCTTTTCCAGAAAGTTTTCTTTTTGTTTTTTATTTTAACATTTTTTCATTTTAATTGTTGTTCAATTACAGTTTTCTGTCTTTTACTCCCATCCCAGCCCACCCACCCAGCCCTCCCCGCCTCCCTCTCATTTCCATCCCCCAAGTTTTTATCCATGTGTCCTTCATACTTGTTCCTGTAGAAAGTTTTCAATTCACTTTGACCAGATCCATAGGATTCTATCTAGGGCAGCAATATAGCCTGACAAAATACATTCCTTATATAATACTCAAAATTCAAAATTACTCCTCGATTCATGGGCTGCAGAATGAATGCTGTGTCATCAGGCATGAAAACAACATCAGTCTCATTGTACATATGTGGGGTTGGTTTATGACGCCCCCAAACAGGTATAATGGTAACATTAAAGGTCACTGATCGCAGATCTCCATGAAATATAATAATAATGGAAAAGTCTGAATATTGTAGGCGTTACCAAAATGTGACACAGAGACAGGCAGCGAGGAAATGTTGTTGAAGAAATGGCACCTTTTAGACTTGCTCTCACTCGGGGTTGCCACAAACCTTCACCTGGTGAAAGAAAACTCATTATCGGCTAACTGCAGTGAAGTGAAGCGCAGTTAAATGAGGTATTTCTGTATTCTAAAGGTGAAACCCAGTGACAGGCAATTTATTTCTCAGTAATGTGACCCGTATCAGAAGTTCCATAAACACACACTGAGTATGTTGTTCTAGTAATTGTAAAATAAGCATTAAACTAAGTTTCATCATTTGTTTTCTTTCTATTTCTGATGCATGAGACTAGGAAACAACTTTTAAAGGCACTTGTCTTGCTTTTATGTTTTGATATATTTTTTTAAATCCTACTTTTATTTAATGTTTATATCAGTAAAATACAGTGCACAGTAATAATGCTTAGTGTGAGTATTTAATTAAAAATATGTTGACTGGGCTATAAAAATGCTTACTTGGTTGCAAATAACATTATTCAAGCACACTAGTAAGTGCCAGCGTGTGAATGATTAGAATGTAAATGGATATGGACATTATTAAGGAAATTAGATATTTTTTCAGTATTTTTATTTTTGCTTTTTCTATAATAGAAAGATGGATATTAATGCATAATTATTTTTAATGTTCTTGACTTGGTGTTATTTATAAGGATATCTCAGTGAATGGTTTAGTATTGAATTTCCAGAAATGTACTTATTTTATTTAGTGTGGATTCTTGGTTTTAGGCAGGTGTGTAGATCGATCAGCCACATGAGGCCCCTGTGTACTCTGAGAAACTTCCCAGAAACCTACAGGCTATGTTACATTAAAGCTGGAAAAAATCAGATCTCAAGTATTCTTATTAAATTACAATTTTACTTGGTTAGTGCCCACTGAGTATCCCCTGATCGATATATCGGAAATTCAGTAGAAGAAATGGTGATGTTGTTAAGAATTTGTGTGGAGAAAAGAGTAGGAGAATAAGAAAGGATAAAGGTCTATATTGGGGAGAAAAAAGCTACCCAAATTCTGTCACCCCTTGTTTCAGTCCAAGTGCTCGAGAGAAACAGAACCAATCAGATATAAGGAGGTTTATTATTAGAACCGGCTCACATAACGATAGAGGATGAGAAGTTCCACTGTGTGCAGTCAGCAAGCTGGAGACTGGTGGAACCGGAGCTGTACGGTTCTGTCTGAGGGTGCAGGCGTGAGAACCAAGAGGTCAAATGGTCTTAGTTTCAGTCCAAGTGCGAGAGAAAACTAATGTCCCAGATCAAAGACAGTGACGCAGACAGAGAGTGAATCCTGCCTTATTCCTCCTTTTTGTTCTGTTCAGGCCCGTAAGGGATCAGATGATGTCCCCCCCCCATATGGGGGAGGGTGAACTGCTTTACTCAACCTGCAGATTCACTCAATCGACAGAGGCCCGTGCTAGTCACATACAGAAACATCTTAACAGACACGCCCAGAAATCACATTGAACTGGATGTCTGAGCACCCACAGCTCCCTCCTGTTGACACACAAAATTCAGTGCCACGCCTCTTTTTTTCCCTAAAATTCTCTGTTGTCAGGATGCCTGGGTTCAAAATAGCTCCACTGCTTTCAAGTTATAAATATTGCACGCCTTCATTTTCTCACCTGTGTCAGAGATAGTAAGAGCTCGTTGTTATAAGGCTTACATAAAATGATACACTTAAATTGCTCAGCTCAATGCAGGCCTTATACGCAAGCACTCAGTGAATAGTAACTGCTCTCACCATTATCAAAATTAATAGGAATAATAAAAATGTAAGTGCATCTAAAATCCACTGTCTTGGTTTTCAAGAGGGTCAGGTTGTACAATCTTATTATGTGCATGCAGGGCAGAGAGAAACGTTAGACGAGTGGCATGAATGACTGCCACGGAGAATGAGTCATGTGGAGAAGGTCACACAGCAGTTGTGGAGAGAAATGACAGCAAATCTAAAGCCAGCTACTCTCCTTTGAGTCACTGGCCTAATTCACTTTAGAAGCACAATGCACAGCCCTCACCTCCACCGGAACTATCGCAACAATCAGGCGGTTTACTATTCATGTAACTGGCTCATCCTGGATCTATTTTTACTTCAACAACGGTCTCATTGAACCACCTATTTCCAGGGACATATCCTGGAAACTTCAGGTCCTAGAAAGCTCCACCTGAAAAATATATAACAATATTTACTCTCTGAATTACCAGCTCCATCAGTCCAAGGTCGTCATCGTCTCATTCCCATCACGTCTGCTTTCTGCTCCCGCGGAGGGTTCCAGTCTTTGGGTCTGTTTGATTTCCTTAGTCTGTGTGCCTCCTTGTAAAGGCTCTGCCCTCCTCCATGGGACCCCGAGCTTGATTATCTCAGCTGCTTTCTCACCGGTTGCCCCCATGTGCTAGCACACTTACCTTATCAACAAGTTTGACGGGAATACAAGTCTGCTTGGAGCACTGGACATCTCTTAAGATTGCTGCTCACTGCTGGAGAAGAAATTCTAAAGCCATTGATCATAACCATGTAAACGCATAGTGTCCACAATTACCACGCTCTGTGTGCATTCCTCACTTAGTTGACTTATTCTTGATCCGCCGGGGCCGCATTTTCTCTGATGCCTGTTCTAAGTCTTCCTCTCTGAGCCAGCTAATGTGAACTGCTCTCTCTCTGTACTCACATAAGCCTACAGGGAGTATTTGGTCAGTAAAGAGTCAGGAAATTTTATCTGTTTAGCCAGTAAAGTTTCAGGAAATGTTCTGCCCTCCAAGACTGAAAAAGACAGGTATTCCAGGGGAGTGTATACATTTGAATATCACAATCATTTGACAATTCTTATACTTTTCTTTAAATAAAACATGATCAGAGATATCCTTAAAGCATTATTGAACTAAGATCATATTCCTGTATATATATTTCACATTACTTGTTCCCCAAAATAAAATAAGAATAAGGAAGTCCAGTAAATGTATTATTTTTTTGGTTCATGACAGTGCTTGTGATTTTTAAAAATATAGTGTATGAAATTATTTTAATTGTTTTTATTACATTGGTCCTCCTGTTTTACTGAAATCTATGCAGATACTTAGTTTACCTGTTGGGTTACTACAGAACTTAGTGCCAGAAACACCCACATGCAAGAGGGGAGGGGAGTGTAAAGAAAAACAATGAGAAATTTTGCAACATCTTTGTAGTGAGAAATCTTTTTCTGTTTTTTAATATTGTAGATGATTGATGAACAGACTCTTTAGCACCCTGTACTGCACCTCAAAAGTCCAAATTCCTATGGTCGTTATATCAGATAGAGAAATGGGGCAATATAGAGTATTTATACCTTTCCTACATTCACCAATGTCCACAGAAGCCTGCAAATGTGTCCAATAAATGAAACTTGTCAGTTTAATAGAGATCCGTATTTCAGGCATGGGACTCATTGAACCATTATGCCATTTTATGTCCTGTTTACAAAGAATATAAAAATACATAGCAATTCAGTTGTGTCAAAGGACCTTTATGAAGCATGACTGAGTATGGACATTTTTGCTACCTTTATTCAGAGTCCAAGACTTTTTTTGAAATTTTGTATTCATAGTTTTTTTCCCTGGCAACTGAGAGTGTTTTGCTTGTGCAAGGGAAAGGGAAAGTCATTTGGGGAACAGAGGAGAAATAGCAGCCACCTTTTTATTTACATTATACCAACTTAAGTCAGTTTCTTAAGTTTAACAATCATGCGATTTTGCTCTTTTAAACTATATACCATAATGTAAAACAAGTATTAGACCTCTGTCTGACACAATGATGATAAATTAATTCCAAGGCCAAAGGCTAACAAGAAAAAGAAAGTAAATCAAAGTGTTTTAAGATGACTTCAAATTCTGAAAGCAGAGATTTCTACCTGCTGGAACTTCATTCCAGCCACATCACTGATGTCCAGGTGGGAGAGAGGAGGGAGAAAATGCAGCCCGTGGATAGTTCTTCCACTTGCCCACAGGCCCCAAGTTCTAAAAAAGAGGGGGAAAAAGATTGTCTTCTGTTTCCATACCTACTGGACGTATGTACTCCCTTACAAAGTCAGTGCTTCAGTTGTGAGAGTTCAGTGCTGAGCCATTCCTCTCTCGAAGGTGGAATTGTTTTTTCTCTCTCTTATTTGTAAAATGAATTATAACATGATGTTCTCTCAGATCTGTGATAAGCATCACTGGCACCCATGTCCTTTACATTGCATTCGAACACCTCTATTTCTCAAAATCTCGTAACGTTTTTTCAGGGTTATTCAGTATTCTTCTCACGGAACATAACACGAAGTAGAGCATCCTTACTTGGTAGCATTAAATAGTTTGTACCTGTAACAATGAAAAGGCTTTCAGGGATTGGTTACAAAAAGATAACTCAGCCTGCGGTATTCTGGCATCGTTGCTCCTTCTATTTGAATGGAAATCAAATTGGAAGGGAAGAAACACTTGATCTGGCAGAGAGTATGTGATACTTTTGAAATATCTACAAATCCCATGTTTCTTTCAAGTTCACAGTACTTTTGGGGAAAATTCCTGCCAAAATCTCAAGGAAGTTGCTTGCCTCAGAAATGAACCCTCGGAAAGGAAAGTTGTGTGAAAGGGTAGAAAGTTGTATAAAAGGATAGAAAAAAGATAATTCTGCAATCTTTTACTTGGCTTATCCTTGGCCTACCTTTGAGTGTGTTTTGGCTAGAAAACTTCCTTCTTTTGCATTTCAGAAGATACATAGATTTTAAAGAGACAAATAGAATTTTTACATGAGAAAGACTGTGTATACTAGGTTAATACCAACATGATTCCATCCAGAGAAGTGTTTTAGCAGAGTGTCTAAAATCACTCCTATGTGCCAGCCTCGCCAGGAAATGATGACACTTGGGATATTTCAGCACCTTCTGTGTCCTTTCAGTGTCGAGAGCATGAGAACAGAGATTTCGCATCTCAGATCTTCAAATCTCAGCGCTCTTCCTGTTGCTGAAAATGTCATCTTCACAGATCTGTTCAGCCTGAAACATGTCACCACCTTCAGGTCGATCCAAGGATGTTTCAGGGAGTAGTCTTTATGCCGGACATATGTTCTAGGGATGCATCACCAAAGTGTAAATGGAGGCTAGTAACACCACTGAGTTAGCACCTACATACAGTTTCAGGAGTAAGTTCTTCACAGCTGTCATTGCGTTTTCACACATCAGATCGCAACTTTTGTTTGTCCATGGCTATTGTTTGACAGCAAAATGGCAAACTGAGGTTCCAAAAAAAGAATATTTCTTTTATGTAAGTCCTTTGGAAGGCAAGACAAAGGAGGAGTTTATAGCTAAGAAATTTCTTAACATATCTTTCACCACCCACTTCTACACATGTAGTGTTCATACTATTGATTTCCGTACACTCTCCTCTGAAACCCCACATGGAAATAACTGCTTTATATTGACTGTCTTTGTGCTCTTTAGTGCCTTTGAAGATAATAACTGAAATTTTCATCAGTAAATGACTACATTTTTCCTTTGTGTCTTTGACCATAGTGGAATTTAGTCTCAGTTTATTATTAGTGAATTAAAGGGAAGAATACATTTTACAAGTGTATGATTTCTCCAGTAACATTGTGGATGAAGATAAGTTGGGAGACCAAAATGAACTGTTGGTGTGTCAAAGTATCAATTCTTGTATGGAAATCATGATAATGGTGCTCAGTCAGGATACTCTTTGTGATACTTTGATGAAGCCATTTACTCAATCAAAAACCTGCATTTTAATATAACGTTAATAAACAACTATGCCTTAAAAAATTACTAAAATACTAAAAATTACTAAAATACTAAAAAATTACTGAAATATATAGTCAATTTAAGAAGCCTATATAAAAATGATGAATTTAGTTAAAATGTGTACATTTGAATAATGGCTTAAATTTTGTGTTCATATATGTGTTAGTATATTAATTGTAAAAGGTAAGAAACTTTAGTCAACTTTTTCAATAATATATATACAAGCTTAACTTTTAGGCTTGAATTATAAATCTACCTAGATTGGTTTATCTAGATAACTGATCAAAAACTTTATCAATAACAATGAAAGTAAAAACGTATAAATCCTACTCATCACCACTAGAACAATGAAACGATTTTGGGGTCAGAACAAAAATGCAAAGAGAAGCCAACAGACCAGCATAAGGCTGGCACGGAAGTCTTATTTTACTCTGTACTTGGTCTCAGACCTCATTACTAGAGCTGCAGTTTCCATACAGATGAACTGTGAAGCAAAGTAAATGCAACAATCTTTTTATTACTCTGTTCTACCTCAACAGTGGCATAGTCATTTTTAACATATCCACATAACCCAAAATTAAAACATAGCAGAAAATGATGGACGTGGGACTTAATACACGTTAACAAAAAAATCCTACTTGCTTATAGAGACCAACTGTAAATGGAACATTTTTCAACTGAAACAGATAACCAGAGACAACTCAGTGAATACAGTGGAATAACTTAGGAAACCAAATCTGCTTTTACATGTTTTCTGAGTTTTATGTGCTTTGGCACTGTCTGTCATCATATCATATGTTAGGAACAGGGGAAACAAATGTTATAGCAAACAGTGGTAGATGTAAGTCAGATAAAACAAGGAGCTGTGGATTTGCCATCTATGGTCTTTATGATGTCGAGGCACTTTCCTCCTAAAAACGTGAAACACAATACAGAACAAATACTCCAGTGGGAATCAATCACATATTTTTTGTCATCTGCCAAAATATCTTCAATCCTTCCGTCATTATGTATTGAGCTTGCCCTTGGGGACGTTAGGGAGGTTGACAGGGTGAGAAATATTGGAAAGTAAATTTGATGAAGAATTCGTAGTGTAGGGAAATAACATTTCTGTTCATTTATTTCACTTCACTATCTGATAAAATGTTGCAATACGAAGGAGAGAAGAAATGAAAATGAATGGGTGGTAATGTTTCCTGCATTTGCACCAATCAGTTCTATCTCTGTGGCAAACAAACCCAGCGGTCGTGAGTGATGCCATGCCTGTGCACGGTCTTTAACAGCTTCTCTCTGCCTGGGAAGCCCCTGGTAACGGGGTTTTGAGAATGATCTAAATATATTTACTGAATATGTATCATAAAAATGCTTCTCAACTGTGCTCTTCATTCAAATATTGTCATTAATGTTTATTTTACTATTACTATTTACCAAAGAGTGTCACATTAATTTTACAAAATTCTATTATAATTTTTTTTGCAACATTGTACCCCTTTCTCTAGCTGCCTAATAAAAATCTGTTCCAAGGAAGATGTAAGAATACTATAACTGGCATATCAAAATACTGGTTAAGTAAGACTGGCCTCCACTGGTGCTAATGTTGCAATAGGCTGGACTCTCGGTCTCTACAACTGTCAGGGTTCATGCAATCAGAGTACCTTTCCCTTAGGGTTACCAGTCGTTGGCAGCTGTACTAAAGAAATAAAGAAGAAATTAAAAAAGAAAACAAGAACACCTTGCATCATGTTTAATAAGAATTCACTAAGAGATTGTTTTATGCCTGAGAGGAAATGATACAAATCTAGGTCCGCCAGTTCTCTTTCTAATTATTGCCAGGCAGCCTGCTCTGTTTACCTCAGCGTGCCAAAGAATACAGTTGTATATATGTGTCGTGATGTGACAAGGACTGGGAAACGTGATACAATATGATTTTGGGTGGGAGGGACAAGTTAATAGCCAAAAGTTTCCCAACTTTGAGAAGCATGAGGCCACTGGATTATACATTCCTCCTCTCCTCAATAACAACTTGGTAGAATTAATTAGCCGAATGGAATGGATCTCAACATTACTGTAAAGCAGAACTGGAGAGTACGGCAGAGACAAACATAGTGAATTATTTCACGCATTTCATAAACGCATTGCTAAAGTTTAATCCACCTCCTTGGATTTATTGATTGCTACAAGGAAAGAAGGAAACGGAGAGTTGGAGGGAGGAAACATTCATTCAAATGTTCTTCCGTAAAAATTGGAAGTCTCCTTCTCGCTCTAGGAACACAAATGGAAAGGAACAAGCATATCTGCTAACAAATTTATATAGAGCGGTAAGAAAAATTTAACCTAAAACCAGTAACTAGGGACACTAGTTCTTTACTGTGTTGCTAATTCTAAGATGCACCTTAATTCCTATGGGCCTCTGGTGCATCTTCGATAACGTGTAAACAAAATATCCTACTTTTGAGAACATATTATGATGTGCAGTTTCTTCCCTTCTAAGATCAATGATTATGTAAAAATTGACTAATAATTCTTTCAAGAATCATAAGTTTTAACTTAATTAAAAGAAATTAACCCATACTAAACACCTTTATTCTAAGAAATTATAGTGGGAAGTGGGATAGTCTCATACTACAATATGCTCTTATTTCACGGCTCCCCACATGTAAGTGGCACAGTAATTATTGCTTATGGGGTTAAAGTTGCTTAAAATCTTGTTGGGGCAATATGCAGGAAATCTGACTGTTTCCATTAAAGATGAAGCTGATTAGAGAAAAGAACAATATCCTCTAATAGATAAGATATTCTGCAATCCAATTAAAAATAAGCAAACAAACAATAACTAAGCATGAATTAGACCTGCCAGTAATCTTGAAAAAACTGTGATAATTGCTTTATTATTAAATAATATTATCACAGGAAATTACCCCAATAAAATTAAGTTAAACTTTCAGAAGCTTATTTTATTACGGGATAATATATAAAGCATTTAACAACTTCACAGATATATTTATGAACATATTAAAATGAAACAATCAATTTTTCCTAATGATTTTAATTCATTTTATAGTCATTTAGGTGTGTAAATATGGTTAAATTATGAAAATATATGAAAAGTAATCTGTATAATGAATGCTGAAAGCATTATACTTTTGAGATAGACTTGTGGATAATAGTCCTGGGAGTAAACTATATTATAAATCAGTGTTAATTATTTATTTAATTCTACTCCCCCCAAATAATTACATTTGTATCTTAAACTTAATGGTGCTAAAAGGTCATAACTGACAGTAGAATAAAATATTTGTAATTTTTCAGAAATGTTCATCAGAAGCTTGGATGGCATCTATATTAATATAGCATTTTCTATTTGTGCTGTGCTTTTGTTTAATTGGCTGTGCAAAATTGTCATGTAAGTAATGTATATATTTTTTAGCAGGAGTGGAGGACAGAGAGTCATGCATATAATGAAAGAAATTCTGACCTTATGAGGTTTGGCTGAGGGACAGATGATATATGTAAAATGTCTTGTGAAATCCTCAGAACAAAGTAACTGTTCCAAACCTACAGTTTTTTTCGTAAGTGATTAGAACAAGAAGAGAATGAGGTTGAATTAGTAGCACAGGCTTCAAGAGACAGCTGAGTGTTTGAGTATTCTATCATCCATTTAATTATCAAAGTTTTATCGATTATCTACTATATGCCAGATGTTGTATTGCACGGTAGGATTCATTGCTTAAAGAGACATGGATTCTTTCTGTAGTTCAGAAATGGGAACACTAATAATTGAAAAGGGAAAAAGTTTATGCCATGCCAATGAAAAGATGTAAGACAAAAAGAGATATATGCTTAGCAATAGCCAGAAATTTAATATTCTGGAAATTCCTTTTTACTAGATGAGATCAAGTATGTGAAATCACCCAAACCAGCCAGAGTGTAGGCGATGGGAGAATGAAACTGTGGTCGCACTGTGTATGATGCAAACATCTGCTTTTGTAACTCAAACTGGCAGATATAAGATGTCAGGATCATACACAGGAAGTGTGCATGGCTCTGATTTCATTATCTACATAGCTAAATATTGTTTTCTGACACCTAAAATATTACTTTATAACTTTTAATTTTTTTCAATTGTAGTTTACATTCAATGTTATTTTCAAGTGATAGTTTCAAGCATGCAGCATAGTGGTTAGACAGTCACACTCTTTACAAAGTGATCCCGATATGTCCAGTAGCCACCTGGCACCATACGTAGTTATTACAGTATTATTGACTATATTCCCTATGCTCCATGTTATAGCCCTGTGACTGTTTTGTAACTACAAATCTGTATTTCTCAATCCTTTCACCTTTTACACCCAGTGCCCCTCAACCCCCTCCCCTCTAACAACCACCATGAGTCTGTATCTGTGCGTCTGACTTTGTAAAATTGTTGGTAGGTATATACTGGATACTATCACAGCATGGAGAGAACATTTAGAAAGAAATCAATAATACAACAAAATTTAAGTACATGATTTGACAAAGTAAGGTATCTTACACACATTCAACAGATTTTCTTTACTATATCCAGTATATTTCAGATACTAGAGGTGCAAAGATAAATGGGATATTGTTCTGACCCTGTATCAGTAAGGTGCCCCTTAGCATTTTTTAAGCAGCAGAAGCACTAGGATTATGAGGAACAACCAAATGAAACAGATATTTGACTTAAATAAGAAAATAATAGATTTATTTCAATATCTGAAATAACAACACATTGAAGAAAGACCAAATTTTTATTCAGGTATTTTAACAGATCAAAGGTATAACCAAAAGAAGCAATTTGCTTGACAATGGATGTGTCTAATATTGGGGCTAGCTGCCTTGAGACTGTAGCTATTCAGTGGAAAACCTCTTGAAGCTTTGTCCAGACAGCTGGAGAACACTCTTGGAAAGTGTGCCCATTGTTCCTTATGCCGTGATCAAAGCACACAGCACTGATCAGTTTCAATCCAGAGACCTCAGAATATGTCCCAACATGGAATTTCAGGCAGCTACAGCTAATAGATTAGTTTTTTAGTTGAAATATTTTTGCCATTTCTGACAACATGAAGTGCAACACCACCACATCGTAGGGGTACCAGAAGGAGTAGAGAATGAGCAAGGGATCAAAAACCTATTTGAAGAGATAGTGGCTGAAAACTTACTTAACCTGGTGAAGGAAAAAAGACACACAGGTCCAGGAAGCACAGAGAGTCCCAAAGGAGATGGACCCAAAGAGGCCCACAACACAATACATCATAATTAAAGTTAAAAGGTTAAATACAAAGAGAGAATCTTGAAGGAAGCAAGAGAAAGACAGCTACCTACAAGGGAGCTCCCATAAGACTGCCAATTGATTTTTCAACAAAAACATTTTAGGCCAAGGGGATTGGCATAAAATATTTAAAGTGATGAAAAGCAAGAACCTACAACCAAGACTACTTTACTCAGCAAGGCTGTCATTTAAAATTGAAAAAGTAAAGAACTTCCCAGACAAGAAAAAGCTAAAGGAGTTTATTACCACTAAACCAGTATGACAAGAAGTGTTAAAATGACCCATTTGTGATAAAAATTTTCAGCAAATTGGGAACAGAGAGAACATACCTCAGTATAATAAAGACCGTCTATGACAAACCCACAACCAACACCATACTCAATGGGCAAAATCTAAAAGCATTTCCCTTAATATTGGGAAGAATATAGGGATGTTCGCTTTCACCACTGTTATTCGACATAGTATTGGAAGTCCTAGCCACAGCAATCAGACAGGAAGAAGAAATAACAGGCACCTGAATTAGAAAAGAGAAACTGAAACTGTGATTATTTGCTGATGACATGGTGCTGCACATAGAGAACCCTAAAGACTCCACCAAAACCCTGCCAGAACTGACAAGCAAATTCAGTGAAGTAGCAGGATACAAAATAGATATCCAGAAATCAGTTGCATTTTTATATATCGACAATGAAGTATCAGAAAAGGAAACCAAGAAAACAATCCCACTTACAGTTGCATCAAAACAATTAAAATACCTATAAATAAATTTAACCAAGAATGTAAAAGACCTGTACGTGGAAAATTATAAGGCACTGAAGAAAGAAACTGAAGAAGATACAAATAACTGGAAGCATATATACCGTGTTCAAGGATAAGAAGAATTAACACCATTAAAATATCTATGCTGCCCAAAGCAATCTACACATTCAGTTCAATTCCTAACAAGATACCCATACCACATTTCACAGAACTAGAACAAATATTCCAAAAATATGTATAAAACCACAGAAGGCCCCAAATAGCCACAGCAATCGTGAGAAAAAAGAACAAAGTTGGAGGAATCAGATCTTTCAAGTATTAACTTTAAATATAGCTGACATTATTTGAGCTTCTTATAAAAGCCAGGTGCTATTTTTGCAGAATTTTAAAGTTTTATTATCAGAAAAGTCTTGTGAATTACTATTATCATTCTAACTTTTTCAGATGTGAGAACTGTAATAGGAAATGCAAGTAACTTCCACAAAGCACATAACTACTAGGAGGCAGGACTAGAGTTTAGAGCTAAGCAGTCTGGCTTTGATTTTAATGACTACTATATATTGCATCTCTACTATGCCCTTCACTTGAATACCAGAAAGTGATTAAAAATGTATCTATACTATTATTTTCATAGACTAAACATGCCCTTTCACTGTGAGATTATCTGCGAGAGAACATCTCTTTTGGCTCTGGTGAAGCACCACTTAACCAGACACCTGAGCCATGGCGTCTCTTTCATGCGTCACTCAAATCCAGTGACTGTCAGACTATTGCACTCTCTCAAATACACATTTAAAGTCATTTGAATTGTGCATTTCCCCAGAAGTGATTTTACATTAGTTTACCCATGAATTGGTGTTTTCAAATAACGTTATAGTAAAGACACATTTTCAACTGGGCAGGTAGAAAATATAGTATATTGGATTGACTTAACCTTCATGTATTATGAAGGTTTTGTAAGCTATGCTGAGACATTACTAAATGTGAGAGGTTTATTTTCCAGAGGATTATCTTCTGGTAACTAACTGGTAAAACTGGACAAGAGAGGACATAAACATTTTTCTCAGTCAAAAAGTGTCGTAAAAGTTGGATTAAACAAAGTCAAGCATGTTTCTTAAATGTTTGATGTATTTAAAGCTTTAATATGCTAATATATAGCTTTATCAGATATGTGCATATCTGAAAGGTAGATAGAGACATCTCCCAACATTGTTATACCAAAGAATCTCTTTACCATTTTTTTCAAAGTCCATCTATTATAATAAGTATCAGGTAGAAGACATTTAGAAAAATTCTCCAGAGGATGAGCTCACACAATCCTCAGAGCATTGTGGCCACTTAATGAAACTTTATTGGAAGAAGGAATGGACATTAAAATTGTATGTACATTCATAATAATTTATACCTAAGGCCCATCGAGTATGAAATTATGGTTCAGATAATGCCACCAAGGGTCAGCTTGTGGAAAAAGAAGATAGTTTATCTTAATTATAGTGACCTCAATGGATGGAGATATATTCCAAAGACTTCTGACTTCACTCTGTATCCTGATGGGGTACCATCACTCTTAATCCCATTTAACTTCCATGTCATTTAAAGTGACTGTCTTCTAAAAAGATTAATATTGTAGAATCCACTCTTGTATGTGAAATTTTAACTGAATTGAAATAGCTGCAGGAACACCATCACCTTGGAAAATTGCCGTGTTGTTGTCAGAGAGAAGTTTGTAACAGACAGCCTTTCCTAAGTCTCTTCTAGCTGCAGACTGAATCAAAAAAAAAAAAAAAAGCAGGTTAGCCAGCTTTAATTTTCCTAGAAACATTTATTTTACTTTTCAATGGAAAAAAAAGTATTTTATTAAAATACATTAGGCAAGAAAGCACAATTAGTGGCAATTGTTTTTTTCCAAATTTATAGGCAGAATAATTCATTCAGGTCACTAAGTTGATGATGGTTTTTAGTATGTATTTATAATATACATCACTATATATTTATAATATTTTATTTCATTTGTAACCTTAGAAGTAATCAAAACAAGCATTACTTTTCCTGTTAGAATATTCCAATTCAATGAATATTGAATGAATACACTACAGGGAACAAAATATAAGGTCCTACTCTCAAGGAGCTTGAAATCAAATGAGGAGAGTAAGAAGCACAAAAAGTCACTGTGATGACAGACAGAAAGTGGTAAGCCAACATTAAACAATACGAAGCACTACAGAGTTTTCAGATAGGGCGTAATCACATTCCACTGGGTGAAAACAGGTGGGTTGGGCTCAGAATCTGCTGTTAAAATTAGCATTATGAGGAATAAATGCAAGGCTTTTCATAAGCCTGTTTCAGGAATCTTGACACTTATCAAATACTACTTTTTGATGTCTTTCCTGATTCTCTGTAACTGAACATCTTCTCTGTGCGTTTGATCAGAGCGCAGAGCGCGTGGATGGGAACATGAAAGCGATGACACGCTAGGCCCAGAACATGAAGTCCTTCGACTGGTGATTTCATTCAATAGTGAAATAGTCTCGAAGTTTTTTTTTAATCAAAACTGACATAATCGGGTTGATTTGGAAACACTGTTTATGATGGGGAAATGCAGGGAAGATGAACTGGAGGCAGAGTGCAGTGATTCAGGAAAACCACCCCTGACTTAGGTACCAGAAGTGAGAACTGAACCAACCAGTAGTAGGAGAGGCATTACAAAGTAGAAATGCAAGATAGGGCAATTATTGGGTACTGGAAGAAGGGGGACAACCAAAAAACAAAAATAAACTTTAGTTTCAAGCCTGAGTGGAAAAAGTCATGGTGCCATATACCAAAACAAGCAATGAAGGGAAAAAAGCCAATTTGTGCAGAGCAGACAATGAGTTCGGGTTGACTGATTACGTTTGACAGGTTGGTGGAGACAGGTACAGTTTTTGAAAAGTAAGTTGGAAATGTGGGGCAGGAGTCATCCAAGGCAAAGGTAATGGTTAGTAACTGGTATGGCATGGGAAAAAAAGCAGTAACGCCTGAGCAGTGGGCAATCGGAAGCGTTGCTGGCTGTAAGTAGCTGGTATCAGTGAAGACACTGGAAGATCCACCCTGCGTGGATGGCTAAGCATTGGCTCTATCCAGTGAGAAAGGATATAGCAAAGAGGGTTGGGGGGAAGCTTTGGGGAACCTTTAGATAAGAAGCTTTTGGAAGTGCAGCCAAACAAAAGTCAAGAGAGGAAATGGTTGGAATAGGAGGAAAGCCTAAGAAACATACTCAGTACTGTTAGCTGCTGTGTACATTTTAAAAGACACCAGCATTCATTGTTCTTGTTCTGTACTTGATCTGTGCACATGACTTACATCCAAACTACACTCTGGATGGAAGAATTTGAAGAATTTGAAGAAAGAGAACTTGTCCTCTATCTAGGTATTAATTGTGGTGTTTTGCGTACTGATACAGAAGATTTAAATTTTGAATTAACCAATGAAATTTACAAATTACTTTGACACATTATATCATTTCAGTATTAAAATATTGTGGTGTAAGCTAGACAAGTGCAATGGATTCCATTTTACCGAGATAGCTTAGAAAGGTGAAGTGATTTGGTCAGGGTTTTTGACTTAAATTAGTGGAGGATTCAGGGCTTCATCCTGGGTGTATATTACTCAGTGCTCTTTTCTAAATGCTTTGCTGGTTACATTCTATTCTATTCCTCTGGCTGCCTCTGGTAGTTAGAATTCTCCTAGGACACCCGACCCCCGCCACCGCCTGCCTCATGGCCACCTCACAGTCCTTCATCAGACATGGAAGAAAAAGGTTGACCTGCCATTTCATAAGGTAGACAGTTAGTTCTGGGGATTAAGCTTCTGCATTCTTCCCTCTAAAAAACACTATGTTCAGATAAACATCTGGGAAAATCAGCTTTCCTTTAGCTTGTGTTTTGTTTTTGTTTTATTGTATTCATTTTTTAATCAAAGTGTATGTTTGAGGTATCCAAATCTTTTGCCTACTGGAGGGTAACCCATGATATATACCAGCCTCAAAGCCGAAGGCTCACATCTGCTGGGACAGTCGAAGAGTCATTTCAGTTATGGATTTAGTGTCCATAATCCTGCTGAGGACAGAATTTGCCCTGAAGCAACCTTTAAACGGATTTGAGCTAGAAGACCTTTCTGAACCCCCAACTCTTGGCTCTGTTCGCTGTGCATGGCTCCTCTTTTCTGAAGCTCGTCAAAAGCACTTGGCTTGTCCTGCGTTATAGGAAACACATCCCTCCAGCTTAGGTGATGCTATCAGAATCATGCCTGGAACGGACCTCGCTTTGGGTTCCAGAAGCCTGAAAGAACAGCCACCCTGACATGACCCACTGCATCTTCAGGGGTCCGCAGTCTCCCCAGGCACATTTCAAAGTTTTTGGTTTAGGCCAGCATTTTTCTGGTAGGCTCACAGAACTTGAAAGTGAAATTTTTTAGACCCAGGCGTAGAAAATAAATATTTAAACATATTTTGCTTTCCTTTTACACCCACAGGGTTATTTATAGGATTATAAATGTCACATATACATATATTTACACCTAAATGGGCATGTTTTGCTGTAGTTGAAGTTTAATGCACGTAATTCCATAAAATGCATCATTATAAAATGGAACTTTAACACATTTGCTGAATCACCATTTTCATAGTCTGATTTAATGCCCGAGTATACTGTATATAATGAAACATTTTTTTATTGTCATTCAAGTACAGTTGTCTCCATCTCCCCTACCACTCTCCCCTGTCCCACCCACCCGCACCCCCAACCCTCAATCCTACCCCCATGGCTTTGTCCATGGGTCCTTTATACGTGTTCCTCATAACAAAACATTTTAATGTAATCATAGACTGAAGAACAGGAAGAGCTTTCTAAGGGCTTTTAGAATGCTCTTTCTAGAATACAATGATACAATTGTATCCAAATGATACAATTAGTTGGAAGGCAACAGAGGTCATTAAAGTCATTTCACAGATGAGGAAAATAAAGCCCTAAGAATAAGCTTGAGGTTTCTGCCCTATCTCAATCTAACTGGGACCCCATTTCATCCAATCCAGAGACCAATGCTCTATGAACAAAAATTGTTTTTTAAAAAATGAAGTCCTGCCCTGACGGATGTGATTCAGTTGGTTGGGCATCATTCTGCAAAGTGAAGGGCGGCCAGTTCAATTCCCAGTCAGGGCACGTGTCTGGGTTGTGTGTTTGGTCCCCAGTCAGAGCGCGCATGAGGGACAACTGATTGGTATTTCCCTCTCACACTGATGTTTCTCTCCTTTTCTATCTCTCTAAAAATAAATAAATATGCCTATAAATAAAAAGACAAAAGATATCTTTTAAAAACATGAAGTCCTGTGATAGAACCATCTTTAAATTAGATTCTGGATAACAGCTTTCTGGATAAAATGGGTCTGTGCTAACTCTTCTCAATAGGAATTTGTTTTTCAAAACATCATATCTCTTTTGTGATCCTAACAATCATCCTAACAATTGCATTTATTGAAAACTTTTGTGTCAAAGATTTTACTAAGTATTTTCATAGATTGTCTCTTTCAATCGTTGTAGAACTTCTAAGAGTGTACACTGTTGTGACCACCAGCACCTTGCAGATATCATAGAGGCCCAGAGAAGTGAACTTCCAAGAATCAGCTGGTGCTGGGGATCCAAGATTTAAACATAAGATCATTTGTTTTAAACTACTACATTACAAAAACATGAATAGGCACGTGCTTTTAAAATTTCAAAAATCTAGTGAATCTGAGTCTTTGCAAAGAATAGTCTTATACAGAGATGCAGAAACAGCATGAAGTCACAAAATCATATCAGTAAAGTTTAGTTATTGTTTATATGTTCATGAGATGTCATATGGATTAAATGAGTTAATCCCTTATCACTAAGTCTGCCAGACTCCACTCTGGACTACTTTCCTATTTAAAAAAAGAAGAAGAAAATAAAACAACCCAAAGCTAAGGATTGTACAGACATAGAAAACTAGAGAATAGATTGAATGTCCAATCATTTTAGTTTACTGACTGGCCTGCTTGCCTCACAGAAGGTATGTCCCCTGTCTGTACTTGGTAGAAAGTATTTTGCTCCCCTACTTAAATAGCTCTCCATTTCTCTGTTTGTTTGTTTTTGTTTTTCATTTTTGCTTATCTTTCAAGGTGTATTCAAACAACTTCCTCAGTGGTGCCTTTCCAAACACATCTTTACCTACCCTTAGACCTGTCATGCCCCAAACAAAAATTAATATTAATTATTGACCTCCTCTGTTTCATAGAGCACTTCACCTGTGATTTCATTATATACAAGTAACACTGTAATTGAATTATCTTATACATTTGCCTCCCCAGTAGACTATAAACCTCTTAAAAGTAGAAGCCTGTCTTATTTAAGTCTTAATACTCAGTCCCTAGCATAGTACTTCCCACAGAACAATTTGTTCATATTAAACTTTTTCTGATGAATTGATTAGGTAGAATTATTTTGTATTTAATAAAACAGAACCATTTCCCACTCTTCTAATCACAACCCCTGATTTGAAGTCCCCCACTTTCATCCGTGCTCCATCAGAACTCAAGACATGAATATAACCTAGGCCCAAGCCAACCTGAAGAATTTGCAGTGGTCGACTCATAAATGGGTACATGACCCAAGTAAGCCCAATCAGAGTGAATGCAAGGAGCATCTAAGGAGCTGTTAGCAGAAGGAAAGGTTGATCGTTCTTGATAGCTTTATGTCTCTAATCCCCAGAGAGAAGAAAGCAGAGTTGAGAAATAGAAATAATCATCTCTATAAATCCCACTAAAGTTACTGAAGTCAGCCATTTCTGAATTTATCACAAAAAATATGAACTTTGTTAATTTTTAAAGGAAAAGTTATTTTACTTAAGTTGAAGTTGAAGATTTTATCCCTTTTAAAAGCAACCCCTCAATATTCCAAATAACATTTATTCAGACTCTCTCTGTATCATGCAAGTCAGAAAAATAAAAAAAGAAACAGAAGATGTAAAGTCTTAATTCTTACACCATAGCTAATTTTTCCAAGTTAAAAAAAAAGGAAATCAAAGTTTAATGCTAGGAAAGGAGTAAGGGGAGAAGACCAGTAAAACAGAACTGCTGTCAGCAGGTGGGAAAGCCTCACACGTTCCTCCCTCCGGGGTTTTCAGTCACTAACAACCATAATGCAACCTTACTCCAGGTTTAATAGCTCCCCAGTCCCTTCAGAGCCTTGGGGAGCCCTTTACAGCCACCATTTTAAATACCTAGCAGCCAAGTTTGGTGACAGCATGTACAGCACCAGCTGCCACAGAGACTCAGGAGTCTCAAACACAGAGGCCACCCGCACAGACATGTCCATGTGGCATTTCTCCTCAGTGAAATGGCTTGTTAGCAAGACTGAGGACAGACCAGCAACATAACTCCCCCGTTATTGGGCATAACCTCTTTTCTTCTCCCACTTTCGGGTCACTAAAGAAAAACTGATGGACCATTATGCTTAATGCAATAATACTAAAGAATAAGAGCTTTCCTAAAACTTGTTTAAGAACGTTGGTCTGTTAACACAGTCTCTACACATCTCTGGAAATAAAGAAGAACGTAAGTGGATCCAGTGACAAGTGAGGTATTGCGAAGGTTGCAGCTGAGTCATCCTGATTACAACGCGGCGCATACACACAGTTGCAGAAAACTTAAAATTAGACCGTACTGGCTCAGCTCACACTGCTTGAAATCACTTCACCTGCGGAAATTTTCTAGACCTGATTCGATTCTAATTTGCAATTTCAAAGAGCTAAGTCTGAGAGATGAAAAATGTCTTATTTCCCTATTTCTAAGTTAAATTGAAACTTGAGTGACTCCTTGAAATCGTTCCTGAAAACAGAAGCAGAAACGAAGCTAAATGCGTAACACGTAGGTGGTGCCAGCCGGGAAGGTCACACACACAGAAGGGTTTCGCGTTTCATAGACGAGTCTGGCAACAAACTGATTCTACACCCAAAGTTAGTTTTCATTTAGAATGTAAGAAAAATGTAATGTCTGGGGTGAAGGCTTACAACTTCTTGATTTTTTACACATTTTGCTTCATTTTTTTTAATGAAAATTTGATTAAAGCAAAGAATATTGTGATCCAGCCCTAAAAGGGCTTTCTCGATGAGGACCTGAAATGACTTACCCTCTCCTGGACAACTTTCCAAGGAAGGTAAGGTCAATCAGGGGAATTTAAAGTCAGCAGCTGGGCAGCTGATTTTTCCTTCCTTCTGTAAGCTTCTGTTAGAATGATTAGGGTTTCTAATAAATTGCTTCAAGAAATAAACAGGTTCGAATTCCATCACAAAACTACTTGGCTATACATAACCACTAGAAGTGGAGATTGGCAGAAGACCAGACTGAAATGATTTTCATTAATAGGTGGAAATCACACTAGTGAAATTCTTAGACACTTATTCAGGCCACGTCTTCCAGCATCCCAGTTCTTAATCTAAGCAGGCAGAGAGTGTCAGAAATAGGCCTCACCCTGGCCAGTGTGGCTCAGTTGGTTGCAGCATTGTCCCAAAATCTTAAAAAGGTCACAGGTTCGATTCCAGATCAGGGAACATATACAGATTGTAGGCTCTATCCCTGGCTGGGG
Organism: Tonatia bakeri; assembly: GCA_004024845.1. Taxonomy (NCBI): domain Eukaryota; kingdom Metazoa; phylum Chordata; class Mammalia; order Chiroptera; family Phyllostomidae; genus Tonatia; species Tonatia bakeri. The sequence goes on along the minus strand of PVIA01001311.1, from coordinate 92,315 downwards.
AGTGTATGAGAAGACAACTGATCTATTGCCTTCTCTGTCACGTCAATGTCTCTCTCCCTTCTCCTCTTTCTCTAAAAGCAATGAAAAAAAACTGTCCTTGGGTGGTGAGGATTAAAAAATAGAAAGAGGCCCTGGCTGGCGTAGCTCAGTGGATTGAGCGCGGGCTGCGAACCAGGGATCGCAGGTTCGATTCCCAGTCAGGGCACATGCCTAGGTTGCAGGCCATGCCCCCCAGCAACCGCACATTGATGCTTCTCTCTCTCCCTCTCCCTCTCCCTTCCCTCTCTAAAAATAAATAAATAAATAAATAAATAAATAAATAAATAAATAAATAAAAAATAGAAAGAAACAGGCCTCACCTCCTTTGAACTATGCATTGGTGACTATGCCACATGAACCACATAAATGTGAGAATTAAAACTAACATGTACCTATTAAAATACAGCAAGTGTATCAATAACTTCATTGTTACCATGGTTTATAAAAAATGTTTAACAGAATAAAACAGGAAGAGAGGATACAGAAACAATAATTTAATAGCCAATTAACATAAACTATTATATCTAGGAGTACTCTCCTGGGAATAATGAAGAATCAAAAATGAATGAAACTCAACCCATCAGCATCATAGATAAAAGGGAATTAGCTCGATTCCTTCTTCCCCTTCTGTTGTAATGAAGGCCCCTTCCTGAAATACATGCGTCTTAAATGGACACTTCAGTAAGTTTTAGCAAATGAAGATACAGCATTTCCATCACCTCGCAAAAGCTTCTCATGCTTCTCACTCGTTGAGGACCTCCCTGTCCCTCTTGGAGACAGTCCTTGTTCTGATTATTTTTCACCACGATTAATTTTGCCTGCTTTAGAATTTCAGATAAATGAAATCATGCAGTATGTTCTCTTTTGGACAAGTCTTTTATTCAGCATATTGTTTTTGAGGTTCATTCACATTTTAGCATGTATCAGTTTTCTCTTTAGTGCTGAATGGTATGACAGTGCCACTTTTGCACAAGTGTGTTTGCGTAAATCATTCTCCTGTTAGTGGATACCTAGAGTGTTTTCAGTGTGGGGCTACTGTGAGTAAAAATGCCATGGATGTTTTTGTACAAGTCATTTTGTGAAATAAATTATAATTTCTCTTGTGTAACTATCCAGAAGCAGAATTGATGAATATACAAGGTGTTTAGTTTTATCTGAAACTATCATACATTTTTCCATGGTGCTGGTAACATTTTCCACCCCGACTAACAATGTACGAGAGTTCTAGATAATTCACATTCTCATCGACATTTGGAGCTGTTCATCTTTTTTTATTATTATTATTTTATTTAGCCATTCTGGTGGGTGAGTAGTAGCGTCTCAGTGGTTTAGTTTACATTTCTCTGATAACTAGTAATTTTGGATGCATCTTTGTGTGCTTCATTAGAAATTCACATGTTCCTACACTTTGTCTAATTTTAATTCAGTTATATTTATTACTGAGTTTTAGGGGTTCTTTTCGTATTCTAGACATAAATATTTGTCAGTATCTTTTTTCCAATCTGTGATTTGCCTTTTGATTTTCTTAATGATTTGTGTTGCTGAATTTTCAAATATTTGGGGATTTCCTAGATATTTTATTGTTACTGATTTCTAACTTTATCCCATGTTTGTTAGATAATGCAGTCATTAGGATTTCAGTGCCTGTCCCATGTGCACTTGAAAGGAATGTGTGTTCTGGAGCTCTTGGGCATAGTGTTCTATATGTGTAATTAAGTCAGGGGATTCCGTGGCAGTGTTCAGGTCTCCTGGCCTTTACTAATTTGTTTGACTCATTGGTTTTTAATTACCAGAGGAAGTGCTAAATCTCCATATGTATTTGTCTGTTTCCCCCTTTAATTCTGTCCAATGTTGCTTTATACATTTTCACACTGTTATTATGTGCATATATATTAAGATTGTTATGTCTTGCCAGTGAATTGACCCATTTATCATTGAGAAGTCTTGCTTCATTGGCAGTAATGCTATTATAAAGTCTACTTTATTGATATTAAAATAGCTAGTCTAGCTCTCTTATCATTAGTGTCTGCAGGGTATATTGTTTTTATTCTTTTTAGTTTCAGCTGACCTGTGTTTTCACATTTAATATGCAGTTCTTATAGAAAAGATAAAGGACTGCCTTGCTTTGTTCAGCCTGATGAGCCCTGTCTTTACTGGGCAAGTTTTGTCTGCCTACATTTAATGTAATTATTAATATGGTTGGGTTTAGGCCAACTGTTTTGCCATGTTTTCTGCTTGTCTCACCCTTCATTGTTTTCTGTCTCTTCCTTTTTCCCTTCTTTTAGTTTGAATGCTTTCTAAAATTCTATCTCACTTTCTTTCTTAGTTTTTAGCCATTTCTCTTTTCATTATTATTTTCTAATGTTTCCTTTGGAGATTACAACATAAGTCTTTAAAATTTACAATCTAATTAGAGTTAATATTGTATGAGTTTATGTAAAACAACAGATCCATTAGTTTTATAACTTTATTTATTCCACGTTATATGAGATAGCTGTCCTATATATTATATTTACATGCTATGTACTCCATGATACAATGTTGTATTTTCAATTTAAACAGTTGTCTGAATTTTGAGCAATCAAGGGAACTATAAAATATAGTATTTTAAACTTACAAATTTTCAATTCAGAGTAATCTTCATTCTTTCCGGAACATTGAAATCTTATCTATGATTATTTTCCTTGAGCCAGAACCTCCTTTAGCATTTCTTCTCATACAGGTCTACAGGTAACAAATCTAGTTTTTATCTCTAAGTGCTGTTGTTTCACCTTCATTTTGAGTGATATTTTTCTTGGTTATAAATTTCTGGGTGACAAGATTTTTCTTCTCTCAGCACTATAAATACAATAGTCTTCTGTCTTCTTAACACCATTGCTTCTGATAAGACGTCAGCAATAATTCGCACCATTGTTTTCTTTTGTATAATGCGCCATTTCACCCTGTACTGTAAAGATTTTTCTCTTCATCTTTGTTTTTCAGTAACTTGACAATGAGATGTCAAATGTAGTTTTCTTTGTATTTTTCCTTCTTAACTTTGCTGAGCTTTTAGGAGCACTTACTTTCTGCTATTCATCAAATTTGGGAAATATACTTACTGCTCCATTCTCCCCGCTGTATCCCTCCAAGGATCCAATTGCTTGTATGTTAGACCTTTTGGTGTTGCTTCACAAACGCTGCCCACCATTTTCACTATTTCCCCCACCTGTGTCCTCTGATCTTTGGAAAGTCACTCCATTTCTCTGTCTTAGGTTTTCTCCCCCTTAAAAGGAAGAGAATAGTAGGTATTTCTCAAGCTTTGGGTGAAGACTGAGTTAATTAGGTTGTGGTTGGCATGTCAACATCTGAAGGCTTTCACTGTTACCCCACGGCTGACAGAGAAAGTTCCATAGGGAGAGTGTGGTGCTGAGGGGCCCAAAGGAGGTGGCAACTATTTTAACCTGGAGAAGAGGCTTTTCAGAGGAATTGCAAAACAAAATTGCAAATTATTTGCAGGGTTGAGCGTAACAACAGTCTTATCTCCACTGTGCTGTAATAATCACTACCTTTACAGACCTCTCTCCTGCTGGTGTCTTTGGAAAATAATTCTTAACTCTGGGATTCTCATCCTCAAATTTGTCATTGTCATTGCCTAGCTCTTTGCCCTTGAGCCTGTCAGCTAACTATTAACTTTTCTGTACCTTGATTTTCTTCACCAGTAATAATAGGATAATGTCTATCCTGCCTAACTCACAGGTTTATTGTGAAGCTATAATGAGTTACTATTTGTGAAAATGATTTGTAAATCATAAAGGGCAATAGGTGATATATTTTTATTACTGATTTAGCTTTAGAAAGATATCCCAAAGAAATGGTATCACAAGCAAGTCTTTTCAAGCACTACTAAGTCTAAGTAAATTTATAGAAAGTAAATGTATTGTAATCCAAGTCCATAAAATAAGGTTAGTGATCAAGGTTTGGGCTCAAATGTCAGAAGGAATTCTGCAAGTCAGTTCTTTTATTGACTCTTTGACCTTGAGCAAACAAGAACATTTATTTGAGCCTTCAGCTTATTGCTAAAATGCAGATAGTATCTACTTGATAATCTATTAATTAGGACAGGTTATGTTGTGATAACAAACAATTCCAAAATTTTTTGGCATATACAACAAAGGTCTGTTCATTTTCCTCTTACTTACACAGGTTACATGTCCTTTATGGGTCAACTGGTGTGGGGGGCTCTGCTTATTTTTTCTTACTCTGGAAGCTTTGTTGATAGAGTACTTACCCCATAAAATTTTGTTGATCACCAGAGAACAGATAATTGTGCACTGACTTGGTTTTAACTACTGATGTTTTTTACAAGCCATAAAACAGTCATATGGCCTCACTCAAGTTTAAGGGGTCAGGAAAGTGTAATCGTTTCATGGACCTTGGAAGAGAACTAGAAATATATGGAGGATAACCCTAATCATTGCCACAAACAAGTTGTAATAAAATTACATGAATAAGAATGCTGGGAACATATATTAAGCATTCAGTAACATTTTATTATGATGTACTTAATATTGTCTCAGCTAACATGTCTTTTTACACACAAATAATTTTGAGACTTCCACAATGAACATTTACAATACCCTGATGAAGCAGAAAGCTGACAAATCTAACAGAAACTTGAATGCCTGGGTTATTCTGTAATAAGAGATAATAACTTCTCTCCCTCTTAAATACTTGTTTTTCTTCCTTACAAATAATTGCAAAGCAAAGCATTGTGACTGTGTGACAATGTGATACAGTGTCACAAAGCAATCGGAACTTCTAAGAAGTACCTGAGTGCCACACATTGAATCTCTTCTTATTGAGAGAGATCCCAGAGCGATCATCCCAGAGCTTCAAAGAAGGGATATAACTCGCAAAGAAACCTTGCTTCTTGAGTGACTTCATGGTGGTTTCCCTGGAAGCCTTCCAACTGTTCTCCCATTCTTCATGGAGACTATGGTTCAGGTTGACTGTGATCCCCAAAATATCCTGGCTTCTCTTCCAGATGACAGTGACAGATACGCAGGTCAGAGGGAGAACAAAACAGGAAGACGAAAGTGCCCCTGGAATGCCCAGCACAGTTGCTCAGTACAAAGCACACTCACTGGCACTCCCTCCTGAGTCAGATGGTTTGTGCCTTACCTCTTATGTAGCCCTACAGGTGTCAATTTTCCTGAAACCCAACGTCAAGACTTTTTCCCAGACTTTTTTTCCCCATTATGTAAGAATAAGTATTAAGGTTCTATATATTGTTTAAAACATTTTACTTATTTATTTTTAGAGCAAGGGAAGGGAGGGAGAAAGAGAAGAAGAGAAACATCAGTGTGTGGTTTCCTCTAGCATGCCCCCTACTGGGGACCTGGCCCGAAACCCAGGCATGTGCTCTGACTGGGAATCAAACCGGCAACCCTTTGGTTAGCAATCCACTCAGCCACACCAGCTAGGGCAGGTTCTGTATTTTATATGTACAATGTAAAGGTATTCTGTATAAACTCACAAATATATAAATTGCTAAAACTATATAAAATAATGAGTTTATGGAACCATAAGGTACAAGAGAGTAGAAATGGGTCAGACTTACTTGACAGCAACTACTCCCACCTCCCATCGCCTCCTTTTCCCTCCCCACAGCTCCAGCACAGGCTCAAAATGTTCGTTAAAAAAAATGAATGGTGATGTTTAGTGCAAACTCAGTGGGTTGTTACATGTGAAATTGTACACAAGCTTCTGGAATATGGTGCCCCAGACTGGGGCGGCAGGAAGTAGGTAGTTTTCTTAACTAGCTTAGGATTTAGAATTATCAAAGAACGGTTTTACAGTCACTTCCAGCAAGCATCTTCATGTTTCCTCGCCCACCGGCCCCCCAACCACATGGGTATAACCACATTGCGTTTAGACACATGCACGGTTCTGAGACAGCAGCTCTCAGTTGCTGTGGAAGTCCTATTTTGGGAGTGTGGGCACAATTAGATACTCAATTTTATGCAGGTGTTACACCTCCGACAGGCTTTTCTTTTTTCTTTCTCCCCTGCCTTTTTTTTCCTTTCCTTTTTATTTTGCTAAATCTATTTGCTGGAGTAGAATTCTGGCCTGGAGCGGCACAGCATTTGTCAGTGGGAGAAGGTGTGGGTGGGAGAGAATGTATTTTTCAAGTTGCTGCCTCAGTCTGCACTCAGCGCACGACTCCTGCTGTCGGGATGGATACCTGTGAGTATTCTTCCCTCGGGGCGCGCGTCCATGCTTAATTTATGGACGAGCTCAGCCTAACTTTAGAAAATACCTGATGAGGTAAGACTAAGAATCAAGGAAAAAGATCAAGTTCTCGCAGTAGCTGCTTGCTAATTAATCCCAGTGATTAACCACCTGAGAGAACCGGCTAAGAATAGCTGTATTGGGCAGTATTCCTTTCTGTCTTTTCTCCTCTATCTTTGGCTATCCACACGCAGGAGAAAATGGTATCTGGAAGTATTTTGACAGTTTTAAAACTACAACCAGGCTGTAATTACTTGAGTGATTTTTGCTTTGGTGAGCTACATTTCTCGAAGAGAAGCAGACTGACCTTTCTTTTCATCTGCAGCCTTGTTCTCTTTTTCACATAATTCCTCTTCGGATATCTTCAGATGTCTGTGTAAGGCTTTATATATTCTTGGAGTTTTTCATAAAATCCAAGCTCTGCAGGCAACATGATCGATTCTCGATAGCGCAATCCATTTCATTATAAAATGTACAGCCAAATTCAAGACTAAAAGTTTTATAGTTGATGTTTTCCATTTCAAAACAAAATCTGATTCAGTTCATTTTACACTGTGTAAAGAATGTGATAATTTACTCAGTAGTCCAAAGGGTTTTACTGGAGGTATGTTTGTGTGTATGCATAAGTTACATATAAAACATTAAAAAATACACTGGAAAGTACCACATGCCAAGCACTGTATCATACTTACAATGAACTCAGATGTCTTTATATGTAATGTTATATATTCATATATTTATCTTAAACCTAATCATAAAGTGTTGGCTCTTTATTTCAATTTTATATTTCAATAATTATGAGATGACATAAAATTCTATCACCCAGAGTCTCTGACAGCAATTGATTGTAGGTCACTCTAGATCTTTATTTCCACATACACATGGAAAATTTTTAAAAATGGGATCTGCACACCATTTGGAAATGTAGGATGATTTAAAAATCATAACATCGAATTTTTATAATAGTATCATTTCCATGCAGGCGTTTACCCTTCATGGTCCAGATTCTGCTTTCCAACTGGTTGAGTCCCTTTTGTCTGAAAGAGACTGCACTGAGTTTCATCAGCCAGCAGTCAGTCCGCTGATTCCTCACAATCATACCATGGCACAGGAAGGAGATGAAACAAGCTCAGAAATTGTCCCGCAATTGACCTACACATACGACCTTCAGCAAACATTACCCTTCCATGGAATCTGTTATTTGTATTCATCCAGTGGTGGAATTAGAATAAATAACTCTTGAATCTTAGTGACTTCATCTCATCCCTCCAGGAGATCAAGGCTTCCTCTCAGATGCCCCTCCCCCTCCTCATGTTCTACTCAGATGGGTCCTAGGGGAAAAAGACTCAAAAGAGCCCATGTTCATTCTTTCACCCAGTAATTTACTGAGCTCAGCTTCTGTCCCAGGTAGGCACTCGGGATATAGGGCTAAACAAGCAGGTATGATTCCCCATCCAATAAGTTTTATATTCTGGACACTTAAACTTTCCTCTGGTCTAGATTTGAAGGTAACTAAAACCAATGTTTAGAGATTCTGGAGGCTCATATGTGGAATACCAGGGGAAGAAATCAAGCAGGTAGGACTTAGAGTTAAAGGCCGAGCTAGTAAACAAGAAATGCATTTGTCTGGTTAGTTTTCTGCATACCACTCAGTTTCCAAGCTCTGGTGGTGCTTGCTGATGAAATCACATTCGAGGATTTAGAGATCCTGAGTCTGGCCACACACCAACATAGTTCTTTGCAGCTCTAAAAAGTCTGTCATATTTGGCTGGGTCTAGCACACAATGAATTTTTGGATATTAAGCACTTGTTCAAAATCAGTTAGCATACCAGTCAGCATTCCCAGCACCTGGTACATTGCAATAACTTAATGTATTTTTTTTAATGAATTCATTACTTGGGTTCGTCTCTTCTCAAAGTGCTAAATCTTCACACTGAAATAAAGGTGAGAGGCAGGGATTTATTTCATTTACTTGGACCTTTATTAGAACACACTGAGTGCATCCCACATATGCAGAAAGTTGAAGCAAATGAGAGAAAATGGCCAAAGACTGCTCATCCTTTGCCTTCTAAATCTGGTGCTTGCTCATCATCCCCACACTAATCACAAGTGTGCCTTGAGTCCAGGATAAAACAGGGACATCATAGAATCAGAAAGTTCAGTGCTGTTTCTTTATTGATGCAGCCATTTTCAATAAGAACCTATTCTGTCTTGGATATGTTCTACATTCTACACATTAAGAAGCCAAATATATGTTTTTTCAATAACCTACTAATTCTATTTTTATACAAAAATGCTCCAAATATATATCAGCTTAGAATGAGGATGGAGCAGGAATGCTATTCCAAAAATCTTTTCTAGGAAGTTAAACACAATTTATAGATCACTTTACTATTTTTAATATTATCATCTGCAACTGTATGTCAGAAGACAATAGCATTGTGAACAAGAAGGTGTTCTGGTTCTGTCTCACTGCTATGCTGGTACTTATTGCTCTGCTTCTGTGTGTGTGCAGAACACACACACACTCGGAAAATGGAGGTATCTTCTGGAGGGCAAGCCCTTGTAGTACAGGCTTTCCCCACTGGGCGAATATTCTAGGAACCCATCTTCTTCAGTGTACTAGCTGGCGTCATTATGAGAGGCTGCGTTCCGCTTCAGTGAATTGTTTTTGAAGATTTTTTCAGTATCTTTGCCCAGTTTATGATGGGTGATTTATGAGGGCACCTGCCCACACTGTGTTCAGCAGTTTTGACCAAAAAATAATGACTGGGGTGTGACCACATGCCCCACCCTCCCCATTCACTCAATCTTGCCCCAGGCAACTTTTATTTTTGTTCCCCTGGATGAAAAGGTCTTCAAGGGGAAATGTTTTGCCACTATGGAAGAGGTGAAACAAAAAATGGCAGAAGCCCTAAAAGGCATCAAAGTTGACAAGTTCAAAAACTGTTTTAAGCAGTGGGAAAACTTCTCAATAGATGTATTGCATCAAATGGGGAGTACTTTGAAGGTGACTGTAGTTTAAACATGTAAAGATAAATACACAATCTTTTGTAAATACTGGGTTTTTGGAGTCTCTCCCCTCATATATATTCTTTTTAGGAAAGAAAAATATCAGTATGATGAAATTGCTGCAGTACTTTTCTCCTCAACTGTGTTCATTTCTTCAGCTGTGCGTCAGTTGCCTAGGAAACCTTGGTGGAGTAACATTTGATTGGCTGTCACCCTGGACTTATCATGAGGGTTCTGAGCAAACAGAGTTAGAGTGATATCGTCCCAGATAAGTTCTTCTGAAGACACAGTAATACCTCTCTGTGCTTATTCGCAAGCAGACACAAGCAATACTGAGTTTGAGGTGTCACTGTGTTGCAGGAAGGCCTGTGCGTAGAATTTTTTGAAGATTCCTAATAGAAAGTACGTAGCACTGTTTTCTCAGTGCTGCAACCTTGCTCTCTTACCAGGTATTCAAAACGTGCTTTCTTACCTGTAGTCAGGGATTCTGAATTTAAGAGTCATAATTGTAGCATCCCTCCAGAGAAGCAGAGCTGTTTCTTCAGCTGCGATATTTTACGTGCTTGAGGCAGTGATTAAAGAACCCATGATACACCCTTCCGTACTGTCACCTTCTTATATAATGTATTTAATAATAATTTTAATATCTGTAATATGCTACAATTTAGAAACTGTTTCTACGTGTATCACCTCATTCAATTCTTCCTGGAACCTGTGAACTAGGCAGAATAACTCTAGCTCACTTCAAAGACGAGAGATTAAAGGCCCCAACTGATGAAACTATTCGTGTGTGATCATAAAATTGAAGAGTAGCAGAGTTGAAATTTGTGTCTGAGTCTGCTGATTAAGTTCAGAGTTCTCTCCGAAAGAATGTCTAATTCTCCACATCTAATAAAATGGCAAGTCCTGGCTGCCTCCAGCTCCAAGACACGTCCCCAACCCATCCATCCGGTCCTCTCGTTCTCTGTCAGTTCATCGGCTTCCTCCCGTCTGCCAAGCAGCCTTCTCAGGGGTTTCCTTCCTGCTGCTCTTCCTGAAATGCATTCTCCCCCAAGCAGCCAAGTATTTTTAAAATGTTAATGTAGGTGTTTTGACGTAAAATTTACATGCTGTCAAAAGCACACGTAAAAATACAGTTTAGTGAGTTCTGATAAATACCTACTTCATGCAACCACTACCAGAACTGGGATACAGAGCATCTTCAGAACTCCAGAAATTTCTCTCATGCCCTCTTCACTCCCCATCCCTCGAGGCAACCACTATTTTGATTTCTTTCACGTGGAAACTTATATAAAGGAAATCTGTGGTATGTCTTCTTTGGTTCTGGCTTTTTTCCTCAACAACATATTTTTGAAATGCACCCCTGCTGTGGCACGCGGGAGAAGTCGGCTATTTCTAGGGCAGTGTAACATGCCCCTGCAAGCCTAGACCTGAATTTGTTCGTCTGTTTTCCTGTTGATGGTCTCTTGATTGAGTTCTTATGAGTATTTTGGAATATTATGCCACAGTTAACTTTTTAGTAAAGGTCTTATTTTAGAATAGCTTCACATTCACAGAAAAGTTGTGAAGATACCGCACATCCACTTTACCTGATTGTTAACATCTTACGTCAGTGTCGTATTTGTCACAACTCATTAACCAGTGTTGACATTGTTATTAGCTAAAGTTTACACTTTACTCGGACTTTCTCTGATTTTACCTAACATCATTTCTCTGTCCAGGATTCAATCAGGACCCTGCGGCGCCTTCAGCTGACGTGTTTCCTTGGGCTTTCTCTAGACTGTGACCGGTGCTCAGTATTTCCCTGTTTTTGATGACTTTGAGAGTTCTGAGTAGTGGAGAGGCATTTTGTAGGGTATCTTTGCATGGGGGTTTCTTTTTTTTTTGTGGTTAAACTAGAACTATAGGGTTTGGGGGGAAAGGCCACAGAAGTGAGGGAGGGGCTCTTCTCCTCATGTCACAGCGAGACTTTATGCCACCAACATGGCATTACTGAGGATTTAAACCATGGTCATCTGGCTGGGAATTTTTGTAGCTTTTTATTTTACATTTAGGTACACAATCCATTTTAAAGGAATTTTTGTACAAGGGATCCTATGCAAAATTATGTATGGTAATTTTTGTATCTTCAATTAGGTTCACATTTTGTATGGAATACCACTTGTTTTTTCAGTACATTGACTGGAAAGAATGTCCTTTCTCCATCAAATTGCCTTGTGCCTCTGTTAAAAATGAGTTAACTGGATTTGTGGTGGGGTTATTTCTGGTCTCTAGATTGTCACATTGATCTATGTGTCCATTTTTTTTTGCCATAAACAAGGTGTTGTGAATATTGCAGCTTTATATCAAGTATCAAAGTAGATAGTTTAGTGACCCAATTTTGTTTTGCTTCTTCGGTATTGTGTTGGATATTTTATGTCCTTTGCATTTGCATATACATTTTAAAATCAGTTTATTTGTATCTATAAAATCACTTGCTAGCACATGGGTTGGGATTGGGTTGAATCTGTGGATACGCTGGAAAGAACTGACATCTTAACGACATTGAATCTTCCAACCTGTGAACACAGTACATTTCCACTGGTTTAGATGTTTTCTTCATTGGTGGTCTTTTCCTCCTACAAGTCTTGTGTATATTTTCTTAGATTTACACCTAACTATTTAATTGGGGTGGGGGGGGGCTACTGTAAATAGTATTGTTTTTTCTTTAATTTCAAATTTCAATTTTTAATAGCTGGCAAACAGCAAATTTTGAAACATAAGCAATGTTATACTTCACGATTGCACTTCAAATGCAATTTCCTAACTCTGGCCTGCAAGACTCTGCCAGTCCCTCTGAATTAATCTCCAACCAGGTAACCGTTTATTCCTAAAGTTCAACTTCTCTGTCTTTTTTTAAAAAAAAATTCATGACTTATTTCAAGCCTTTTTATGCCTCAGGGCCTTTGCACTTCATTGTGCCCGGATTTCTCTTTCCCTGAGTATATTTCAGTTCGGTTCTGGCACTTTTCATTCCTCAGGTATTAACTCAAAGTTCAAATGTCAGAGTAGTTTTCCCTGATTCCTACATATAAAATAGCCTCAAATTTCCTTCCTTCACTTAGTTTATCCTTCATGGCCTTCATAGTAATTATCACTATTAAATCTACTTAGTTTGTTATTCTTTACAGTTATCTCAGCCTTCACCCAAATAGAACGTAAGTTAGATGAGAGTGAGGACTTCACCTTTCCCACTCACCGCCTGACTCCCAGTGCTTATTGCTCCTGCGTCCGGTCTTCCACTGAAACGTTCCGTGGCTCAGTGCGGTCACACAGGGTTTGGATTCCAGCTGCTCTTAAATCGGTTCCATTGACGCCACTTCACTCTTCTTCCCTCACATATCCCCTTCTTGGCGTGTGCCTCTAAGTGAATCAGTCCCTAGTGCATCCTCACTGAATCTTCTCCCACAGAAAAAAGAAGAAATGACATGACGAGTAATTATATGACCTGAAAGTCATCTCTGAAAGACCCTTAGTCCATGAATGATGGGAATTTCCCTTAATATTTACACTGATGGAATAAACCACTCTTGACCTCTGACTAGGTCTGGAACTAGGCTTTCATTCAGAGGATCATTGCATCAAGGGGACAAAATCTTAAGCATACGGAGTACATGGTACTGCTAGCTTCACTTTTGTTTATGTTAGGTGGGTGGAGATTTGCATTCATGGCTGTTGTTAGGGCTGATTTTGTATGCATTTAATTTCAAAGAAAAAAGTCACAGATTCTTATTTTCTGCAGTCCCTAAAATTCAGTGGAAGATTGTCTAAAAGCACAGTAGATATTATTAGAATCTCAAAGTCAAGCAAAAATAAAAGCCACAATACGGCTTCTGAAATATATATATATATTTTCCAACTCCTTCACTGGCACCATCTTGGTTATTTCACAAGGCATGCCCCCTAACATGAAAGAAGGCTTTCTGACAAAGCAAGCTTGATAAGGCAGCTGGAGTTTCTTGGAGAATGTTGACCAGAGTAATTACTGTATTTGTGACAGCAGCTGGAAAGTTTCTGTTGCTAGGGTAGAATTTAACCCCTAACTAACTGAATGCTAAGGAATTGGTTGTCACATTTTGCTGACACACACACAATGATATCACTTCTGAAAACACAAGCTATTTAATTGGATTAACAGCATAATGATTTCTTCCTACATACCCCAGGTCCAAAAGATTTGCAAAAATATTTATATGACAGATGAAGAAGAAGTGGTTCTCTTCACTAGTCTGCTTACCCCTGCTGTGGTCCCCATAGTTGCACATACCCTAATGTTTAGCCTACTTGGTAATTAAGTAGGGTTGTATCCTACTTGGATACAATTAATCTTACATCAATATGGGTGCAATATAGATTAAAATACAGTACTTTCTCTAATCCTAGATTGCCAAAATTACCTCTGAAACTTCTCCTCTTCTCTTAAATTATTAAAAGTCATTGCTTTTCAACAACCAGTTGCTGAACCAGTTTGCTGAATATATATTATTTATAAGGCACTAATCACTAATAGATTACCAAGAAGTAGAAAGTGTGAATTCTGTATTCAGAGTTCATGCCACAGGTGTGGCACTGAGACACATGGGAAAATGACTGTCAGGAGTAGGTAATACATTCACAAGCATTGTCATGGTCAAAAGTTCTTTTTTTGTGCCCAGTTGGTGTGTAGGAGGATCTGGAATGATATTCAAATAAGCAATGTGCACAGCATTGCCTTGGGAATTCTGAGCATGTCAAACGGGAGAGTAAAATGCTGCTTTGATTATACAGTAAAAATGAACGTGGTGGTCATAATAGTAGAGTTAGGAGATACAAGAACAGTAAACATTTACTAATCAGACGCTACATGCCACATGCTTAACATGTATTGTTTCTCATCCTTTCACCTATCCTAGGAATAAAGTGCTATGAGCCACATTTTTACAAATAAGAACTCCCAGGCTCGCATGCCTCAAAGTTAGGAATTCCATCAGAATTCCAAAGTCAAGTCTCCTCTTCTCAGCCACGACACTCTTGAAGACAAAAAATTAGGCTTCAGGTAGGAGACTGGATTGGAAATAAGTGTACCTCATATGAAACTTGATTCAAACATTCAGCCCTAAAGGAAGCATCTGGTTTTTTTTCCTGTAAATCAACCTAGAGCCTTTTGAAGTTCCCCAGCATGTGGAATATCATCACATCAGGTGTTTTTATTCCAGCCATTTGTACAGAGATTTTGAGTTTGTTTAAAATGAGAAGGAAGCAGGTTCCCTCCTTCAGTGCCCAAGATTGTCTAGTTTGTGTGCCACATGTGGGGCGCTTGCATCTCTGGCAAGGCTGGGAACTCTGCTGTTAGGGTTCCAGCACCCTTATAACAACATGCAAGTACCTCCTCAGGCATGTGGCCCCTCAGACCTCCATCCCCTTCTCGGGCAGAGGATTCACCTCACCCTGCTGCTTCCCCAAGATTAGGCTGTCTCCTGCCTTTCAAGACACCCAGAACAACTCTTCTCAGTGGCTTAGGCATCAGGGAAATGCAGAACAGACTAGGATGTGACTGGAAAGCCACCTTTCTTTTGGTCCAGAAATGAAAATTCCTCCTGAGACAAGGAGGCACATGAGATCATGCTAAATTTGTGAAATGGGTGGAGAATGGGAAGGACCTTGAGGGAAAGAAAGCAAAGTAGTATCTCAATGAATCACTCTGTCACATAAACATTGAAGACAAGTAAAATTGGGATAGGCAAAGAGGACAAGACTCAGCCATCTAGGTGTCCTGATGTTGCATTAGCCTGTGTAGTGCCCTGTTACCCAAGCACGGTTCTAGCAACCCAATAGCTGTGTCACACGGCAGGTTGTTAGGAATGTAGACACTCATTGTGCTCCCAACTCCACTAATGAGCACAAATAAATGCTAATAAGTGGGTACTCTCACAAGATTTCCTGGTGACTGGCATGCATACTGCAGTTTGAAAGCCACCGGTACAGAGGGCGAAAGCACAAAGCACGCCCAAGGTGCAGTAAATAGCTCACTCGGTTACAACACAGGGTTTGTGCAAGAGAAGAAGTTTGATGTGCCTAGAAATGATGGCTCAGGAGGATTGAAAGTCATGTTCAAGCAATTAGTTTTCCTGTATTCAGGGGGATCACTGGCATGTTTTGCACCAGTTGTGAAAGAGCATAGTAATCTATAATCTCAAATATTCTCTGAAAGATAAGTCCATCAGACACTTTCAGAAATACATAGGCTTCTTCAGGATGCTGGGAGACCATTAAATGTATTGACATTTTATCATGTAAAGATGTTCCTATTAATGACCCAAAAGAATAATTTTGGCTTTTAGTGTCACTGGGTTCTGCAAAGAGGCAGTGGGAACTAGGAACCCAGGGCTAAGAGAGTTCAATGTTCACAGCCACCAAACAGAATACATAGGGCTAAAGGGGCCCCAGGAAAACGGTATACAACTCTTTCAGGTTTCTGAACACTGCAGTGCGTGCCTTCTTTCACCTGAGGAGTGTTGGGATGCAGAGTGGAACTAGATGTTGTCCTCCAGGTTAGTAATCCGCAACCATCGCTGCACATTAGAATCACCTGGGGAGCTTGAACCACTCCAGTTACCCCACCGTATTCACAGACTAATCAAGCAATTATTTCTAGTAGTGCTAACCATTAGCCAGGTATGGCTAGAATCACAGAAATGCCCTCAAACTGAAAATCCTAGTAAAAGAAAAGATTATTCTGGTTCAGTGTGTGGAATGAAATATGATGGTTACCGTTATTAGGTCCATAATACATGATGGACACTGAAGTCTGAGTTTCACCTGCATCATCTGTTTAGTTGTCCCCCATGTAGATAGTTGCGTGTCCAGGAAGATTCTCACCACAATCCCCAGTTTACGGAACAGCAGAGGCTCAAGGAAGACAATGAGGCTAACTACACTCAGGAGGCAGTTGAGCCAAGATTCAACCCAAGGGAGGAAGATTTAGAGCCTGATCGTTGGTCCAAATCACAAATCCTGACAGTTATTTGTGTGCTGACTTAAGGCTATTGAATACAAAGTATATTTTTAATACTATAAAAGTGTATTATGTGATCCAATCTGTAAATGATCAAACTTACTTTAGCATGGCGGGTCATTTCTAAATGTCATCAGTGCAGACGGTGGTGCTCTGTATATTTC
The DNA here is from genome assembly GCA_004024845.1 of Tonatia bakeri. Taxonomy (NCBI): domain Eukaryota; kingdom Metazoa; phylum Chordata; class Mammalia; order Chiroptera; family Phyllostomidae; genus Tonatia; species Tonatia bakeri. The sequence continues at coordinate 75,796 of PVIA01001311.1, read as the reverse complement.
GGTCATTCAGTGACTGCTTTTTAAATAACGAAGTAAGTTAACTCACGGGGACTTTGTAAAGGAATACAGAGGCATCTGATTAAATCAGACTTACCACCGAAAAATACACATGACAATGTATTTTTAACCACCACTGCCAGCAGCTTCACTTTATTCGGGTTACCTGCAAACGTGGGCTCTTCCCTGTGTTGGGAGTCTCACCTGCTGACTCCACTCCCGCCATACCAGAGTTCCTCAGTCTCGCCAGTCTTTTTCCCGTCTCAAAATGGGGGAGACTTCACAAGTGCTGTCCTCTCCCCTAGACTCACCTCCTCCTACCTGCCTCTCCTCTTTCGACCTAACACCATCACCACCACTCTATGCCCACGTTATATTTTCAAATTCCAATTTAAATACGATTTCTTTGCACCCCTTCCTCCCCTAATTCTTCCTCACTATTCCTCCTTCTTTTCTTAAAATACTTTATCACATGATTCACTATGTGTATGTACTTGCAGGTTTATTTATTTAATAATGGATTCTCCACTCTACTGTGCAAAGACACAGTAATAATGTCTTGAGCAAAGTAATAATGTCTTGTTTACCACTGCAGTTGTAGTGCCTGAAAATACCAGACACTGTAGGTACTCAGGAAAAGCATTGACTGTTAAGTGTTTTTAAGTAGAAGCTGGTTTACTTCCACAAAATAATATTGTTTTCTTAATTCCCAGTCTTCCTAAGTGATCTAAATTATATAGAGTTATATTTCCTCACTTCAGTGTTCTCAACTGATGCTTAAAAATAGATAACCAACTCAATATTTAATGTTTCCATTCAGTAGCCTTTCCGTTCAGTATTTTGAAAGGCCATTTACTTGCAGGAAAGTCACTGAGAATCAATGTAAATTTAAGAAAATTCTCCAGAGACAGAAAGCATCCAGAGAATGAATCCATTTGTGTGTGTACATTTGTGTGTGCATACTCTCGTGTTTTATGATCTAGGGGGAAAATATTTTATCTGAAGTTAATTCCCTAGGATTAATTAATACATTTTGAAAGGAGTGGTTAATTTTAGCATGTAACTACACAACTTTCTCCCACTAATTCACCTTAAGTGACGTCGAGTGATGACTCCACCCCGTGTTAGTTTGGACAGTAGATTCTACTCAGAGCAGAACCAGTGTGTACTCTCAAGAACTTTCTGGGAGATTTTCCTTATTTTCATCGTCTGTCTATCCATTTAGTTCATTGACTTAACAAGCTTTGCCAGCATGTCTACAATGTGCCTCAGTCAGTGCTCCTTGCTGTTGAAAGGCAAAAGAACCCTAAACCAAGGTGTTCAAAGAACTCCTAACCATGTCAAGAGTCTAAGGTAAAACCCAGGATTCGGGGTAGGAGAGAGGTTGGAGTGGGAAAGAATGTTAGAAAGTGAGATACTGAGCACAACCAAGGACCTCACTTTAATAACGCCTCGAAGAACCAGGCAAGAAAAGGAAATGAAAGACATTCTCCTCAGATGGCAAATAGTTACTGAGCTTAATAACAGGATGATCAGCTTTGAAAACATCTGACCTTTGTTTGAATTCTGGTTCTGATATTTATAAGCGTTGTCACTTTCCATGGGCATATTATTAGTTACCTCACTGCGTTCTTACAAAGATTAAAATATATAATATATGCAAAGTGTTTCACATAATAATTCTCAAGAATGTACAATTCTTACAGCTGATTAGAGGGAGAAAATAGCAGTATTAAGTCAAGGAAGAAAGATTCATGGTGCAGGAAAGACCTGAAATTTAGTCACTCATGAATATAAATTTTTATTTAGACCTATTATGTGTCAGATTCTTTGGGTACTGTGTTCAAAAGGATGGACATGATTTCTCAAAGTCTCCATTTTAATGGGAGTAGACACAATTAAGTGTAAAAAGTACAGTTCAGAAGAGAAGAGAGTGAAAGGCTGTAATGTGACAGAGAGAGACTTGACTGGAGTTGGCGAAGCATAGGGATGGCCACCCTGGGGCAGGTCATATGGGACGTGACACATGGACATGCAGCCAGCCATGGGAAGACCCAGGGGAAGGCAGAGCACTCCAGGCAGGGTGGAGTGAATGGCCTGTGTTGATGGAGTGTAGTGAAGGAGGGAGAGTCGTAGAGACGCGGTTCCAAAAGTAATTTTGGGCTCTAACATAGCATGCCTGGGAGGCCAGGGGGCCAAAGGGTTTGATTAGATAAACCTGCTACCTCCCTCAACATTTAACAGGAAGCAGTGCAAGTAAACCACCCTCAGAGTGAAGCCGGAGTCTAAGGGATGAGAACGAACAATGAGACTGGCTAAAATTCGATGTCATCATTTGTGTTAGTTGCTAGAATTTAACTTTCGATTGAAGCAGAGGAAATTCAATGCCATAGTTCCTAGTTTTTCTTAAAGGGTACCCACGGACTGCCAACAGAACTTCATCACCCATCCTAATGCCTTTCTAGGGCTTTCTCTTCCCTTTGGGTTCAGTTTTCTTATTGTTCAAGTCTTAGTGAGGAACTTTTGACAAATCAAGTTCTCAAATCATAAATGTATTATGTTCTTGGAGAACAGCCCTGAGAATAAAGTGTTAGGAGCCAGAATTTATATTTCCAAACAGCCTGTCTGCTCTGTACTTCTTACGTTGTATTACTCATCAAGAGAGTGACCTTACAGTGTTCTCTCTCACCTGTGTCCTTCTGCTTCCCAGGCTCGGGGGCAGACTCAGTTCACATGTGTAGATTCCACACGCATAGCCTTCCAGTGTCGGTGAAGAATGGCCTATTCTTCTTTCAGTGAAAGTAGATATTACTTAAATAACACGTGGATGTTTCCAAACTCATAATGGTCTGTCCTTTGTGTTCTTTACACCACTTTGCAAGAAAAAACGGAACTTTGGAATTTCCCGAAGTTGTCAGAACTTTTTCCTTTCATGAGCTTCCAGCCGCAGCCCCGGTGATGCACCCTGTGACGTTTCTCAGTTCACAGTGAGGCACCGCGTATTTCCCAGGGCTGCGCATGGCCAAAGCCGCACCCTTCCTTGCTCCCTGCGTGGGTGCAGACAGGCTGACTGACCTCTCTGGCCTCCGTTTCCTGTGTGTTTGCGAAGAGTAAATGAGCTCGCATATATTAATTAGCTTATGCACCATGCTCAGCGAAGAGCATGTGCTCCATAAATGCTCATTTCTTCTCCTCAGTTGAGAAAATGTGTGCTTCTGAATTAGGCTAAAACATGGAAGTGACAAAACATGTTCCATAAAAGTTTTTTTAAAAATCAGGAATGTACATAAGCTACCCCTGCCTCCCCGTGATCTAAATCTTTTTCGATCCCCTGTCATTGAAGGAAAATATGTTGAAAAACGCCTCTCCACCCTCTCCTCTTCAAGATGTTTCCTTCTTCCTCAGCTGATGTCAGTGTGAACTTGTTCCATCCAAATGAGTCTTCACCTCAGTGGAACTGTACACACAAATATATTTTGAGGGAATTTATGTCAATGAACTTTAAAACAAAACAGAGAAACAGCCACCACCACAAACCAGACCGTGCTGACGCACTCACAGATGGTAACACTCCGAGGACGGTCAGAAGACCACCGTCTGCCCTTGGACTGCCATCGGCACGTTGCCTGCAGAGAACTGCAGCCTCAGAGGGAGGTGGAAAAGGATTAGAAGAGAGAAGTGATGTAAAAGGATCAGTTCCGCTCCACACACGCAGGATGCCACTCTGCTGAGGACCAGGTCGAGTGTCTTAGTTATGAATTCGTTGGTGAAGGCGTCTGTGATTTGCACCACAAGGAAAGATGAAGAGAACATAAAACCACATTTTAGAATTGCATGTGATGGTGAAAAAATATTTTATTGTTGGTGTTATTTCCTGACAGCTCTGATGAACCTGCAGACTTTTTCCCTTTCTTTCTCCTCCATTCATGCTTCCACGTGTGTCCCTGTGAACATTAACTCTCATGCTAAAAACAAAATAAACACAACATAGTTACTCTGAGTCAGAAGTACTTAACATTCATTTTCATTAGGCCTTCCAAAACTAGGGCGGGTTAAAAGTGCCAGCTCTGGAGGCGGGTTGGCTGAATGTGAATCTCAGCTCTGTCATTACTCACCCTGCAACTTGTGCAAGTGACTTAACCTTCCTTTGCCTCGACTTTATCACTTGACTTAAAAAATGTTGAGGATGATAACAGCACATACTTCATAGGCTGCTCAGTTTTGCAGTTGTAGCAGGAAAGCAGGTATACATAGTATGTAAACTAGTAAACATGACTGTGTTTCCAATAAAACTTTATTTATAAATTGGGATAGGGATGGACTTGGCCAGAGGTCTAGTTAGTCATTTTAGATGTGGAAGGAACTTTAGGGAGCACCTGCTCTGATACCCTCATTTTACGTGAGGCTACTAAGAGACAGGAAGAGGTTGTATCTTATCCAGCTCACCCCTCTCCCTTCCCCCCCAAAAAACATCTCACAGGTAATGTAAAAAAATAAACTAGTTATATTTCTTATATAAGTCTTAATTTAGTTTTCATCTGTCAAGTTCCAATAATGATGTCTTATTTTCCAGAAACAAAGGTTTCCCTACAATGCATCTCTTATTTTCCACTTATCTTGGGTTCATTCTTCAGAAGCAGACCAAGAAAGAAGGATTCTTGGGCAAATAATAAGCAAGTAGGGAAAATAAGGTAGGAAAGGGGGAGGCGGTAAACCAACCAAGGATGAGATTTCAAGCAAAAGCCATTCGGAGCACACATTTGAGCATGATTGCACAGGGATCTCTGGGCTGGAAATTGCTTATGAGTTGTCCCATTCACTACCAGGTAATCAGTGGTTAATGGACATCTTGGGAGGTTGCAAACTCTCCAGGTATTTCCCAGTGGCCCAGAGCTACCCCAGTGGTATAGTGAAGAGGTTGCATACAGAAGATAATCATTCCAAAAGGTGTGTACGTGCGTGCGTGTGTGTCTGGGGGGAGGTGTGGCGAACACAAATGACCCGAGGGCATTTGAGAGGAGCATCAGCATTCTTTTCTTCGTGCACATGAGTTCAGCTCTTCGGAGGTGGACCACAGAGATTCCTGCTGTAAGCTAGATGTTTATAGAAAGTTTCTTGTTTCATCTGTAAATATTCATATGAATTCTGTATTTTACTTTAATAGTTCCATGATTACTTGAGGGTCTTTCTAAATCTATTTGCTATCTTCAAAGGTTGTTTTAAGTGATAGCTGATTTTTTTAATCTTTACATTTTAGCTTCTTTTCTACCATCACTCTCCCACTGCACTTCCACTCCTAGTACAGCTTCAGTTTTAGGCAAAATAACACCATAATGGTTTTCTCTTCTTGTGTCCTGATTATATTTTCCTTTCCTTAATGGAAGGATGGAAGGGGGCAGGCAGCTTTCTATATAGCACTCCCCAAAGGAAAAGAACTCAGCTCCCAAAAGCAAAAAAGAAAAAAAAACACAATTAGCTGAGCATGCTTTGTACTGTTAAGGTTTCTTTCAGTAAATTCTTAGTGCTTTTCCAGTCTAAGGTTTTTTATTTTATTTTTCCAAGATTTTTAAATTTATTTTTAGAGAAAGGAGAGGGAGGAAGAAAAACAGGGAAAGAAACATCAACATGTGGTTGCCTCTAGTATGCCCCCAACTGGGGATCTGGCCTGCAACCCAGGCATGTGCCCTGACTGGGAATCGAATCGGCGACCATTTGGTTCCCAGGCCTGGCACTCAATCCACTGAGCCACACCAGCCAGGACTCCTTCCAATTTTTTGGAATTTTTTCCAGTCTAATTTTTAAAGAATCTAAGATATAAGACTTCTTCCCCAAGTCAGTTCACCTTCACACTAACATTAAAATGCACCATGATGCTATGTGGTTCCTTCCAAATACTCTCCTGTCCCTTGAATATAGAGATGGCATAAAAGACTCTCTCAAATCACTAGTGCCTTTTCCATGATATGAGAAGTATTTTGTTTGCTTTCTTTTCTGGTAAAGATCTTACTGCATTTTCCTAGTACTGGGTCTTTTATTTCCTTCTCTATTGTTCCATATTCCATGACTCACTATTTTTTAGGTTTGTCTATGGCCGCTTTCATGCTACTACTGCAGGATGGACTAGCCGACAAAGGCTAAAATATTTACTATGAGAAAAAGTTTGCTGCTCTCTGATCAAAATGATGTGGCAACTATCACATTGTTGATAACTGATCAGAGGGTGACCGGATCCCTGGGTGCCCTGTGTCAATCTACATGATTTGAAACCCACATCCTGATATCTGTGTTCTCCACACATTGGCTGTGTTGGCCAGCCATTTATCTCTCTACCTTAGCCAGACACTGATTTCAACAAACAGGAAATTAACATCAAACTTTCCCATCACCCAGTAATAATTATAGTATGTTACCCATTTTTAAGGTCCATTGTAAATAGCACTTTTTTCAGTAAAGGCTTTCCCATTTAATTCCAACCAATTGTGACCTCTTTTTCCTGCAAACTCCTTGGGTTATGTTCTTCTTAGTTTATGCCTTTCTTACAACATTAATATTCTATTGCTTAAAGTAATCACTTTTACTATCTTTCTCACCCTGCTATGATTTAGCTTGGGGAGGAAGATGGTCTAATTCATCATTTTCCTGTTTGCAGAACCAAGCACATTTCTATGTGCATGGATGCTCAGTGTAGTCATTGAATTACTGGACTAGATTTTGTCATCGCGTGTCATAGAGAAGAGCCTGTTGCCTACTGATGTTCAGGTTTACTTCACTTTTGGATGCTGATCACTCACACTAGTGACTTCTGATGATCATACACACTTAAGAAGGCCCACATTTCAGTCTAAGCTCTAAGAATATATCTTATACAATTTTTGCAGATTGTTTCTGCCCAAATTATTTAGTCATAGATTCCCAAATGTTTGCATACCGCCTACATTATTTTTGTCAAATCCACATACCACCTGCTCTGCTTTTTTATCAATATGTCCTTAAATTTACACAGCTATAACTTAAATAAATATATTTAAAAGAAAGGTCATATCACCACCTTTTATGGCATTCCAGTATTACTGACCACAAATTGGATATATCCATAATGATAAAGACCAGTGGTTTGCATCTGAAGACTATTTTCTCTCAGTGTCAATGGACAAGGAACAAGTTGTAGAGGAATATTGATGGCATCCTGGCATCAAACCGTGACTTTCTTTGTGACTAGATCAGGATGGAAAGAGAGCTGAGGCAAGCCCTAATACTTCCCTGTTTAAGTCTCTGTCCATGCAGTATCCGAAACCATCTCTGGGACCATCCAGGGTCTACAGGCCACCTTCTGGATAAACTGCATGTTTGGACCACACCAACTCCCCCGAGGTGTCGCTGCTTTTTGTTGATATGTCATTGGCTCCAATAGCCAAATCGCTTAATTCTTAACTCACATTAAGATCAATTACATTTAGCAAAAAAAAAAATCCTCATATAATCCAATTAAAAATAGGCATTTTCCCAAGGGAGATATATGAATGGCTCACAAGTATATGAAAAAAATGCCCAACGTCACTAATCATTAGGGAAATGTGTGTCAGAAGCCAAAGTGAGATAGCAGCCCATTGCCTGTTAGGGTGGCAGAGTGGCCATCACCAAGAAGAGAAGAGATAATGAATGCTGTTGACGATGTGGAAATAGGGAACCCCTGTGCACTGACGGTGGGATTGTAAATGTGTAGCCGCCATGAAAAACAGTATGGAGGTTCCTCAAATAATTTAAAAGTAGAACCGCAGTTCCATATGATACAGCAATTCCACTTTGGGGACTATATCCTAAGGAAACAAAACACTTGTATGAAAGGTAGCCACAACCCTGAGTAAATAGCAGTAGCATCTATAGTAGCCAGGACGTGGAAACAGCCTAAGTATCTATCAGCAAATGAATGGATAAAGAAGTTGTAACACATATGTGACAGACAAAGAAAAACAATGAGTTCACTTATATGTGGAATCCAAACAACAACAAACTCATAGGAAAAGAGAGATTTGTGGTGATCATAGGCGGGTGTGGGGGGAACTGGATGCAGATCGTCAAAGGCACACACTTCACATTGTAAATCAGGATGAAGGATGTGACATCCAGCACGAGGACCACATCCAGCACAAAGACCACAGTCAGTCAGCACTGCTGCACAATGTATTTGAAAGCTGCTAAGAGAGTCAATGCTTTGAGTTCTCATCACATGAGAAAACTTTTTTTGTGTGTGCTTATAGAAGATGATGGATATTAACCAAATTTATTGTGGTAATCACTTCACAGTATATGTAAATCGATCCTTATGCTGTACAACTCAAACTTATACAATGCTGTATGTCAATTATAGCTCAATAAAATGGGAAAATTTTTTTTAAAGACAAGTTACATTTAAAACAATAAACATGGGTAGACATTGGTTGATAGGCTTTCTCGCCTACAAGGGACCAACTTTACCTGCCAGATGCGATACCTCCTAGGAACTCTGCCACTCACACCCTCAGTCACTGAGCCTAAAACCAAACTCAGCTGCTCAGGAACTAGGGACTGAACAATCTCCATACATTTTCTGTTAGGAGAGAATTATGTCAAAACAAACATAAGGAAAAAGTGTTCATTAATACCTATTCTCCAGGTTTCCGATTTTAAAAAAATCACTCTAACAGACTCTGCCTACTTCTCCATTTCTCCATTTTCTGAAGTGAAGCTTTTCTTAATAATGAAACCTCTGACACTTGCAGAAAATAGTGAAACAGGGATAATATCAGAACTTACCTTACAGTATTTTGTGAAAATTAATGAGGTGTAGAGAGGTTAGAATTTAAGGTCAGAAGAGGTCATTTAGTATCAATAATGACTTATGTTTTATCATTATGTTACAAACAAAGGTCTCTTTTTATTGTTAAGGAAAATCATATGTTAACATCTAATTAAGAAACTATCCTTTGATTATTAATATGGGAAGTATTATATTTAGTTGCTTAGACAGCAAAAGGTTTGTTGTGAAATTTATTTATTCAACAAATATTGATAAGGTCTTACTATGTATAAGTGGAACTAATGCAATCATTTGACATTAACATTACAACTTTTTACTATAGGTCTCAGTTACCCAAATATTCAGTTATTAAGGACCTTTTTTCCCTAGCCACTCTTGTTCATAATTTTGTTAAATTGTTCCTTTGATCCTTGCATGTATTTACATGTGTTTATTCAATTACACCATGATTATTTTTAAAGTTCTCGGGGTGATTGTTTCACAAATGACTATGTGAGTTGCTAAAATATCAAGTAGTAATCATCTACCTTTGACATAAATCTGAGAGACTGAATACCCTGGACCGATGTACTAATTCATTTACTTTCATTGTCTACTCTTGAGGACATTCACGCAAGACAGATACAGTGAGGCGAGGTCCTCCTAGTCACATCCAAGTCCCTATGTCACAAAATCTTTATCTAAAATTTGTGGTTAGTAACAACACCTCTTCTACCTGTGGTAGAAATCTACCACAGGGCATCATCTGTACAAATCTACTGTAGTGGCTTTATCTGTACAGCATTCATTCCTTCCTTTCTGGTAACAGTGCATTAACGATCTTCCTTTGGGTAGTTATTCTTCAACCATTCATAGTTCACATGGTTTGGATATGGTTTCCCCCAGCGTCAGGGCTGGGGTGAGACCCAGCCCACCAACAGCAGCGAGAGATAGGTCGAAGATGGCGCCATAATCCAGGTCCCCACAGACCGCCCCATCTTGTATTTCTGGTGGACTTACTGAACTGCTCATCTCCTCGGGGTTGCTAATTGAAATCAGAATAGCAGCTGATGGTCATCTTTCGAAGGGAGCCTGTCTGAGAATGAAACCAACTTTCATAAAATCAAATTCCGCAGTGAAATCGTTTGGCCTCTGAATCCGCCTGCACTGAAAGCTGAACACCCTGGACTTCTTCAGTTGCCCGATCTAATATTCACTCAACTGGGTTGAGTTTGGTTTCTGTCACTTTCCACCCCCAAGAGCACTAAATAATACATGACCAAGTGATACTCTTCAATGAAATAAATGAGTAATCGTTGGTGTTTATCATAGAGTGAGTAAACTAGTAACGAAGCACTCAATAAACACTGGCTGTGACTAAAAATTTCAGTTATAGTTTATCAATCACTGAGTGCCTCAGTCAAATTAGGTAAATGCACTGTGTTTGGGGAATAATAAAAATAAGAGTAAAAACCCCCTGTAGAATTGGCAAATGGAGATGTTTGCAAGGGGGGTTTAACAAAGCAAAAACAAGAAAAGGAAGACACCACAACTGGCTTTAGATGCATGGAAGTCAGGAGAGACTGACTGCGAGGGCGGATGGAGACGACCGGTGCTTTTTGATACTTTCACATGCCCAGTCCTCTAATGTTTGCAGGCCCCTTGACACAATATAAAGCAGGAAAGGTACCTGTCCCATATAAAATTTAAATGGGTGCAATTATAGACATGGTTTTATATTTTATAGGCACTTAATTAAACATTAACTAATTTGTACATCACAGTTTGCTTTTTAAATATGGAGCCAATGTGTACATTTTTGAACATTTGTATATTTTTATAGGCCCTCAAAACGCATGTAAAGCCGAGACTCTTGCTCATGTATCTAGTAGATAAATAGCCCTGGCATAGAGAGGTGTGTCAGGAAAGGACTCAGACGGATGTGACTCACATTTTGGAAAACTCTATTTTACACATTGGCTTACCTATCCTTGACCATCTCTCAGTGGCCATTCCTAAGAAACCAGATGGTGAGAGATTCTAAAAATGATTCCTTAGGACCTTGAGTGTCACTGCTTATACATCAGTTTTGCTCATGTATTTGTATTGATAAGGCATACCTCTTCTCCCCCGTCAGGTCTTGAGAAGCAGCAGGTAAAAAGGAATTTCTCCCACTCCAATCTTTCCTAACAGAATGGGTCTGGTGTGTCATTACTGCTGAGACTGTGTGTAAACATAATTAGAGTCCCCATGGTGTCAGAGTTTAGGTAATGTCCTCACCTAAACATTTTACCTTGATTTAGAGCATCAGTAATTACATTTTGTATTTAAGGCACTTTTCTGTCCTTTCAAAGATCAGTTAATTTGAGGTGGTACTAAAAGGTATGAATATACCTTTCAAACAGTGTTCAGCAACACCTCTCGGCAGTTAGGTTCAGAGATGCTTTGGAGTAAACCTTTATTTCTGTTATGTTAACTCAGTGGCTGAGATAAGTTGAGAACCATAGAGGAGATAAACCTAGGAGAGTTTTATTAAGTCATGCAGTTTTTAGAGGGCCTGAGTCATTCCATATTTTCTTATAAACTGTGTAATTTTTTAACTATTTAACCTCTGCTTCTGTGTCCTCATATATAAAATGGGGATAATAGTAGTTAACATTTCATAGGCGCATATCTATATCTATATCTACATCTATATCTATATCTATATCTATATCTATATCTATATCTATCTATCAATATAGTAAGGATTAACTATGTCAATATACTCTCTATATAGCATTTGGAACAGCATCTGACATATTGGTATTATTTTATTATTACTACATGTTATTTTTTAGTTAAAAAATTAAATGGATTTACATGCCATCAGACTTACTGTGGTCAAGCAGTTTGTAGAAACTCAGTTTTAATGTTAGTGCTGCCTGCTGAAGGAGAGACAGCCAGGACTCAGTGGGCATAGAATTCCCATTTTGAATTCAGCAGAGTTACACCTCACTGAGCCACGAGCCCATAATTTGGAATTTATAGTCATTTAGGAGTAATTTTATTTTCCAGTGTCTGTGAAGGCAGTTTTTGCAGACAAATAAATAAAATGTATTTTTGACTAGCAAATGGAGAAAATATTCCTTAGCACATAAAAATAAAGGTGCATTCATATATAAGTTATATGAAGAGGTTATTTTAAAATGGTTCTTATTTGTATATTACAGTGCATCCAGGAAGCTGTATATTTGACAACACTTTATTGGTAATTTGTAGGTTTGTGCTGTTGTATGTTTGAAAAGTAATAGACTTGTATTTTCTTTCTATGTATTACTTCTGATTTCTCCCTATTCTTCATTATTACAGAAATTTTTGCACGGTATTTAAAAACAACCCAATCAATATTCAAAGAGATCCATTATTCACTTTTTAAAAGAATAATAAACACGAATGTTTAAAAGATTTAAAATGTTAAATAGGTAACCTACATTCCATGAGGAACCCACCCCGCCAAAACCATCGTCAGCAGTGAAGCAGGTTGGGGAAGATGGCTCCAGTGCTGTGGGCACTTCCCATCCCCGCACAGGCCAACGGCTCTGGTACGGAGTGCCTCCTGATGCCCCTCCCCACAGAGTCACCTGCGTTTCTAGGGAGGGAATTGCAGTAGCAGAGGGACAGAGTAACTTACATTTTAGATTTTACACCATGAGCATGTAATATCTGTTCACACATGTAGAACATTTTTAAGGATTTAACACTGCTGACTAGTCCTTCCTTATCAGAACGGTCTCTGTCCTTGGCTTTGATTACACCACAGGAGTCTTCCTCCCACCCATGGGCCAGTCCTGATTTGACTCTTCCGATGGCCGTCATTGTCCTTTGCCAGAAGATTCTCTTCTAAATCCTCCAGTCTTATTCTGTTCTTCCTCCCTGGATCAGTCTGATGTGCTCCCGTTATTTCAGTTCTTTACAAATTCAGGATCCTCCAATACACACTCATTCATTAAAACATATATATTAGGTTTCTACTTTGGGCACAAGGGACTGGAAGACAGCAGTCAGCAAAGCAGATGACAATCTCTGTTTTATTTTGAGCTTTCATTCCATGCAAGAAGATAATAGCATTACAATAGGTAAAATAAAATGCATTAAATAGTAATGCATTCCAAGGAGAAAAATTAAAGCAGGTAAGAGAAATAAAGTATCAGGATTGAACATGAAAAGTATGTATTGGCCCCAGCTCACCCCTTGGTTCTGAGCTTCAGGTGCCTGTACCAGAATGTCCAGTGTGCCCTGAATGGCCAGCCTGGATAAGTACCTTAAAGCTACCGTGACCCAAACTCAATGTGTCATCCCCATCGACTTTATTCTGCCACCTCCACTGGCTGTGCACACCAGGAATGTGTGAGTCATCCTTGAATTCTTCTCGCTCATCCCCCATCCCATCTGTCACAGAGTTTGGCCACAGTTCTCCCACATAACTCCAGCCACTGCTCTCCAGCCTCACGGCCACTCTCCTCATTCAGACCAGAGACACCTCACCCCTGGATTCCTGGGGATTCCAGACCCCCTCCAGCCACTACCTCTCCCTCCAGGGTGATTAAAACGCATCTTGGCACTCCTCTTCCGCAACAGATCAGTGATCCCAAACTGGTCCTGCTCAGCTTTCCCACCACATCCTTCGTAAAGCTTCTCTGATCCTTGTCCTCTAGTCTGCTGCTCTCCTTCATTCTTCATTGCACCATCCTCTTTTGGCCCAGGATATTTGCATATACTTATTTCTTCTTCCTGCAGTCTTCTTTGCCCAGCTCTTCATCGGGCTTGCCCATCTTTTAAATCTTAATAGGAGAATCACTTCATTGGGCGAGCTTCATCCAAATCCTCAAACCGAGTCATGTGCACCAACTATGGATTCCTAATGTCCTATTTGTCCGCATTTGACAATGCATGCTACACCTGTTATTACTCCTATAAGGGCTCTTTCCCACTCTGCAGAGCAAGCTGCAAGTGGATAGGGACCCTATCAGCCTTTTCAACACATCACCCAAGAGCTTATAGAAAAATGTCTGACATAGAGTAAGTGCCCAACATGTATTTACTGAATGAATGAATGAATGAATACTAGAGCACAGATTAATAGCACATGGCTACTGATGGCTTTTACTTGGCATTTATATGCTTCACACTCAGAGATGATTTTGAATCATGATCTCTTAAAAGTGCCTGCATTGTGGCTTCTCATTGTATTTCTGGGACTGTGGAGGATGCTTTCTAACAATGGACACATCTCCAGTTTCCAGCAGTGCCCTCTCTTGCACGTTTTTGTTCACATTCTCACATTCCTAGCAGTGTGGTCAGCAGTCTTCCAGAGAGATGTCCTGGTGTTGATTCTGCTGTACAGTAAGGGTTCGCCATAGGTATAAGTTAACATTGGATTTCAAAACTAGTAGGAATCTCTTTTTAATTACATCAGTTTTAGCTATTGGTAAGAGATATCCTTGAGATGTTACCACACAAAGAAAATACATAATTTTTTATCTTTTCTCCTTTGATTGCCACTTGGGTCTTGAATACATTTTCTTCTTAACCTTACCTTAGTTTCCTTGATGCTCCTCTCTTCTCAGGCTAATCTGTGATAATTGCACCAAATTTATGTCCGCTCACTCTTTATAGATTAATGTTATTAAACCTTGTTTGCTTTCCTGTCCACTCGTTATACCTCATGCATTAAAACATGCTAATATTTATTAATCACACACCAAATGCTATGAATATATCTGTCATTCTACAACAATCAAATGGAGAAGGTACTATGATTATTTTCATTTTCAAAGAAGAGGAAACTAAAGTTTGGAGAGTGTAAGTGACCTGCCCAAGTCACAAAGGTTACTAAGTATTTAAACTGAAATGCGAGCTCAGAGTTAGGCCTCTAGTTCCTGGGCCGTCACCCTTGTTATTTTCAGTGGATGACAGCATTTGTGGTTTTGTTCTCTTTACTGAATTTTGGTCTTTCAACCTAAACTGAAGTGGGTCTAAGTGCAGAGGGGTGGGCAGTGCAGGTGGTGCCACAGATAACTAACTGCCAGTCAGAAGGAAGATCCCATTTGGGGTGTTGTCCAGAGGAAGAGATTTCTGGGGCTTTACCTTGGTTTACCAAGGGTTCAGACCACTTAGGAATCCTCTGGGTATAATGTCAACCATCTGAACTTGGGTTTTCTTCAATATAGTCAGCTTGTGTAACAGATTCCCATTGTGTATAAGAGGGGGGAAAGGAAAATTGACAATTTTCCTTGGCCATTGGTATACATTTTGATTTCTGTAATTTTCAACCCAAGTGATTAAGGGATTACAGATAGGAGAGCTACAGATTTCAATTCTTCCCCCTCACCCCCGTGTGTGTGTGTGTGTGTGTGTGTGTGCGCGCGCGCGTGCACGTGTGTGTCTTTGGATAGACTCCCAGGTGCCTTGCAGCCCTGAAGAACACCGGACTGGAGGTGAGCACGGTTACGGTGCTGTTTTACCTGTCTCTCATGCAGACGCACCCTTGGCCAGCGAAGGCACACAGCTCTCCCCTTCCTGCTGTCTCTCCAGCCCCAGGGAGCTGCAGACTTCCCGCCTCACAGCCCTCCACACTTCTCTTGAAGTCGTTCCCTGGCTGCCCCAAGTGAGCCTCTGACCTACTCATGCATGGAGTCGTGTGGTCAAGAAGTAAGTGGGGCATGTGCAGCCCCGACCAGGACCTGAGGAGTCACAGTGGCTACAGAACTGCTAGCCTGCCGAGCAACCCCAGGCCACTGCCGCCTATCCCAGGCGCAGGGGTCCCCTTCTCTCTCCAGACTCCAGCGGGCTACCCTGGTGCAGAGTGCGCCCCCCGTTTCCTTTGCAGCCTCTGAGGGCTCCCCCTTAGAGACCAGCCTTCAGTGGGCCCGTCAGGGACCTGAGAGTCAAGGCTGTCTAGCCTAGTAGTTAGGAAACCAGGCACTGGAGTTCAGTCTTGGTTCCATTTGTAAACACCAGTTGACCTTGGGCAAGTTCCTTTGCTTCAACATGCCAGTTTCTAAATCCATAATATAGGGAAACTGAAGTGATGGCTGAACTAGGATTGTTGTAAAAATTAATTAATGAAGCACTCCTTTCACGTAGTAGGCACTCAATTAATGGTAAAGATGATTAAGAGGAGGAGGAGTTAGAAGTTAAGCTTTGGGTCCGGAATGTAGGTTAGACCTCAGACTTTTCAAGGAGTAGGGGGCAGGGAGCGTAGCGAGAGCATCTGCCCTCCACCCCCTCCACCCCGCCCCTCCCCGTTCCAAGATAAACTCGGGAGTGCCCGGAGAGCCTTGGGTCCCAGCTCCTTCAGGCAGTGCGGCTGCCCCGAGCCTGTAGGCATCTCGGGGCGCCCGCAGCACTGGCGGCACTCTTTTTACCACGGGCTGCGAAAAGACTTCTCCCAGTCTCTCCCCCTTTCCAGCTCCCGAGCACACTCCCGTTTCCTCTGGGTCTAGGTGACCTCAGCCCGCTCGATCCAGCCTCAGGCGGGAGGGAAGAGGCAGCTTTGGGGTGTGTGAGTCCCCCCGCCCTGGGCCCGGGAAGAGGAGAAAAGACGAGGTGGCGAGGAGACCGCGGTTCCTGGGGCGGCGCCTGAACCCGTTCCTTATTTTGCCTGCATTCTAAGGACCGCTCTTGGCTTTAGGAACCCCGAGGCTCAGCCCCCCGAACAGCCGGGTGTCCCTCCGGGCTGGGGCTGAAGCCGGGGGCGCCAGCCCCGCCCGCAGCAGCAGTGGGCGGCGAGCGGAGGCCCGCGAGGTAAGGAGGGGCGGGTGCGGGCCGGGAGTGTGGCTGCACGTGCGCGCGTGCGCGCCTGCGTGTCCTGAGAGGGCGTGGGGGCCCGCCAGGCGCGTTCCACTCCACCACCTGCCCTCCCCGTACCTAGCCGCCGCCCAGCCCCTCGCGCCCCCCGCGCCCCTCTCACTCACGTTAGGGCACTGGCCTCCTGCACCCCCAACTCCTTCCATATCCCATCACCCCTCTTCAAACCCCACCCTCCCTACTTATTAATTTCCCACTGCAGAAGCAGACCGAAACCTGGAGAGGCGGCGTTGCCTCTCTGCTCCCCTCGCCACCCCCTCCTTCTGCTATAAATAATCCGGACTAGCGGGTCAGGCGCGTCACACGGCGAGAAACCGGGACCCCGAGGTGTTCTCGGGGAATAGGGGGCAAAGGGTGAGGAGTAGGAGAAAGAAATTGCTCGTGAGTAGTGAAGAGAAGCTTGCTCCTAGACTCTGAGAAAAGACCAGGCGGCATTTTATTCCTCTTGCCTTTTTCTGTCTTCCTTTATAATTTTTTGGTGTCTTTTTTATTCTCCACCGAGCCCCCAATCCAACGGATTGCTCAGCACTCCGCCCATTGGTTTATTTCCTCCCTCCCCCCACCGCACAACCCCCACCTCCAGCACCCCGCTCACCCCAGGCTGGGGATGCTCTTCTCCCAGGAAAGAAAGTTCGAACTCCTCTCCCCATCTGCTTGCTGAGACCAGAAGTGGTCTCCCAGGCACCATCTTCCGCTCGCACTCCACACCTGCTGTCCCCTAAATTTCTAATCTGGTTTTGCATATTTAAACGGACACACACACACACACAACCAAAGCCCAGGAGGTGCAATACTGCCTTCCGCAACTACCGAAACTTACCAGCCACTCCAGTTGTTTTTGTCTGAAGGAAAGGACAACAAAGATTTTTACTCTGGGTCTTCTTGTGGGGTGATTCTTTTACAGCATTCAAATATGTATGTGTGACACATATACATGTGTTTCCTTTTTCCCCTTTAATTTTATTTTTATTTTTATTTTTTTTTTCTTAGCAAGAAAATCTGCTAGGTCCCAGGCAGTCGCTGCTGCCCCTTTGATGTTTTGGTACGCCGTGCGCATGCGCGTCCCATTAGAATTACTGCACTGGGCAGACTAAGTTGGATCTCCTCTCTCCAGTGAAACCCTCAATCCCATCAAAAACTAAAGGGATGTGGAGAGTCCGGAAAAAGGGCTACTTTGGGATTTGGTCATTTCCCTTGATCATCGCCGCTGTCTGTGCGCAGAGGTAAGTGTGCCCACCTTTTCTCTCTTTCCTTTCTCACTTTGAAGGGCTCAGCCTGCCTACCTCTGTAAACCGGGATCTGTAGTGAGGATCAGATGGATGCTGAAGACGCGGTGCCTGCTGCCTTACTGATGCCTGTTTATTGTCTTTTCTCTCTTTAGTGTCAATGATCCTAGTAATATGTCCCTGGTCAAAGAGACGGTGGATAGACTCCTGAAAGGCTATGACATTCGTCTGAGACCAGATTTTGGAGGTAATAGGGTTGCCTTGGAAAAATCAGAAACACCCCAGCTATCGCCTCAGCTGTCTTTTGAGCTTTGTGTTCACGGTCTCTCCCCTCTCCCTCGTCGGGGTGGATGTGCTATACTGAATGTGTCTCTGTGTTACCACATTGAGAAACTGACCCAAACTTAAGCCGATTTGTCACTAGCACTTAGATGATCTTCCCGTGGGTATTCAGAGACCCTCTTAGCGGGTACTGGTAATAACTGTCCTTCGGCTTCACTGTTATAAATCCATTGCTTCACTGTCTTTGCCTTGTTCAGATACAAATCTCTTAAATTTAGTTAATGGTGTACCCAGAGAACCTGGCTTAAGGAAGGCTGTCATGAACATTTTTGAGGACAAGATGTGCAGACAGTCGGTTGAAAAGTGACATTAACCCCCTGTGCCTGCCTACTTTGGAAGAGTTGTGACCACAGTTTAAATTGGCTGGTGTCTGGATATTATCCAGTCCTGGAAGCCTCGTTGCATGGGGTACTGGAGTGGGGGGAGGGGAGGATTGAGGGGCTTGGAGTGTAGTGGGGTGAAGGGCCAGGAGCCTCTCTCACTGCAGCTTTAGAAACCCTGATATGCCCATTTAATTTTGCCTCAGAGTCTTATGAAGCTCAGAGAGTTAAAAACCTGCACACAGAAGCTGTGGGGGTGAATGAGGAGGAAGGTTTTAACGCAACACATAAAATTCCCTTGGGCTAGAATGTTCTTGTGCTTTTGTGAGTTGTGTGTGTTCTCCTGCTGAGACATCTACATATGTAGACAGGGCTGGAATCCCTCGCCCATCAGGACACGTGTGTGCATATTCAGTACAGCATTTCCTAGAGGAGCTCCTGCACCCTTTTAAAAGAAGGAGCAGGGACTGGAAGAATTTGAGGGTGAGCAGTGGGGAGGGACTTGGAACCGAGTGTCCCATTCCCGGGGTACAACTCTTGCTAAGAATGAATGAAGTTCTGAGAAATCACGTGGCTGGCCATCTTGGTTTGCAGGTCCCCCCGTGGCCGTGGGAATGAATATCGACATTGCCAGCATCGATATGGTTTCTGAAGTTAATATGGTGAGTACTGAGGTTTCTGGCCGTGTGTCCACAGACCTCCATTGGGGATAAGGAGGAGAAAGGAGCCAGCCAGTGGGGGTGGAGTATGTGTGAGTGTGTGTACGAAGTGGGGGCAAGTGCAGGGGATTTTGGTTTGGAACTCACTGTGTCTGTGGCTTCAGAGGCTGCTCTTTCTGGTCCCTAAGGATTTTCCCAGCTTGGTTCAAACACTTGGGACTTGGCATAAAGCTAGTAAAATGCATCACTCATTCACATGCAAAACACAGCCACATGCAGGAGACCCCCTGCAGAAGCCACATTTCCTGAGGTTCAGTTGGAAATCAGGTTCATCAAGTGATATTCTGGGCTTGGGGTGGAGTCAAGTGAAGAGAGGAGGGTTTTGATTTAACATTTAAAAGAATATTACCTGCAAACCAAACTGTTGAAAAGAGACTGAATAAATGCCCCAGGGAGCATTCAGGTCCACTTGTTGCTTTCAGAGATGTCCTTTTTACTCCTGAGGAGAAGCTCCCCACTCAGCTCCTTTAAGCCCCCCTACAACCAAAATAGTAAAATAAAAATTGGCCACCCTCGTTTTCAAAAGCCAGGCTCACACTCATGTATCCTCTCTGATTACTTCTGCAGTGTTATTCACCTTCTGTCCTAAGCTTGTATAATTTGTGGAAAGCAGCACTCCTCAGTGGCTACCTCCCTGGACTTGAGGCAAGTGCTTTAAAAAAAAAAAAAAAAAAAAGCCTCGGTGTTCCCAACTGGGAAACACTTGTGGGGGATAGCTTCGTGCAGGTGCGCCCCCTGCTGCCCATGCTGGGGCACTGCAGACATACAAGACAAAGACGAGTGTCCCAGATACCCCCACTTACTTGTGACTTTTCTACTTTGTGTTTTGAAGTTTTCCCCTTTGGAAAAGTTTTTCTAGAAAGGCTACATTTGAGTGTAACATTACTGCTTTACTTTCAATTCTGATGCCACAAAGCACATTCCTCAGAAGATTTGGTTGTGGTATGGTTCTGCCTAGAAATGGAATGCATTGTTAAAGAAGAGGTAGTTGTACCTAAGGTCTGAAGCAAAACATGTTGAAGCCAGCCATCAGGACTTTAAAGATAGGACACTTCCTAACTCGAGCCCGGAGCTCTGCAGTGGGTTTGCTCTCAACGTCACACACGTTTTTGTATTCCCAGAATGCAAATGAAGAGGAAGCTCAGATAACCAGCCCCGATCCTCTACACACTGTCCAAAAGATTCTAAAACATCTTATAACTGCTGGAGGCAATATTCAACTATTTCAGTAATGTTTTAATGACTTGTATATCCTTGTTTTGTAATTATTGGGTAAGTTTTTACCATGTAGGATACAACTAAAGGCAATATTGGGTGATTTGGAACCTCAGGTTTCCCACACATTTTGAAAAATCTTATGTGGGTAGGGAATATTTCTTTTTTAGGAAACTAATTTCTCAGATATACAAATATCTGCTCCTGTGGGATTTTAGAGTTTTTTCATCAGTGTATATTTTGAGTTTTACTGTAAAAAAAATTTTAAATGTCCTAATGTTGGCACCTCCTAAATCCCAGGTACTTGAATCTAAGTTGTGTTGTTAGGTGTGCCCCAGTGTGATTGAATTAGAATTCTCTCTTTTGCATTTTGAATTATTTATGCTCCTTTCTCCTCCTCAGTCTCATTTTACCACCTCTCCCTTTACAGTGTCACAAACATGGGCTTAGGAGAAAAAAATAAGAAATATGTAGAATCCAGAGACAGTGATGAATGATTAGAAGTTGCTGCAATACATTAACTAAGAACTTAGATGTATTACATTCCAAATTGTTTAGAATGGGATTTTTTTTTCTTGTTAAGTTTTGTTCAATTTTTTTTTTACCTGTATGCAGCATTTTGGAGAGGTTTCTGAATCAAACACAATGCCAAAGACTGGCTAGTCAAAATATAGACCCAGCCAAAGTGAGGTGTCATCTCTTAAAGTTATTTGCTGTTGCTGAAAAATCATGGGATGTTGAAAGTGTAAAAACAAATGTCAGGTTGTAAATAGGACAGCAGTGCAGCCTTCATGATTAGAAGCAAGTGTTTAAAATTCAGATTCCCTTCTTAGCCTAATGCCATCACACGTGGACTTGTCCAGACACATTTTGACTTGTCAAATGCACTTATTTCAGCTAGCAACTGTAGTGACTTTAAATTAATCTTTCAAAGAAAAATTTTGTAATGCATGCTGTTTTATTTAAATATGGTTATTTGATTTGAAGCAACAGATGGGAAATTCCGTCACTGGTGTCTAAATAAAGCAAGATGTTTGTAGCATTTTGCCCTCATATACAGGTCTAAAAGGAGTAAGATATTTTGATCAGATTCAGTTCTGACAGAACGGTTGATGGATTATTTAAGTGAAACCTCAAAATTGATTAACACACACGTTTCTGCCTTATTCTTCTTTGTAGCCTGCAACCTCTGGCCATTGTAACTTTCTTTTATTATGCCAAATCTTCCTCTGAAGAATGGTCGGCACCAGACCATTTGTTGATTCATTCGTACCAAAAGAACAAGGCCGGTGTCAGTGTGGTGATCCTGGTAGACGACAATGCTAGAAAAACCCTGAACTGAATCAGGAGTCTGGGGCGCTAGCCCTGCTGCTGCTGTTTGGTCATCCTGAGGGAGTGACTCACCTGGTATAGGGAAGTAGTAGTTTCATTTTACCTGTTTCAGGTGACCACTAGAGTTAATGAAATGATGTATGTAGAAGGCATCTGTGTTATATGAATGTAGCCTGTGTAGAAGACTGAATGCCAGGCTGTCACTCAAGAAACTCAGTGTCCATTCCAGCTGCTTCCCTAAGTGAGGATGGGTCAGTAATGTACACGACTAGGTCTCGGTTCCCTTATGTTTGAAATGAGAGGGGACATGCTAAGTTGATTTCCAACTCAAAGTAACACGTGTCTCTGGTTTGATTTATTATGTAATCGCTCTGTTGGGTACAAAGAAAGTCTAGGAAAACTTGGAAAATCAGCACAGACCAAGGAAAATGCAGAAATCCCAAATGATATGCAGTCCTGAGTTCTTACTCAGGAGAGTGATAATGGCATCTGACTCAGTCATGTGACTCAGGTTGGCTCAATGGAATGTCTTTGGAAGAACGTGATGTCAATTAGAATGCTCCTGGGCAGAAAGCTTGGCTTTAGAATGACATATTTTTAGATGTCTTGGTTAAACTGGCAGGAATCTTTTTGTTAAGATTCTTGATGAAAAGTGCATTTTAAGATCCAAAATTGGCTCTGAGGATTCTGTACTGAAATAGCTCTCACTTCATTTAAAGCAGATTCTTCTCCGTCTTGAAACAACACATGTGCCATCCAAAGAGTGAAGCAGTATTTCACTTTTGAGGAAAGAGCTCTAGTAAATATGAACACAAATTACCTTTTTATGGGATGGTGAATGGAGGAGAGTACTGCCTCTAAACAAACAAACAGACAAACAAACACCCAGATGTTTGCTCCACCAGCTGCAAAGTTTAAAATTCAGTTCAACAGAAACACTTACTTAGTGGCTACCATGATCCAGCCAAGTGTTTGGCCTTAAGAACAGGGCAGTGAACACCACCAACTTACTCCCTGACCTCATGAAACTTAGCATAGAGCTGTTCATTATTGTGAGTTCTGCTGCAGGCTTCTACTGTACTTATACTTAGTGTGAGTCTTATCGTGCCCCTCAAACTTTTTCTGAGCATCCAGTTGAGTAGCTAGTGGTCTGTGTCAACCATGGCTGTCTCTGTGACTTGCCAACTCCTATATTCTGTCTCCCTGATTGATGTCTATAAAATGCACAAGTACTTTATTTTTGTCTCTCCCCAGGTGGTTTTGACTATACATTGGTTGGTTGGATGTTTGACTCCTGCTGAATGCCACAAGTATTGGGTGAAGTGTTTGTTTTTGTGGCAGTCATTTGTTATTATTGACTAGATGCTGTCCCATATGTGTGGAAAGAGCACAGAATCACAGTCCTAAATGTCAAAGCATTTACTGTTTAAACCAACAAGCGTAGAGAGAATCACAATGTAGGATCATAAGTGCTTTGAAAGAGGAAGTCTACAGAGAATATTGAGAGTGTGGAGTACGGAGGTATTACATAGAAATTAGGTCAGTGAAAGTGGGAGTTACAGGTCTGTGGTGTGTGTTCCACAGAGAAAGGTGGCATGTAGGAGAAAATAGATGGGGTTATGGATTTTCATGTCGATTAAAATGGCTGGAGTTGGGAGTAGGCATGAGGAGGTGATAGGAGTTGATATTGAGGTCAGAGGTGGTGATCAGATTATGAAGACTATTTTTAGTAGCCTGCTGAAAAGTTTAATTTTAGTCCCGGAGGCTGTAGACACCCAGGAAAGGATGTCCACAGGAGAACCGCAGGAACAGATTCATACTTCAGGAAGATGCTTCTGAAGTGCGGAGGGGGGATCAAAGTGGAGCGTGACCTAAGGTTGGGAGATGCAATGGAAACCCACCGCAAAAATCCAGGAAGGGTTGCCGAGCGAACACAGGGATGCCAAGGGGAAGATATAAAATGAGGGCGTTCATAAGGTAGAAGTGACAGGACTTGGTGAATCCCAGGTTTCTCATGGTGTCATTTATTGATGCATAGAACGGAAAGAGCAGCCGAACTGAGAAGATAGGGGTGGGCAGTCTGGGAAATGTTGACTTTTCTGTACCCATGGAATCCCTGAAGGGAGATAACCAGTAGGTGATTAGAAAATATAGGTCTAGAGCTAGAGAGACGAACTTGGACGTGTCAGCATGGAAGTGGTACTACTTATAACTGTATGAATGGATACAATTAAACAGGGAAAGTGAGAAGACAGCTGAAGGTGGAGTTCTGAGGAGCACTGCATTTTAAGAGGTGGAACCCTAAAAAGGCGTCTGCTAAGGAGATTAGTAAGTAGTTAAGCAGCAGTCAGAGACTTATTAGGAGAACCTACAGATGATAATGTCTTCAGAGCTGAGACACCAGAGAGTTTAAAAAGAGAGAGAAATGGTCAGCCATATCATATTAAAAAACAAACAAAAAACACTTCCACAGCTAAAAGCCCTTTCATATTAGGCCATAAAGAACCAGGTCCTGGGGCATAAAGTCTGAACCCCCAGAAACAGCACAAGGTGGAAAAGCAGTGTGTCCGCTACCCTGGAGTTGAGGGTGTGTCTCATGCGTTAGGCTGCAGAGAAGAAAGATGCGAGTTGTTTTGAAAGGATTTGCACTGGCTGCAGGTAAGGGGTGGGGGTGGAGATAAGGGGAAGCCTGCGCAGTGTTATGCCAGGAGCACCGTCTGTAAGGAAGAAATAGTCACTACCTTTGGGCTGGCTGCAGGCAACAGTGCTGGAAGTTCACGTGCAGGTGGGCTGCAGGGGCCCGGTTTGTGGCAGGCTCGTAACCACTTGGGTGTTGACTTGAAGCATCCAACACACATCCAGGAATGTGAGCAGTCTTGTCAGCTGGCCCCCAGCTTTTAATCAGCCCTGTCCCTTTCCGTCCCTCTCCGGCCTGCTGTAATTTAATTTAGAACATCTCAGAATTGTTGTCCTTGTCAGGGAGATGCTACAGTGACCAACTGACATAAGTCCCGAGACTTGTCTCCCAGAAATAGTAACAGGAGCTCATTCGTCAGTGTAGCGAGAGGAGTTTTAGTGGTTTAAACTACACTTGAAAAGTTTGGATCTGAAGTGAAGCGGGGAGAGAGTGCACGCAGAGAGGAGTCATATAATTTGGATGAAGTGTCCTTTAGAAGGGCATAGGTTGCAAATAATACAAAACAGGAAGTGGGGTGGGGTGATAGTCAGCAATCCAAATGACGGCCTGATTGAAGACCTCTGTATTCCCTGTGGCCTGGCAGATGCTCTCTGTGGAGGTTAGAGGGGGTGGAAATTTGTGCTGCGGGAAATGGACACGGAAGGTTACCCAGGAGGCACAAAGCATGCTGAAGGGGTGTGGACACGCACTGACCACAGGCAGGCTGGACTCTGCATTATGTATGCATGGCTCTCCTACCCCGTTTCAGCAAGCTCTCATTCATGTGCTCACCTTCTTCTGCTGCTCCCCCTTTTCCCTGTCTTCCTCCCTCCTCCTCTTGTACAGGGCCCAGCATTTTCCGCCATCATTGTGACGCTAATGTAATAAAATAATTACAGCTAGCGCTTACTGAGTCATAACTCAGCAGGTGTCGTGTTCATGTCTCATCTAATACCCCTATAAAAAAGAGTGAAATGGTCACTATCAACCTGTTTACAAAAGAGGGACCTGAGGTGCAGAGTGGTTAAGTGACTTGTTCAAGGTCACAGTCAGCAAATGGCTGACTTCACATTCCTCAGACTTAGCCATCGCTTTTAAATGTGATGCTCCAAACTTATACTTCACTTTGAAATGTAGCAAGGCCTTGTTTTAAAAATTAATTTTCTTTTCCTTAAGTACCCTGTTTTCTTGTAGTTGTTTGCTTCTGGATCAGATAAACTAATCATAAGTAACTATTAGTCCTCACCTTCTTCACCTTGAAAAAATATCTTAATTTCATTAAAATAATTTTTTGCAGTAGATATTTTATTCAGTATGTATTGAATATAAGATGTGGCCCCGCTCTGGAGAAACTTACATTTTACGTTACATACGTCGAACATAACTTAAACCAAGTGATAAAGATTTGTGTAGGATCTTAAGGAGTCAAGGGCGTTGCTTATGTCATCGTTTCCTGCATTAGGATCGGATGCCGTTTAACTTGTTTAATAATTATGTTTTGCTTCAGTAGAATCGGTCAGATAACCATTAAGGCCAATAGTTGTCACTAAATGTTTGCTGGGATGTGTTGAAGAACTGTCAGCCGCCTCAGTGGTTCTAGCCGCTGGGAGGACCCTGTGGGGCAAGACCACGCCCTCTCCTTTTCTCCCCTGTATTATCGAGAACTCATTTTCACCTGAACGTTTCCCCGCTGAGAACACATTTTTGTGATTCCCGAAGAATTGCTCCTGCAGACAATTCTCATAAAGATCTTTGTGCTTCTCTTCTCTCCCCAAACCCTCTGTCCTCCATCCCCCGTAACATATATGAGACTCACTGTGAACAGTACGTCTCTAGGAAATGTGTTCATCTACTTGGAAACAACTATGCTGCTTGGTTTTGACAGTTTATAAATGTTTCTCTTAGTTAACTCTTAGGGCAGATTCTTTGCTGCTGCTTTGTGGGTCCCCTGAAAGATGTCCTTGCTTGAATGTGGCATGAAATAAAGGTCTGACTATAGGTTTACTGTGCAAGGGAAGGTGGTGGGGGACGTATATCAAGTTTTGTATTTTAGAAGTACATCGAGTGTGCCTCAGCATGCTTCTCCCACCTCCACCTGGCATGGGAATTCCTCTAAGAATGTAAATCAGAGAAGGTGTTTTCCATATCTTTGGAGGAAAGGGGCTTAGTTTTGGGGGTGGGCACTACTATTGTGATCCTTCTGTAGTGATTCTTCACCTGGACGCCGTTGGCATTGGGGACAGATCATCCTCTGTTGTGGAGTCTGTCTTGTATATTGTCAGATGTTCACTTCATCTCTGGCCCCTGCCTACGAGGATGCCAGGAGCACCCCCACGGCTGTGAAAACCAAAACTGTCTCCAGAAATTGCCAAATGTGCTCTGGAGCAGGGGTGGTCCCCAATTGAGAACCACAGGTATAAAGAATAATGTGATTTTGTCCCCCCAAAAAAGGAGAGGAGGAGAAGATTTTCTCGTTGAGTAATAGATTTTGTGTTTAATTGCCATACTCATTTATGTTTGGTAATACATGCTGAAAAACCAAATTTAAAATACCAACAGGCATCAAAGGCCAAAATTGTTCACAGGCAATCACTTCATTGAAACTGTGTTTTAATTTGCCAATATTACTTTCTAGTTCTCGTCTCTTTGCTTATTTATATTTTTACACATTGAAATTATTATTTTGTAGAGAAAATTTTATAGTCTGAATTTTCACTTAGCAGACCATGAGTATTTTCACAGTTTTATGCTTTCTTTTAAAAAAAAAACAACACAAACCTGTACACACCAATGAAACTGGTGTGTATTTTTTCATGCCTTTTCCACAATCTTGCAAACATATACAGACATGTAAGTATATTGGTATTTTCCTTTTTATTCATAGTGCATTATTTTCAAAAATGATTTTTAAAATACATTTAATAGATTATTAACTGTAATCTAGCTACAGATTATTTGAAAATAAACACATTAACTTTTACTTATGCACCATTAACTATAATATACAAATCATATGCGCAATAGAAAACTGGATTTAAAAAGCATATAAATAGAATTTTAAAATTGTATATATCAATTTGACTCACATTCACACAGCTGCTCTTTACTCTGTTTCTATCTTAATATTACCAGTTTTTCCCAAATCAATTAATATTTTTGGATGACATAAAAATACTTCGAAATATGGAAGTAAGTGGTTTTGAGTTTTTAAAAGATACAGACAGCAGGTTTATATATATTGCTTCCTATTGTGAATTTTATTTGCAAACATTTTATTAAACAAGGAGAGCAATGGGTGTATATTATCCTGTGCCTATTTATATGGGAAAATACTGGGGTGTCTTTAGCCCCTTGGCTCTTGCTGATGCTCACTTTGTTGATAGTCTACCTGTGCTTTTACTGCCAAGTCTTGTTTTCCCTGCTCTATAAGTTGGCACCTGCTGCTAACCTACCCTCCAAGAGGTCTGAACTTAGAAGTAATTGTTCGGACAGTTGAAGAAGGATTAACTTCTTCCCTAACACAATGCCAACAATGAAATTAATGAGGGTTTCGAGTTAGGTCCATGTGTATCTTAGATAAGGGATACGGGAACAGGCCGTAAAGGAAGATCAGAGCCTCAGAGGTGTGCAGACGCATGGTCAGTGTCTGTGTGCTTCCCCAGTGCCTGGCGCGATGTCCTACAGTTAGGGGACGCACAACACACGTGGGCCCAGTGGGTGGGCTGGAGGAGTGGTTGAAGGACTGCAGCATATCAGGCTACCAGCAAGCATTTCCCGCGTGCTCACTTCACCAGGAAGCACATGCGATGGTTCTTTTCTCACGTGCTCACTTCACCAGGGGCCAAGGCCCTCTCCAAAGTCGAGAAGGATGGAGCTTCATTGCCTGTAGAGTGAGGTGAGGCTTGATGAGGGGAAGAGTGTTTCAGCTGGTGGGAGAGGAGAGTAGTGTCTATCTCAGGCAGAGAAATCAGAGTAAAGATTGAGAACAAAGTTCTCACCGTCATTCTCAGACTGAGCTGTGCAGTGGAATTGTCGAAGTTGAGTGGTGATATTCATGTTTCCAGGGCCATGCCCAGAGTCTGAGTGAGCAGGTCTGGCTGGAGATCAGGAACCTGCATGTTCAAAAGCCCTGGCTCTGGCTCGGGATTTTGTGTTTCCCATGAAAATAAGAATATGATGAATAATAATGGAAAATTAAAGACTGCTTTATTCTGCTAATGGGAAACATTGAATAGTAGGGCTGATGATATAGGTAACTCAAAGGCAATTGTTGTTTTCCCTCAATACAGTCCCATTTATTCTTACCTTGCAGCTTCTAAAGCATCAGCGTAAAAAAACAGTGTTTTCGAGAGTGTGCTCTTCATCCCTTCGCTCAAGGAGGATATGTTTTAAATTAATTGTTAAATCTTCCTGCTTCATAATCACATGAGTATGCCTGTGTGACAAACCAGTTTTTTAAACAGAAGTCATTAAAAGGTGATATTATGATTTTTATTATTTCAAGTCAATATTTATGATATTATAACTTTTATTATTTTAAAAGTCATAATATTTTAGGTACTTGCCAAATTTACAGGTGAAAGACCTATAGAATTATAGACCCCATGAAAAACAAAGAGTTTTTCTTATTTCTTTCAAATTTTGGGGATGCTTTATTTTAGACTTCAGGTTTTAGAGGCCAAATTCTGTCCATAAGAAATATGAATAGCATAATTTTCCCATTGCCCTTTTTTAACACCATGAAGTAATATTTTCTGACAATTTTATTATTATCTGATTGTTTGGAAAAATCAACTATTATTTTAATATCTTAATTGCACATTTTTCAGAGATCATAAAACTCTTTCTATTTGATAAACCAGCTTTGAAAGCCATATTTTCAAATACCTTTATCTTGTTAGTTTACCAAACTGACTGTGCTCATCACCACTAGCTAGACCACATGGATAGAAATGTAACCCCTTTACTTGGGATGCTTCAGTCAAAAGCAAATGTTCTAAATGGGTCCTGTGGTAAAATTCCCAGGTTTGGACAAAAAAAAAAAAAAAAAAAACCCTCTTAAATGTTTACACCATCACTTTAAAAAATGCCCACAATCCGGGAGCTCTGGGTTTCCAGTTGAATTGCTGTTCCAGTGCACAGTGCAGTCATAGCGGGGGTGAGCTGGATTAAATCGAACACTGCTTATGCTTTGGGGCTTTAAAGAGACAGAGAAGGAGAGACATGAAGATAGAGATATCCAGAGAAGAAGATGGACAGAGATGTGTGTGGTTTCTACCCTTGATGTGTCTGTAGAACTCTTCCAATAGCTGAGAAGTAGCAGAAAACCTTTTCCCCATGGTTCCTAAGGCCTTGATTAGTATAAATGATTATCTTAAAAAATAGGATTTGCCATATAAGAGTGTGTATATAGCCAGGGACTCTCCTTTTGCATTTGTATGATAGAGAATCAGCAGTACTGAAGTACATGTGGATTATTTCTGTTACTTCAAGCATTTGGTAGTTTATAAACAAGCATTTTAAATAACACGGGTCAGTGAAAACAGCACTTGAAATACTACATTATACCTTTTACATATAACTGGGTTATATTTTATTACGATTAACACTACAACTAAAAATTACTACCATTGATTGAGAGACTTCTATGAAAGGAAATGTAATTTTTTAATGATTTCACATTTGAATCTCAACAACTATGAAAGAAGCGTCATTGCATTTTACAGCTGGGTAGATAGGGTTAGAAGATTTCCGTGGGTTAGAACCTGTTAGAACCGAGACAGTAGGGCCCTCATTATTGCTCAGCCAGAGCGTGGTGGAACTGGGACCTGTGCCCCCTTTTGTGTCCTGGGGCATTTATTTTGTGTTGTTTCCTCAAGTTAAAGTAAAGGGAGGTTGAATGGACCCGCCTTAATTACAGTCTCCCGAGGTGATTGTTAATGATTCATATTCCAGCTTCCCAGATGACTTTGGGGAACAGACAGAAACCAAACCAGTAGTATCTGTAATATGCAAAAGTAGTCTAAGTCATTTAAAGATCAATTCAAAAGGTAATTATCACTGTTTATCATTAGGGTTTGTGGATAAGTTGATAATTATGATTTACTTTTTTCTTGGTTGTTATAAATCATTTTTCATCACCGAGGAATGAATTCAATTCTGAAAAACAAGGCTCTAAAAATTATATGATAATCCTGAGAATTAATAACAAAATTCACTTTTTATTAAATTTTATGAGAAACTTCTAGGACCAAGAAAATGTGACCCCTTCATGTCTTGTTATTGTAATGAGGTGGCCCCTATCTCAGAACACTCAGCAAAATGATTGACATTTGTGTGGAATCATAATTGTGATGTATTTCAAGGTCAATCCAAGAGACTTCATTTCGAATACATTTGTGTTCCTTAGGGTTAGGAAAAATATGAGGCTTAAACAAAATGTTTCTAATCTCTTTTTTTCTACTTTATCAGATAAACAACTGAGCTGATAAAAATTAAAGTTAAAATTAGGCTAGGGGTGTGTGTGTTTGTACACCACATAAAGCTGGCCTAATTTCATTTATGTATATAAAATTTTAAAATACTAAGTGCTGTATTTCTTTTGAAAGCAAGTAATCCTTGTGCTAAAATATGGAGTTGCATTTTTAGGAGATTTTTTTCTATAATTCATGCGAAAAGGTCAGTAAGGTCAGTATTTATTTCAAAAGCAGGAACTAGGAATTCCTGATTTGTCCTGAATTTGTCACTGATGATAAACCTTGAACAAATTTCTGTTTGTTATGTTTGCCTTGTAAATTTGTCTGTCTTATTTTCTGAAAATTCTGTGATTTTTAACTCTGAATTGTTATCATTACTTATCTCTGCCCTTTATAGAAAAATCAGTTATATAGTGATGAAAAGTGAAGATCTTTATTAATGCCATTGCCCAGAAATAGACATTGTTAGCAAAACAATCATCCAACCTCCAGACTTTTGGGAAATTCATATGCATGCACATGAAATAGAATTATCATATTTTACAATATGATTTCTGCACGTAACATTTTGTGGACATCTTTTGATACAGCTAAAATGTTTCTACAATGTAGTATCCAGTGGTTGCATATTGAATGGCTGCACCATGTTTGTTATATCAGTTCTCTGTTGAAGGACATTATTTTTTAGGGAGAGATTTTTACTGTTGTGAGCTAAATTGTATTAAACAGTCCCAGGTGTTCCTATTTGATGCAGTTGTAAAATTACTTCCCCCTAGTAAATTCTTAGCAGTGAGATTGCTGGAACCCAGAGGATGTACACTTTTGATATTGTGCTTCCTTTAAAAGAAGTGCTAATGGACACTCACACCGCTGGTGTACGAGGTTCCACTGCACACACAGACAGTCCCCGGTGTCTCCCGCGGGAGGTGCCTTCTTTCTGCCTTTGACACTCTCTTAGGTAAAATTGGTGTTTTTCTTGACTAATTTTGATTCCTATTTCCAGCTAACTATGTATGTTTATATGCCATTATTTCCTTGTCTCTGATTTGCCTTTTCATGTCCTTTATTAGTTTTTTTAAAATTAGAGGACTCATTTTTGTTTTTCTTAACAGGCTTGTAGCGTATCAATAGAGGTGACAGCACAGAACTTTTCAAAGACTGCCCCCATATTCACATGCTTAGGCAGATTTTATTCTTTTCTGAAGTTTGTACAATGGAATTGTGGCTAAGATTAAAAACTAAACCAGAGAGCAGACCTAAACAGTAGTACCAGATTGTATGTAAAATGAAGTGTGAGTGTTGTCACTGAATAGTTCATACATGTGCCAAACTCTTTCAGATGTAAGATGAGCAGGAAAATTAACAATGAACCACTTTCATCTGTCAGATAAATAAAGCCAGGTTTTAACCTCATTCCTGGAACATCTTTGTTAATACCAAATGTCTTTGAAATTGGTTGAAAAGTATGTAAAGAACAGAATGAAACACAATGTTTTGTTTTGTTTTTTTTTGCTTGATTAGAACTAAATACATTTGGTCATTAATTATCCAATTGGTAGAAATGCAGTTTTCCTTCTTAAAATTGATAAAGGCAAGATTACGTATGAAAATGTGTGAGGCACGTGCATTTTTCCTTGATGTTTTCATACACACTGATAGCATTATATAGTCATTGAAGATGGCATCTTGGCTCTTCCCCTTAGCGGTGCAATATGGCCTGAATTACTCAGTTTGTTAAATCATACTTTTCTCATCTATTAACTAGGAATAATAATAGTATCGGCCTCAAAAGACTATTCTAAAAATTAGTGCTTTAATATACATAGAAGGCTTACTAAAGTTCTTTGCACATAATAAATCTCAATAAATAGTATTTATTAACAGTACATACAGACATTCAGTTTTGTATGACATCACAAGAACTCCAAGCCATTTGTGACTTCAGTTGATACAGACTGGGCACCATATCGAGGGTAATGCAGGGAGGCGGGACGGGATGGAAGGAGGTGAAGGGATGAGCCAAAGAACAGACATACACAACCCATGGACACAGACAACAGTGTGGGGATGGCCGGGGAGGGGGGGAAGGTGGGCAAAGGGGGGTAAATGGGGACATCTGTAATAGTGTAGACAATAAAAATAAAGTAAAACAAATAAATAAGAGGAAACTCGGGGTAATGATACCCTTAGGAGCAGGGAGTCATGTCATGGTCAAAGAATCTGTGTGGTAGACAGGAATCTGAGAGCATTAGGTGAGGATTCAGGAGACCTGTATGCTAGTATATGGTCTCAAGTGACTTTTTTTCCCCTTTCTGGGCTACAGTTAAATTTTTGTGTATGTGGAAGTGGGGAAAGGATTGGGTTAAGATATCCTTTCCAAGTCTGAAATTCTGAAAATCGTTATCTTAAAGAAAAAGGGCAGATTTTTTTTTTTAAATTGTTAAATTTGAAACAGATTTGGAAAGAACCAGGAAAAAAAACACAGCCTTGCTTATTAGGCCAGAAAAAGAGCTGACAAACAGTAGTCGTTGTTTATCAGAAAGTGTGCTTCTTTCCAACTGAGTATTTTGCAATTGTTGCTGCAGAATAGCAAGCATTTTGTTAATTCTGTAGAGCTTTAGGGACAGTATCCTCCCAAGGTGTCTGTCTACAGGAGAAGGCTCTGAAGTTGACAGATGGTAATATTGCTACTATTTCCACCTGCCAATACCTGTTCATATTTCTGAGAAGCATTTTATTGAGAACCTAAAATGCAGAACAAAACACCGACTATTCTCAGCTCTTTACAGAGGTAGTTTTCTTCCTGATTCAAATGTGTCTAATCTGAAGCGTGTGATAACACCTGGGACTATTAAATGTACATGATCCTAACAAGAGCTTTATTTTCAAAGACAATAGTCCAAGGTTCCTGTACAGAAAATGGCATCCTTCTTGTTGGAAATAGTGTGTGGTTTCCCCTCGGAAAATGCAGATGCCCTGCAACATGGCTTTATAGCTTCTATGCACCTATTATGTTAGCGGAAAATAAAATAACTTATTTTTGCTTAGCAATGCTGGAAAGACAGCTCAGTCTTCTCTGATGCATTTGGAAGTAGTTGCCAAGGTCGTTCTCAGACTGTGAAAAATGCTAAAATAAAATATAGATGTTCAGAATGCAGGCCCTTCCTACCTTCAAGGTTTGATGTGCCTGCTTTACCAAGACAAAAATCCATGTAACACGATAAATTGCTCAGATCTCAACCTTCATAGTTTGCTTTAGAAATGGGCTTTGAACATGCACTATGACCCACTATTTTTTTAACTTTATTATAGTAATAATGCTACCCACGCTATTTCCTGGTTGAGTATAAATACTCCGAACAGTGATAATTCCCATAGTATTATTTTTACCACCTTTGAGGTTTTCCAGAGCATTTTCACATAATTTGCTTCATTTGCTCTTCCCACCATTTCTGGGAACAAATGTCTGTATTTATTTCTTTCCCTCCCTCTCTCACTTTCTCTTCTTCAAAAATAAAACCCAGAGATGTTCAGTGACTTTTTAATACTTAGTCATATGCGTTAACTAAATAGTAGTATTTGAACTAGAATCCTGATTTTACAGACAAAAATTCAGTGTTCTACTTACTAATTCAGGAAGCAGGTTAGTGGACTTGTAATCAAAGGAAAAGATTTTTTAAGATGTGAAGAAAGTGATGCAGGCTTTGGTGACTATGAATACATTATTTGCAGCAGGCACCACATACAGTCCTTTAAATAGTCGACAGACCCACTGTTAATCCAAAAGGAGTAGCTTGAATCTGCTAAGCATCATTTCATTTTAATGTCTCAGGTAATCTCAGGAAACCACTAAAACCAATAGTCCTCCAGCTTTCCCTTCCCCATGAGATTTGTCTAGTTGAAGGGTTGGTACATTAAATCAAGCATCATAAATCATAGATGGACCTAGTCACAGCCAACAAAAGTAGACTTCCTACAGACAGTCCCCCAAAACCAATAAATAAGATTTGTTATATGTGTTTTCTGAGGCAGTGTATTACAGCAGCTATTGACTGTTCGGCAAGCTTTATTGATCGTTGAGGTCTAATGTGGCAAGCTATGAGGAGTAGTTCAGCCATGCTCCTTTTTTGTGCATTTCCCAAAGGCAAACATGCATTGGCGTGGTCCCAGAGGCCGTAGCAAACAATGGAGCTTCTCCCCGGCGTGAGGCAGCACACCGACTCTCATAGGGTGTGCGTGTTCTTGGGAACTGGTTGAGTCATGCAGGGTCTGGACACAGAGATGACACCAACATCCCAAGCACATGGGAACTTAGACAAGTTCATTTCTAAGCCTCTATTTTCTCATCTGTACAATGGAGGGAATCTCCCCCTGAATTTGATTGAAGATTAAATATGATAATTTAGTTATTTTTTTCAGATACTTCCTGTGCAGAGAGAGCATTTATTAAAAATCAGCGTTGGTACATATGAATGTTACTATCATGGTATGTCAAAAGAGGCACTATTCTCAAGGAAGTAAGGAAACAGATGAAAAAGTGAGCAACTGGTAACTGAACACCTAGGAATTTAAACAGACTACTATGAGTAAAAGCACCCTTTCATTTTGTAACTACATAGTTTCATAAAGATTTGCTCATAGATAAACTAAAGCATACAGATAGAAATTGGCAAAGCAAAAAGACATCACACAATTCACTAAGTATGAATTTCTCTATTTTTTGATGAAAGAGCTGAGTATCAGGTATAAGTGTTCAGAGTTATAGGTAACACAAGATGGTACTCCAATGTCCGGCTTTCATAAGCCATTCCTGTCTACTAGGAGAGGCAGCTCAGAAATACTTCCTAATTGTGCAACTCACATCTCGTGGCCAGATGGGAGGCGTGGTTATATGATTATATTAGAAAGTTCCTGGGAACTTTTTTCTCTTAACTTTAATGTCCTTACATTTCACTTGGCAGTAAATCATCCTAAACACTAGTAAGTATGGTCCATTATATATTCACTCTTAATACAAAATCTAATATCAACATTGACTAAAGAGTGATAACCAACATTGGAAAAGGGAACTATAAAAATATGATCATACTGCTTAAAAAAAATCAAGTGTATTTTCTATTCCACTTTGACCTTTCTTGTTGGAAAGATTTCTTAGACTGTTTGTGATAAAATACAGGAATTCAAAAAACATAACTGCAGAATGACTTGCAAATTTTATCTTTTCTTACCTTTGTGCATTTTAAATGATTTTTTTGTTGTTTTATCACATTGGGATTTTTTTTCATTTCCCATAAAAGTATTACTGAGATTTTTCTGAATTCAGTCCTGTTCTTTTAATCTGTATTTCCTTCAGAAATTATGAATCGTCTATCAGTATGTTTCATTTAATTAATGCCTCAGTCTTTAATGAGACTTACATGTAACAAGAGTCTTTAAAAATAATGAACTCTCCTAATATCAAAACATTGTTGTGTTGAGACTTGATGAAAACTAAATTTCAGTGCGAGGTTTCTTTGATACCCCTTTATCAGCAGAGATGGATGGCCACTTCTTGTGGTAGGTGATTTTTAGAAAGCAGAGCTTCAGAAAGTTACACACATAAATTCATGGGGAAGTTTCTGGAAAACCCATTCCTATTCAAACAAGAGAGGTGTCCTAGTTTAGGCCAAACATAAGCAACGCACTTCCAAGCACAGCATGTTTTGAATTGCACGGTAAGTGAAATGAGCATCCTGTGAGTGAGCGCACTCTGTGAGTCTAGGTAAATGTGGATCGATTTCCGGTCTGTTTTCAAAGTGTTATCAGTTCTTCTGTGGCTCACAGGCTCCAGGAGGGAACCTCTGACCTACCTGTTCATCTCTCTTCTAGAAAATGCTGAAAGGTAGAGCCATTTTCAAAATTGTGACATCCAAACTTAACCTTTCTTTACAGACTCTGAAATGGCCATCTGAACATGTTCATTACCACTTCATAAATTCTGCCCCGAAGCTGCCTACTGTTCTTTATTAACCTTATAGAACTCGAAGGTAGTTGTTAGGTTGGTGCCTAAGGAACTGCCTCTACTGCATTCCGCAGCGATTTGTTTCAAGAGTTAATAAATTCCACTTTGAACTAAAATTTGATATTGGAGTTTGGGTCAATAGCTTGCACTACAGGTACAATACAAAGAATTCTGATTTTAGTTTGTAAATTGTACTTTTTCATGTGTCTTGATTTTTTACATTTGAAAATAATGTGCATGCTTTAAGATGTCTCCTCAAAATAGCCAGTGACTTTATTGTTGTCTTTGTTACAATCCTGCATGAATCAGGACATCTCTCTGTATGTGGGTCACATTTGGAGCAACTTTTAGAAATCTTTGGCTTCTGTGGGATATAATGTTTATAAATGTTAGGCTTTCAATAATCAAGAATAATTTTACAGTCTGTAGCATCACCTATGAAATACTGCTTTATGGTGGAGCTGTAGACAATAATATGTATGTTCCCAGTTTTTACAATTAAATGTACTTTTTTACTAGAACTATTACAAAAGCCAGGGAAACCCAGAGGGTTTTAAATGACAATTACAAATGTTAGCATTCAGTTCTGACTACATGTTTGTCACATAAGTTACGGCAACAGGATTGTGACGTCCACAACTGCAAATGTCTCTTTTTAGAAATGGGTTCAAACTTGGTGTTCATCTTTCTTATTGTTTATTGTTTAGATCATTGGACTTTTTCTAGATTAGAAACTGCTTTTTCAAAGGGATTCTTCTTATTCAAACTTTTTATTTTGCATATAATATTGAGAAAATAGTCTTTCCCCACATGATGCAGAAAGGTTGGATGAAGTTCTTTTCTTCAAATTTACCTCGGTGTTCTTTCATGAACAAATTTTCAGTTTTGTTTTGTCATCTATGAGTTATTTTGGTCATACTTCCTTCTGACCAAAATTTAGGCAGGTGAAGGTCAGCAGACTCAGCCCTTTAAACAGAACCTTGTGACATGAAGGCACAATTCTGTGACCTACTATGACCCATTGTGTGCAGCCTGCGTGTAGAGAGTGGTATGATCACCGGGTCACTATAACTGCCACAATGCCCAGATGACTTACACTGAGTATCTGGAGAAGGGCTCTATGTCAGTTCTCCCTCTGAGTTTCCTTCTGTCCCACGATGAGGACGAGTAGCACAGATATGAAAATGTGTATCAGTAACCGTATTTACCCCAACTGACTTCAACCAGAGACCCTGAGAAAAACGGTAGTTATCCACCACACTCACAAGTAAGATGGAAGTTAACCCTGTTAAATCGAACCCAAGTCCCTTTCATAGTGACCACACCCTTTGTCAGTCGTACAAACTTACTGTCAGAGAGAAACTCAAATATGAGTTAATTGCAGCCCTAAAGACCCAGCATTCTAGATCCCATCAGACTAGAGTCTTCCGTGTTGCCTTGGACGGGTCTGACCATATTACTTCTCCCAGAATGACGTGAGACCTTTTCTTAGGTCAGCAGCCTAACCCCGGAGAGATGTAAGGGGAAAGCTTTTGTTCCTCTCAACTACACCCTATTAATAACCACACACACCTAATGTTATTCAGCTTGTCCTACTCCACCTCCATTACAGCTATCTTTGTGAGAAGTTTGAGTGCAAACATCTAATGAATGTTTCATGTATTGTAATCTCTCTCATCGTGCCGGTCTCTATCCCGAATCAAAATTCAGGCACAGAGCAGGGTAGGGCAGAGCAAAACTGATGCTGTTTACAGACATGAAAAAGGTGAGATGAGGTGAGGTGCTCTCTCAAATATAAATTGTCCCTGAAAACAAAAGTAGAGCCATCTCAAGGACTAGGACCTCGTAGATGGGAGTGACAGCATTTTTTAGCTCCTTGAGTGAGAGCGTCATCTCTGCTGTTGGCTTTGTTACCTGGGCTGTTGGATAGCAATCTGTTGTGCCTTTTGTTTTGATTATTTGAATACTGATTGAGCAAACCAATATTTGGACATTTGCAATTTTTCAGTAAGAATATTTGGTGAAATATGCTAGACAGTGCTACTTACAAGAATAAAATCCCTTGGCTTGAAATCATCTTCAAAGGCGAAAATCAGGTCTTCTCTTTCTTTGCAAACCCTGCATCACATGTATTAGAAGAGTATGGCATATCGTAAGTAGCATTGCTCTTGAAGATACAAAACAGCTGAGTTCAAGTCTGGTCCCTTACAATACACATTTGGGCACGTTTCATTGCCTTTCTTATCTTTACCTTTCTCTTCTATAATTTGGACACAGGAGTGATTACTTCTGGTTGCTGTGACAAAATTGTGTGTCTTTTTGAAGAAATCACAGTATCCATAGTGGTTAAGAAGAGGAGTGTAGAAGTCAGACTGTGCCTTACCAACTGTAAAACCATGGCCAATTCATACAGTTTCTTCATTTGCAAAGCAGGGAAAATAATGCTACTTACCTTATGGGGTTGCTGGAAAGATTAAATGAAAGAATCTACATAAAGCCCTTGACACTTCACACTGAATAAACATTAAACTGTAATAAATGTTAAACTGTGTTAAACTACAAATACTAGCTAAAATATTGGGCAACGTATATGGCAAATGAGTTGAGATCAGTCAATAATAATAAAAGAACTTTAGCATGTCTGAGTCCTAGTATATGCAGGTTATGCTAGTATTATTTTGTAAATAAGGAAAGTGAGACCGAGGGTTAACATACAATACACGTTTCCTCTGCATTAGTAAATGCTAGGTTGAAAACATAAAGTCTTTTTTTTTTATTTAAATGAATGTTCAAGTACAGTTTTCTCCCCCTTACTCCCAATCAAGCCCTCCCACCCCCCCTCCCTACCTCCCTCCCATTACCACCCTCTCCCTAGCTTTTATCCATGTGTCCTTTAACTTTGGAAAACATAAAGTCTTGCCAGTGACAATCCAAAGTCTGTGCTCATTTTCGAAAGTGGTTCAAACATGAACTACTTTATGGGGGTTTCACAAACCTCCTTAAGAAGCTGGTGGAAAAGCTACCAAGGAATTGGGCGAACATTTACACACCCAGTCAGTCATACCTCTGACTTCCTCACACCTCCGGGGTGCAAATGCTGCTTGATCATTTGTTCTTAAGTTACAATGTCCGATTTTGATACCTGTTGATGCTGAAATGGAAAATGTTTTCTTACCTATAAAATGAATATGTTTTTGGTCTCTCATGAAGCTCTTGGAGAATTACATTTTTTCTCATATTGGAAATAATCTTCAAGAGTCCTAGCCACAAAGTAGGAATTCATAAATTATTTTTGTTACAAACAGGAAAAAGGCAAATTCCATTATCTGTTCTTTTGCATGAGCTTCTAACCTTTAGCTCTAAGAAGCTTAGTTAATACATTTGCATGGTAATTAAAAATCAGTAACATTTAAAGGAACTTAAATCCAGTGTGAAATTAATGGGATATGTGAAGCATACCAGAACTTAAATATTTTGTTTAGCTAATTAAAGTGCTTAGAAAATAATAAAAACAGAAAAATCCAGTAAAATTGAGTTTCTCACAGCTATACTTGCATGCAATAATATACTCATTCATTTTCCCTATTAAAGAGATCTGTTTTGCAAATTGCCTCCTGGGTAAATAGAACATATTTTGCAATAATAGACCCATATTGCTGAAAACAAAAGTTTCTTTCACTTTTGATTTTTATTTTGCATTTAATTTCCTTCCTAGTCACATTTAGTCAAATGTGAAATACAATTTCAAAGAGATCTTGAAGATTTTAAAGTGGAATAGATTAGAAGAATATAATTAATGAAAAAAATGTCAGCCAAAGAAGGTCTTAACTTTAGAGACAGGTTATTTTGTGTAAGTGGTCCTATTTCTTGTCTATCTAAGCTGTATTTCAGGTGATTTCATTAGCAGTTGAAATTAACTGATCTGAATGGATTGAGTACTATTGCATATGACAGCACTAACAACTATGGATAAATGATATTGTGATGGCTACATTCATGCCTCTCCTTGACCCTAAGTGTTACAGGTGTTATAGCTGTTCCTCAATGCTCCCTTGCTCTGATAAGGCCTTGGGTTAACATACATTGTCTTATTTAAAAGTCATTAACAATCCTGAGACTAAGATATATTCAAAGTGAAGAAATTAGATATTAGAAAGAGTAAGCAATCTCTTAAGCTCACACATGTCATAAAAGAAGGAGAACGGTTGAACTCAAAATTCAAGCTAAGGTTTTAGATGACTGGAATATGGGGCGGTATATGGACGTTAATCTTGACTGAGGAATCTGGAGACCTCATTACTGAGTTGTCTAAAGGCCATAATTCTACTGTGACTGTGGGTCCACTGCATATAAATTTTATATTTAGCACACATCATTTCACATACACAATGGGGACTACTGTCAGACAGTCCAACTTGTAAGAATGACTCTGTTAAAAAATACAGGTATGTCCCTCAGTGATAGAGAAAAGGCAAGAGAATTTACTTTCTCGTTCTTGTTTTCATTTATTTATACAACAGATACTCTTTAAGCATTTGCTCTAGAGCAAACACTCTTCTATGTGTTTTATATTTAGGAGATAAAAAGGTGAACAAGACAGACCAGATCTTCTACCTTACCATGTTTCTTCTAGTGTAGGAGGCAAACAATAATCAAATAAAGATGCAAATAAGAATATTGTATATTATTCTGTGCAACAAATAAGCAAATGGATGATGAAAGAGTAACATAGGGGTGAAGGCACTATTTTAGAATAGGGATTGGCCTTTCAAAGAGGTTGCATTTAAGTCCACGGTGAAGGATGAAAGGACCCCACCATTAGGATGAGTATCCAAAACTCTGGTCAGATAATCAGCAAACACATTTTGCAACTGTTTAAGCGAAAGTGTTAGCTGGTGAATACACCACTGCTGTCTGGAGCTATGACCATGCAGTTCTGGAATGAAATCACACTTGGCTAATATTTTTGGCATGGAAGAAACATAACTATACGAAAAACATTTGCTTTCTTGCTTCAAGTGAAATGTAGCCTAAATGCCTGACATTTGAAATGAAATTATCTTTGAAAAAGCAGTCCAATGATGAGGATTCCAAATGTTAGTACAGTAGTCACCCCCTTTATCCACAAGGTGTGCATTTCAAGAGCCCCCCTGAATTCCTGAAACCTTGGATACTACTGAACCCTATATATGTACTGTGTCTTTTCCTACACACACAAATACTTTTTTGCTTCTCTGTGGCATATCCAAATTGTCAGCATCACCAACCACTCTTGCACTTTCGGGCCATTATGAAGTCAAATAGAGTTATCTGAACACAAGCACTGTGATACCACCAAGTCAACACGATAACCTAGGAAGCTAGGAAGTGACTGAGGGGTAGGGACCACACACAGTGTGAACACATTGGGCAAAGGATTGTGTCAGGCCCCAGGAGGAATGGAGCATGGAGAGTGATGGCATGAGATTGCATCCCCTACTCAGCATGGCCAGTGAACAATTTAAAACTTATGAACTCTGTTTCTGGAATTTTCCATTGAAGATTTCCGAACTGCTATTGATTGTGGGTAACTGAAAGTGGAAAAACATGGATAAAAGGGGGCTGTGCCAATATTACAGGTCATCTCCAGCTTCATTGTAGTCAGCATTCCCGTTGTATGTGATCTTCTTTCTATTGGTGGTCAGCTTTAGTTGAGATATATGAGTATATGTTACATTAATAGGTGAGAGTAATAGAGATTTGTCTAAACCTTAGTATGTTGCTGTAACATCCTGTTTGAAATTTAATTTGTTTGGTTTGCTGTCAACTTTTCAAAATAAGAAATATATAAGAAACATGCTGAAATAATGTTTGGGTATTTTTTTCTCAAATGTTATATATTTGTTGGCTCTGAATCTATTGCTTTTCATTTTAAGTGATGAGAGAGTTTTTGTGTTGTCTTGTTTTCATTATCAACTTAGAATGGCTTATGTAATATATAACTGGATGTTGAAAGTATGTTGTTCAAAATTGGTAAACTTCTCCATGTTTTTAAAGGTTTTTTTCCAAAGATTTCGTATTCCATGGTCCAAAAGGATGTTTGTTGAGCATAAAATAAAATAGCCACATACAATTTATGCTAGCAATGAGGAAGGTTTTCTAGATGTGTTGATCTGTCTTTTTAACCTCCTTATCTCATTGGTTTTAATGCAGAATAGTGTAGTCTCCTCTGCCTATCAGACTATATCTATTACTGAGTGGAACTCCTGTAATGAATACTTATGTGAGGCTGCCACTTTTTGGTCATTGTAGACAAGCCCTTTGGTTTTACGATAAAACTAACTGTGGTGTGGTAAAATATCTGTATGAGCACACATAGTCAGAGCATCATGATTGTTACCATAGTCTGACTGTCATTACCTTGACTGTTGTGATGTAGATAGGGTATAGTTTTGAGCCATTAACAATTATTGACATACCCTTAGGAAGACCAAAGATGTACATTAAAAGATGCAAAAACTTGGTGATATTCAAATCATTGTGGCAAATGATTTTTTTTTTTGTTCTTTCCTTCTTTCCATCATGATTG
The DNA here is from genome assembly GCA_004024845.1 of Tonatia bakeri. NCBI lineage: Eukaryota > Metazoa > Chordata > Mammalia > Chiroptera > Phyllostomidae > Tonatia > Tonatia bakeri. Next base: position 32,296 of record PVIA01001311.1, on the reverse strand, counting down.
TGTGTGTGTTTGTGTGCAAAGTCTAAGTGCCAGGCACAATGTTAGGTTACACTGGTAGATATGCAAATTAAAGAGCCAACCATCGTCCTCAAGGCTGTCGTGGAAATCCAGGCCTAAATAATTGAAATTCACCAAGACTATATAGTAAAATAAAAGTTTTTAAAAAGTTCAGTGGGAGAACTCTTATGTGTAAGACAACGCTGATTTTAAAGAAAGATTAATGAACTCTCTCTCTGAGGCTGTCCATGAAAACTTTTCAGAGAATGAGATGCCTGAACTGGTTTTCCTTGCATAAAAAAAGAATGGCATAAAGGCTTTCACGTAAAAGGTACAGCACGTGCCCAAATTTCAAAGTAATAAAACGGAGTGTGATGTTCAGGGTTGTACACATGGATTGGCGTTGTTCACCTGTACTGCACGTAATGAAAAGGCATGATAGGAGCACTAGTGGAAAGCTATTTACCTTGTAAGACATTGAGATAGATGAAAGTTATTGATGTGCACTTAGCTAATCATATTTAATACATGCTTTGTATCTATCTGACATTAAATTGGTTGTTAGGGTCCTTTAATCAAAGAGTGAATTGTCCATGCCGTGTTTTTGTCTGTTGTTGCGAGATTAATGCGGAGTGAATGAAACGAGAGATCTGGTACTTCGTTTATGTAGTGTTGCCTCATTTATTTATATAGCTGTCTGTAATGGAGTTAAGCATTGCTGGTTTAAAGAGGAGTCACAAAGCCTCCTCAAAGAGACAATAGCCGAGAGGGAATTAGGTTGTTTTGGCAAATTAATTCTACCTTATTTATACAATGGTGGTTTACAGATTTTCATGCCTTATTTTTATAATGTTAGCAGAAGTGTGATGATTCTGGGCTCTTGTACACAGATGCCCATCAATATGATGAGTGAAACTCATTAATAGAGAGGGAGAATAGTTTGGACTCCTCTGTGCTGAATCAGTGTCAGGGCAAGATACTGTATGTTTGTATTATTCTTTTATCTACTGTCTGCACCCTTCAGATGGCTGTGTAATTGCCTCTTCCTCATGGGAAACAAATCCAGTCTTATTTTCTCTTTAGAGACCTGGACAGTTTATTTGCTTTATTATGAATTTAGTTAAAAATGACTCTGTTTAAAGTGACAACTACTTGAAAAGGGGACACTGTCTTGAGAGGCACAGAGTGTGGTATTCTTTCTGGCCCTGTAGTGTAGTAGTCCAGGGTTCCACATATTGAGTTAGAGAAATTTGCTTCAAATCCCAGCCTCCACCTCTCAAACCTCATCTATACGAGTATAATGGGGACGATTGGTCACCCGCATTAATGTAGTCTTAGTTGTTTTTTTTTATCACTTATCTTTCCCTCTAGAGCGCAGGCTTTATGAGAACAGGGAGAACATGGAGTTTATGTCTCCAGTGCTGAGGCCCATGCTGGGCACACTACACATTCTTAAATATTTGTGCAATAAATGAATTAACAGGCAGTGTATGTAGCCACATAGGGGTTTTGAGAGGGTTAAATAAGTTTATATCTTTAAAGCTCTTAGCATAGTGCCTATGACAGAGTAAGCATTTAATAACAAAAAAGGCTGGTTTTATTTGATACCTAGTATTAAAACAGTTTTTAGCTTAAAACAGTATTTTAACATTTTTGTTTGTCTTTCTGTGTATATATCTCCATTTCTCTTGTACGAGTATCCAATATGTAGTGGGCTTAGTGGGTGCTGGTGTAGATATATGTGTTTAACTCTGTAAGAAACTGCCCAACCAGTGTTCGAAGTGGTCATTTCATTTCACACTCCCACCAGCAGTGTATGAAAATTCGGTTTGCTCCTCATCCTTGCCAGCTGTTGGTGGGGGTGTTGATAAATTTAGCCATGCTAGTGGGGGTGTCTCGGTGGCCCGCTGTGGTCTTAGTGTGCATTTTCTCTGCTGACTAATGCTGTGGAGCAATTTTTAATATGCTTATTGACCAATTGGCATATCTTCTTTTATAAAGTGTCTGTTTTAGTCTTTTGTTCATTTTTAATTGGGTTGTTTGTCATTTTATTATTGAGCTGTAGCAGTTATGTATACATTCTGGGCATAGTCCCTGGTGACATACCAGTATGTATATTCTCCTGTCTGTGGCTTACATATTCATTTTCATAACAACCATTTTCTCCCCACAATAGTTTTATTTCAAAATAATTTTGGATTTTCAGAGGAGTAGCAGAGACAGTACAGAGTTCCCGAATACCCTTCACCTTGCTTTCTCTGTTGTTAATATCTTACATAATATTTTCAAAACTGAAAAACTAACATTGGTACAATAGTATTGAACAAACTACACACTTTATTCAGATTTCCTTAGTTTTCTCTCTGATGTCCTTTTTATCTGGCCCAGAATCCAATCCAGGATACCATATTACATTCATCTCTCATGCCTCCTAGACTTTAAAGTCTGCCTGGATTTTCCTTGTCTTTCATGACCTTGAAACTTTGAAGAGTCTGGTCATTTATTTTTTAGCATATGACTTAGTTTGGGCTTAACAAGTTTTTCATGAGCAGAGGTAGTATGTTTTTATGGAGTTTAATTTATCACTGGTTTATTAGCCAATTAATGCTTTATGTGTTTTGTTCAGAAAATCTTTTTAGGTATTCTCCTGCGTTTCCTTGAGGGAGCTTTATCGTTGTTGCTTTTATGTTCAGGTCTGCGATCCAACTTTAATTAATTTTTTTCCTAGGGGTTGAGATAGAGAATCAAGGTTCTTTTTTATGGGTAACTAGTTTTCCAACATTATTCATTGAAACAATCAACCCCTTTCTATAGCACTGCTGTGGTGGTGCCCTTGTCAAAAATTAAAATATGTGAAGTGCGGGCTTATTGCTGCCTTCTAGGCTCTCGTGACGGTGTCATCTTCATTCCTGTAGCTTTAGACCCCAGGTTGATAAACGTTTTCTTAGGGGGAAAATAGCAGGTATTTCAAGTTTGCAGGCCATAAGGTTTCTCTTAAAATTATTCAGCTCCATGGTAGAATGACAGCAGCCATAGATATTAGGTAAATGAATGCCTCTGGCTATGTTCCACTAAGACTTTATGTACAAAACAAGCATCTACCTGTGGGCAAGTCTTTGCCCATTCCTGCTTTATAGTGAGACTTGAGATCAGGTCATGTAAGTCCTCTAACATGATTCTCCTTTTTCTTAATTGTTTTGAATATTCTAGGTCCTTTGTAGATTCATATAAGTTGTGGAAAAGCAAATGAATTTCTGAAAAAAATGCCTTTTGGAAGACTTGTTTTGATTGCATTGAATTTATAGATCAATTTGAGGAGAATTGACCTCTTAATATTATGCCCTGCAATCCGGGCATGTGATATATTTCTTCACTTGTTCAGGTCTTCTCTAACTTACTTCATGAACATTCGTGTCAGGTGTTGCACATGGTTTGTTAAACTGGTCCCTAAGTGTTTTGTGTTTTTAATATTTTTATAATAAATGGCATATTAATTTATTTTCCCATTGTACTCTTGTTAATCTTGCTTTCTATGAGCTTTCTAACTTCCCTTATCAACGTAGTACTTTTGTTTGTAGCTTCTTTAGGCTTTTCTATGTACATAGTCTCATCTTTGAATAAAGAAAGTTTTACTCCTTCTTAATCTTCATTATTTTATGTACTGAATGTAGCTATTGCAGTGGCTTCAATTTCCAATATGATATTGGGTAGAAGCAGAAGCAATTATAAGAGGAACCTCGGCTCCTTTAGGAAGAATGAGTGTTTGTATATTAAGTATGATATTACCTGCAAATTTTTCAGAAATGCATTTTGTTGGAAAAATGTTTCCTCCTATATCTAATTGCAATAGGGATTTTTAAATCAAAAATGGGTATTAAATTTTACAAAATGCTTTTTCTGAACCTGTTAATATATTCATATTATTTTTTTCTATTCTGTTAATGAGTTGGGGAAATACATGGATTGATTTTAAAATATTTAAATCATGTTGCTATGCCTAGGATAAACTCTATTTGACCATGTTGTATTTATCCTTTTAACATATTACCAGATTTAATTTGCTACTGTTTTGTTAAGTATTTTTGGTCTGTGTTCATGTGGCAAATAGGTGTATAATTTTCTTTGCTTGTAATATCCTTTTCTAGTTTTGGTATCAGGGTTTTTGCCAGCTTTAAGATAAGACAGGCATATTGATTCTTCTATTTTTGGAAGTTGTTTATATAAAATTAATAACACTTCCTAAAATATGATTGAACTCACTAGTGAAGATACCTAAGATAATAGGGCTTCTTTACATGCAAAATTTTTCATGATAAATTATTTTTATTTTATAGTGATTGGGCAATTTATATTTACTCTTTAATCTTGTGCATTTTTTGTGAGTTGTCTGTAAGTGAATTTGTCCCCCTTCATCTGATTTGGGAAAGGCATAAACATAAAGTTGTGGAAATATAACATATCTCCACATTTTTTGATGCCTTGAGGCTTTGTAGTGATAGTCCCTTTTGCATTCCAGATATTAGTAGTTTGTACTCTCTCTGTCTTTTTTTTTCTCTCTTTCTTCCCCTCATCACTGTGGCTAAGAGTTTATCCCTGTCATTGATATTTTCAAAGAATCTGCGTTTAGTCTATTTTTTTCACTGTTTTCCAATTTTATGGTTTTCTTCTCTTATACAGAGTGGGACAAAAGTAGGTTTACAGTTGTTCATATGGAAAATAATACAATAATAAATATAATACAAGAATAAACTCTCTGTTCCATATACTCACAACCTTAAACCTACTTTTGCATCACCAATATTTATCATTTTCTTCTTCACACTTTATGTTTGCACTTGTTTTTGTAATTACTTCTGGTAAAACTTTGATCATTAAATTTAAATCTTTATTTTTTTATATGCAGGCGTATAAAAAGCTGTAAATTTCTCTGTATAAACTGTTTTGGCTATGTCACACAAACTTTGAAATGTCTGTTTATCATTCAGTTTTAAGTATCTTAACATCCCGCCCTGACCTGTGTGGCTCAGTCTGTCGGGTGTTGTCCTGCAAAGGGAAAGTTTGCCAGTTCGATTTCCTGCCAGGGCACGTGCCTGGGGTGTGGGTTCTGTCCCTGGTCAGGGCACGTGACAGAGGCAGCCAGTCAATGTTTCCCTCTCACATCGATGTTTCTCTCCCTCTCTTTCTCCCTCCTTTCCCCTCTCTCTAAAAATATATAAATCAACTATTAATATTTTATTATCCCTTGGGATTGTTTATGTATTCACGATTTCTTTTCATTTCTAAATATTGTGTGGTTTTCCAAGATTTTTGTTGTCTTTATCGAAATCTGATTTAATTCTGTTGCTATCAGAGAACATTATATATATCACACATAAGACATCAGTCCTTATAAAATTTTGAGACACTGAATGTCCCAACACATGGTTTATCTTAGTGAATATTCCATGTACACTAGAAAATTATGTGTGTTCGTCTGTCTGAGTGTAGTGTTCTATAAATATTAATTAGGTTACTTGGCTTGCAGGGTCATTCACACCTTCAGTGTCCTTGATTTTTCAGTCTCCTTTAACTGCTCAGAGACCATTGTTCAAGTTTCCAACCACAGTTATGGTTTTGGTCTGCTTCTCCCTTCAGATCCAGCAGAGTTTGCTTCATGTTTTAAAGCTGTGCCATCAGATGCATGCACACCTCATGTTGTCTTTTTGATAAGTTGACACTTTGATCAGTGTGACATTTCCTCTTTATGTTTAGTCAGACTCCTTGTCTAGAGTCTTAATTTGTCCATTTCAAATGTAGTCACTCTAGGGTTTTCATGTTTGTTTGTTTTTGATGCTCATGTAGCCTGACTTCTAAGGAATGACCTCTTTGAATCTCAAATGCATAACCAGAATGTCTTCTGAAGTCTTTGTTCTCTGGCTTGCTGGATGTTTATTGTACCAAAAAGACAATTAATTTTTCACCCTGTTTTATATTCTGATTTAAATAATATTTTTCCACCAGTATAATGAAGTTATACTTAGGTTTTCATAACATAATAGAACTATAAGTAATTTAAAGTTTATTTGTAATACTTTATATAAAATAATATTTATTTTAATGTAGAAGCATATTTATGTATTTATAAAGGAGAATAAAGTTACATAAAATATAACTATAAAACAATTATAATTATTTAAAATATATAAAATTATTTTACTTATCCTTTTGATATTATGTATACATTTATATGTATGCATAAAATCATTTTAACAATGAAATATTTCATTGCTAAGATTTTATATTTTTAGTTAACACATCACTCCAACTTTCTTTTAGTTGTATAGAGATGAAATGATTAATACATAGATTTAAATACAGATACATGCACAAAATCCCTAAAAGAAAATATCAGTGTCAAATAAGTTTTACTAAATTGGTCTTGGAAAATAGACTGGATATGTCTGTCATATTGAGTAAGTGTAGCAGTAATTTAAGACTAAACACTTAAGCGGGTAGGTCTCTAAAACTGAACCATTAATATTGAAAAATAAAAGCATAGTAAGATCACTATCTTTTAAGTTGTCCAAAGGAAAAGTATCATAGTTTAACATTTTGAAAATAAAGTACTCAAAAGGCTATTGCAGTTTAAAATGTATAATGGAAAATTGCAATTTCTGTTTAATGATTTGTGGTTGAAAGGTAATTAATTCCACCTTGCTACAGGCAAATTATTTTCCCATCATTTAAATACCACTTAGGGCACATGTTTTTTGTTCCTCTTCTTTGCAACAAAGACTTGGTATAAAGAAGACTTTTAAAAAGAAGTTTAAGATTCTTTTGAAAGGTAAACCTCATACATGTGCATAGCGATTTGTATTTTCTTCTTGACTTCAAGAAATTTTTATAATTTAGCTGATGAGTTTTTAATATGTGATTTTTAAGGACCTCTTATTTAAGAACTTTTAAGGAATTTTACTAAGTACTGAAGTTTTGTTACTTAAAACATTCTATGTATCAGATGATACATGCCCATTTTTAAATAAATATACCAGAAAAATAATAGTTTGAGTTCAAAAGATTTGGGGAAATTATATCATCTTTCTTGATAAGTTTGGAAATAACTTTTAATTACATAAAACCTGAAGTAGGAAAGCATTGATCAACAGTCTCCCTTGAATTAAATGGATTTTTACTTTCACAATAAAAAGAATATCACACACCTTGGTCTGTAATTATTGAAGACTTAAAGGAGACCCATAGTGGTAGTTGGATGTCATTAAAAAAGAGGTTATAAAGTAAAAGAAGGGAGGAGAAAACAGATTAACAATAACATCATCAACAAAAAATAAGCCAACCAAAATGTCCCTTCACCAACTCCCCCTCAACTGTCACCCCAGATAACGGTCACTGTGTGTGTACACTTACTCGTTACCCCCCACAATGATCCCACGGTACTCCTTTGACAAATGGAGCCCCACTCACAAGGTCCTCCGCTCATGTTCCTCCCACTACTCCACCTTGACTTCAAGGTCGTTCGCTGCAGCCTCTTTGCAGTGAAATATATGAAAAAAGAAAGAAACAACCAGCCAAACACATAAAAAACAGAAACTGAGTCCCAGAAAGAGAGGAGTACTTCGTTTCCGTGAGTGAGTGAGTGAGTGAGTGAGTGAGTGAGTGAGTGAGTACTAGCTGGGATATGCATATAGCAGCCTGCATGTGCACTTCCACATCTCCCCAGCACTCTCCTCCGTAGCAGACACAGCAGTGTTATCCTCAGGGTTATAACTCTTATCCTGGGAAGGGAACTTGGAGAGAACCTACGTATTTAAACCTGCAAATCAGGGCTCACGAAACCCTGTGGACTTTCCACCACTTTCCTTGTTTTATTGTTATTGAATGACTGCTTTTAAGTATCAGTCTGCTAGCCAGTAGGCTTCGGTTTGGAACAATGAAATCAATTTTTCTTTGAGTGTGAAGAGCTACAGAATATAATAGTGAGTTTTCATGATTTGTCTCCATCTTCCCCAACTCCAGAAAGAAGACAAAATACTTGACTTTTTCATGTTTCTCTTTTGTCCAATCTATCCCATGGACATTGTGATAAATGACTTGAAAATGTTCCCTGGGCAGTTCTTGTATCAGTAGAAAAATTATTTTTGTTATATTTTATTCAATAACATTTGTTTAGTTGATTGTTTTCAAATGCTACATAGTCTTTAAAAGGCGTGGTGTTGGTAGTATCTGGAAAGGGACCGGTAATTCCATTATTTAGAGGTAATTAACATTCTATGTATTTTACTGATTTTAACTACCCATTGAACTTTTGAATATTTAAGAGAAAGGCCATGAACTTTCAGAGCCTACAATTGCCCATAGAGGATGAAGTAGTCTCATTTATTTCTCTTTTTCTACAGATAAAGAAATGAGCCTCAATGAGAATGATTTGCTCAAGGTCATTCTGACTGCTGGTTTCAGGCTTTTAAATGCTACATACCTTGTAGGCTCCTAATGTAATTCAATTAGGAAAAAAACCTTACTAATTTGTTCCTTATTTTCAAAATGAGATTCTGTTCCCCTCATGTTTAGCACCTATTATTGGTGATAATTTGAGCCTCAGGAAGTGCTGCATGCTTTCTCTCCCAGATAAGAGAACTAATCCTTATTCTGCTATTTAGAATGATTTTTGAAATAAACTGATTGATAACCTAGTATTGGAAAAAGGGATTAATGCATAATCTTTGAAAAGTGTTTCTTCCAGAAGACTTTAATGGGCTTATTGTCCTTGATTTGGTGAATGGAATTTAGTAATTTTTTAGCCCAAATGGAAGGTGATTGCAGCTCCAGGGTATCAAAGCAGGAGAGACATGGGAATATAATATTTTGGTTCTTATTATAATTTTTAAAATGCAGTGACATTGGTGTTATTTTAACAATGGCTAGAAGAAATGAAATAAAACTACATGATTGTGGTCTGTCTTAACTCCTCATTAAAGGAAGAGCAATGATTCCTCAAAGACACTGAGGAGAGTTAACACGTTGATATGACACATGCTCTGCTATTTGAATGCGTGAGAGGATCAGTTATGACGTATTTGAAGGCATCCCTGTCAGTCCCCCTTCTCCTTCTATGTGCATATCCTTTGGGCCTGACTCATGACAAACACGTGCTCAAAGATTCACACACAGCCTTCGAAATTCATGGGCAGGTCAAATTAGTATATCCTATATGCAGCGAAGTGGTGTTCGCAGGACTGGACTACTTTACAGTAGTTTCTCAAAGAAAATTAGAGGTGAAGCACTGTCTACGTCTTGATTTCCAAGAGTTTATTGTTTCCAGATATTTCTCAAAGAGACAGTTCTATGTCTCATGTTGAAGAGAGTCAGGAAATCCTGAAGTAATCTTAAATTAGACCAAGAAATCTAAGTAAAGGAAATTTTCACCAAGAATGACATAGTCAAAGCATCACTGCCCTCCAAGAACAAAGGAAGTGTTACTGGTGGCTTCCTGAGTGGAGACCAGTTGGAGAACAGGCCAGCAGTCACCACTGGAGAGGGAATAAAATAATGACCTTCCATGTCCCTCCCCCTCCTCTATATGCTAACTTGAAACATCACAAAACTCAGCTTGTGTGTGATGTGTCAAAGTTGAGCTGTCGGGGACAGAGGGATTTTGTGCCCAGAAGGCTGTGTTGATATTATTGTTGATTATGCTCTCTCAGTCTAGGCTTTGAAGGTTTCTTCAGCATCATGGGCCGGCTGCCTTCTGCCCAGGCTTCCTGGGAAATTTTAGTCATTACTTAACAAATGAAAAGACAGTACATTTATACTTGAGTTCCTATGAGATTGCACGATTAACGACCTGCTGAGTTCAGATTGGATTTTGCCTGTAAGACAGAACACTTCAGCAGTCTTAATGCCTTGGGACTCAGTGGTGCTTGCCACCAGGGCAGTGCTCACTAATGACCATCCCCGCACCTGGGGCTGTGTTTTCCAGGGTTAGTCCTCTCCAACCTCAAAGGTCAAGGCTTAGGAGAAGTTTTCCAGATGCTAAGTAAATTATCACTAAGATTCCCTGCTGCCTTATGTACCTAAAGAAGGAATATAATCTTATTGAAAATCATCTTTGAGCTTGAAACACATTGAGTGAGAATTCACCTTGGGAGGTTCAGTAACTTTAAATGCAGTTTCTAAGGGTTTTATACATATGATTCAAAACTTCCTTCTTAGGGAAAGTCTCCCCTCAAATTTTGGGCATTATTCAGTTACTCACTTTTTCAATTGAAAAAAATGGAAGGCAGCCGAGAGGGGCATGGGTCTTACTGGGGAGAAAGAAATAAAACAACTGTTAATATAGCTATATCAAATATATAATACATGAAACTATTCCCTGGGCAAATATTTTGCCACATGTATAAAATAATACTATTCCTTGCAAAGTTATCAATGGAAAAAACTGTACAGAAGAACAAAACCACATTAATCAGTAAGAGAGTATTGGTTTTATCTAAAATTGAGGAGGATCCTTTGTAGACGTTAAAAAGATCACGTAGATACAGGGGTGTCCAACCTTTTGGTGTCCCTAGGCCACACTGGAAGAAGAGTTGTCTTGAGCCACACATTCAATACATTGCAATATGTAACCACCAAAAACTCTCATTATGTTTTACGTAAATTTACAATTTTATGTTGGGTAGCATTCATAACCATCCTGGGCCATGTGTGGCCCACCGGCCGCTGGTTGGACACCCCTGAAAGATATATTTTAAATTTAAAAACTAACAAAATAGCATGCATAATATGGTTATATAAAAGTTTGTATTTATATTTGTTTTCTGGAGGGCTATGTGACAGTTTTTTTAACAGTGGTTATTTCTAGGTGTTGGGTTATGGTTTCTTTATTCTTTATTTTTTTCTGTAGTCTTTACTTTTCTTAGAATTACTATGGGTTATTTTTACAAGAAAAAAAACAGCTCTTTATGTTTTGAGAAAATTAATCTTATCTGAAGACAAAATAAATTGAAAAATTAATGAATACAGAGCCTTATACTTGTTTGGGATTTTTGAATGATTAATTTATTTAACCTTCAAATAAATCCTCGAAGGTACTTACTCTGGTCACTGTTTTACTGATAGGAAAAAAAATAATCAGAGGTTATATAACCTGTCCAAAATCAAATCACAGAGCTAGTAAGGAGCAGAGTCAGGGATCGCTGCCAGGCTTCCCAAATCTTTCAGCTGGGTCGCACTGCCTCCCTGAAGGCAATGTGCTGGCCTGCTGTGAGTGGTGGCCTATCAGTCGTGGAGAGGGGAGCATGGTCGGTGCTCTCTCCACAGCTCGTGGCCCTCTTTATCACCTCTGCCATCCAGAGGGGTTGTGGCATCACTCATGATGTCCAGTGAGGGGTGGAGGGGTGACGTCCTCCTTGATTAGGCAGAGTGTCACAGAAGGTTTGCAGTAGTGGATCGGGGAAAGCACACAGAGCTTGCATGCTTTAGTCATTGTCATTTTTCAATTCATTATAGAAAAGATGGGGGACTGAACTCCGAAGTCCGTTTCCCGTGTGCTGCCAGCTCACAAGGAGGCCTCACTCTGTGTTTCAGAGTGGCGCACTTCCCCATGCGGAGTGTCCCAGACTTTATTTCTGGCTCGGCTAATAGCATGGTTGAAACCCCACGAATACTAGCAGAAATCTTCCATTTATGGTTACAGTTTTAATCATTGAGCCTTGAATACCATTCAGCCTCTGGAGTATGGAATCCACTATTTTTGAGATGACATTTAATTTCTCAAGAGTACCTTGAAATAGCAGAAATTCAGGGTGACTCAAGGCAACCATTTTCAGATTTTTCTACCAAAAAATAAACTATAAAAAAATTCCCTTAAAATGAGAAACTTTTTTAAAAGTTCTAATGGCATTAAACCATTCAGTTATCTTCAAATTATATAAATCGGTTTTCTATTTTATAGTATTTTATTATGGAATAATTGGTATTCTTTCTATATTAATTTTATTTTTGATCAAAGTTAGGATTGAACCTACTATGAATGCCATAAATAATAGATAATTCTCATGAACACATGTGGTAGGGCTTATTTAAGATATTTCCCTGTCATAACAGTGTTCAGTTAATCTAACATTTAATCACATAAAGAAGAGTAGTAAAGCAGAGTAATACTTGTGAACTAAATTTTAAAGTATTCAGAAATGAAGATTACAGTTTTTAGGAGTGGCTGGATGTTAATTTGTGACAGCAATCACAGCAGCAACCACTTTAAACATGGAAAACTCGGTGGTCATTCAAAATGTTCAGTGTCAAACCATCGGGGAAAGAGGGTTAGGGAGCTGGAGCCGAAGAAAAGGGCTTCATAGGCTCGCTCTGCAAGTTTGCATATGAAGGTGCTGCGTGACACAGCATTGTCTCTTTCTGAGATGTTACAAGAAGCGACTATGGGATGTTTGCTTGCTGATTTGAATTTTACTTTAAATAGGGTTTTAAAACAAACAAAGACTGCCCTGGCCTGGTGGTTATTTGGTTGGACCATCATCCTGTACACCAAAATGCTGTGGGTTTGATTCCTGGTCAGGTCAAGTGCACACACCTATGTTGCAGGTGTGACCCCTCGGCAGGGTGTGTGCAGGAGGTGATGGGTCAGTCTCGCTCCGTCTCTCTCTCTTTCTCTCAATCCTAATCAATCTCTCTCTCTCCCCCTCCCCCTTCCTCTTTCTCTAAAAAAAGTCAGTGAAATATCCTCATGTGAGGATTGGGGGCTGGGGGCGGGGGGGACAAACAAAAACACCAAAGGCATTTTAGGTTCTCAAATGTACAGTTTTCTAGTAACTTTTAACATTATGTACCATCTGGGGAAATATCGAGTGGATTATATGGTACAAAATTCGACTACATTTAATGCTTCTCTTCATAGAAAGGTAAATTTACTCCTTGTACTCCAGGAGATCCTGGAAGGTGTTCTCCGTCCTCAGTCACCCCATCCACACGCTGCCATGGCACACATGCACGCCGACACACAGATCGGCAAACACCTCTCCACGGGTCTCGAACTGTTAGGGTGAATCTCTGTGTCTTACCACAGGCCAGCTCACTTAGATAATGCCTGGTAAGACTCCCACGAGTTACATTTCACATGGGAAGTAGGCCAATAGAAAAGAAATTAAGTCAATTCTAACAATCTCTCCTTATATATTAATGCATACTCCAGTAGGCAGTTCCCAAATTCTTCTTTTTTGTCACCAAAAGTAGACAGTTATAGAAGAGCATGGAACAATCTGGTAATTAATAAAATCTTTTGTTGTGTGTTTCTGACTAGATTATACAATCCTTGAGGAAAGAGATGTTTTATGCAATTCTGCCACAACCACAGTACCTAAAATTATGTTTTATAAACATGACTAAACCAGTGCTCAATATGTGATTGCTGGATGAATAGAAAACAGAAAATAGATGTCTTTTGTACACACACACACACACACACACACACAAAGAAAAAACACATAGCAAGATATTGCTGTCTCTTATTTAACTTATTCTTGTTTCTTCATTCGAAAGGTAGATAATAAACATATGCTTTGAAGCACCAAACGTCATTTCTTTGTAGTTAATACCAGCCTTTACTACTGCCCAAGTCTGACTCATTATTAGTTTCTATCTCTCTCGTGGCTCCTGTGGGCATTTGGGTTTGAGATCTTACAAGAGATCACATCTTACTGTGGCTATAGATGTATGTTTCACAAGGTGTTTAGAGAAATATGGACTATATTACATAGTATTTTATAACCCCGGAGCTGTTAAACATTAGCAAGTCTATTAGTGCAGTTCAATATATTAATAGATTAAAGGTAAAAATATAGTATCTCCATAAATGGTAAAGGGTAGTTCATTCAAGTGGTCAGACACCACATGAATATCTAAAAGTCAGTAGCTTTCCCTTGTGTTAGCAGTCATCCAGTAAAATGTAACAGAAATATACCTTAAAATAGGCACAGTTATTTATGAAAAGAAGAGCAAAATTGTATCTGAATAGTTTTATGAAAGCACATTTTCTTGTTTTGTTGGAGCCAATGTTACAAAGACCTCAGTTCTCCCAAAATGATGTGAAAATACAATAGAATTGCCATAAAAATCTCAACGGGATTTTTTAAAAGTGAGTCATTGCAAAGAGTAAATTTCTGAATTAAGTAGATTAATGAAACTTAGTATATGAAAAATGGCATTTCAAATCAATTGGAAGAAAAAAGATGAAATACCTAAAATGATTAATGGTGATATGATAAAATGTGGAATTAATAAAATAGAAGATTTTTTTCTCCTATTCTTTTCCAGAATCTGGTCAGGGAAAATTGCTTAGAACAAAGCATTATTATCTATGATGTATAAGCATTTCATTTGTGTCAATACCAAAAAAAAAATAGAAAAATGAGAAGGGACATTAATGTTTAGTTAATATGTGAAATGTTCCTTAGCCTCAGTAACAATTAAGGGAATGATAAATTAAAATAATAAAGAGATATCACCTTATTTTTGGAAGGCATTAAAATATCATTAGTGTTCTAAACAATTTGAAACACTATTACCAGCTCTTTGACAGTATCTGTCAAAATTTAAAAATGCAACTTGTTGCAGCATTTTTACTGCAATAATACTTGCTTGCAATGGTTGAGTGTGTAAATTTTTGTAAGCCAATACAATCAAACAATGTGTATAAATAAAAAGAATAAGGTATATTTGCATGGACTCATTTGAAAGGCATCTCCGATGCACCAGGACATGAGAAAGCAGCGGGAGATAAACATGTCTAGTCCGGGCCCATTCGACCTGCACCACGGCCTGTGCACAGGGACTACCTTTGGGGGATGGGTGTAAAATTGATGAAGAAATAGCATTCCCTTTTTACATTGTACAGTTAAAAAAAAGGAAAAAAGAAAGGAACAAAAAGACGTGGATCTTGGTAGCCATGGGGAACATACATGGATTGCAGCTAAGTGGGGTGAGTAGCAGGAAGGCCTTTTCGGAGCAATCTGCCTTAACCCAGGAAGGAGACAACCATCTGGGGACTAGGGATGCGAATGAGGAGAAGGGATCGGTTCTGCAGGTGTTTAGAATGTGGGATCACCGTGATTGGGTATAGA
Organism: Tonatia bakeri; assembly: GCA_004024845.1. NCBI lineage: Eukaryota > Metazoa > Chordata > Mammalia > Chiroptera > Phyllostomidae > Tonatia > Tonatia bakeri. The sequence goes on along the minus strand of PVIA01001311.1, from coordinate 17,174 downwards.
GGGAGAGAGGGAAAGCACTAACAGTAACCGCTAATGATGATACCTCGAGGTATTATATAATACCTCGAGGTATAATACCTTGAGGCTAAGTTTTTAAATTTGTAAATTAAAACCTTGCCTGGATTATAGGTATGATGAAAAGAATTTGATGAGTCTAGCTACCTGATGTTAAAATTAAGAGTAATTAAATTTTTTTTAAAGTTCTTAATTACTAAAGACTCATTTTCTGACATCTTGTAATGAAGGCACAGGTTGTCACTTAAACACAATTGAAACGTGGGTGTGTAATCAGAATTCACAAACCTACTACACTTTTAACTTAGCTATTCATCGGTTCTGCATCTGAGTTAGAGGGAGTCACCCTCCCTAGCTCACTGCTTTATTAAGTGCCTGCTTCAGATGATGTTATGTGATCAAAACTAGCTAGGACACAGCCTCTCGATGCTTTCTAGGGTTCTGCTGATGCTGAGTACCTGTCAGAACGTAGAACGCAGTTGCCCTTACACAGTATGCAGTGTACATGCAACCTGAATTCCATCTTACTTAACTGGCTCTAAGACAGCTTCCAGCAATAAAAGGAGTAGCTTTCTCAGTGGAGAATTTCCTCGGCAAACCTCTTCCCTTTACAGTGAAGAGCTCCTGGAAGGCTGATCACCCTGCTTTGTGTTGAAGGTTCTGAAAGGGATGCTGCCCACTACACTGCTGTGCAAATAACTTTTAAAAATGGGTAGTCCAGTGGATGGGCCTTGAGGACAGATCCTCCAAGACGCCTTCAGAAGCCTTTCTTCCAGTCTAGAACCAGTACTGTTCTTATCAGATGATGGGATAATTGCTTCTATTTAATTACATTAACAGTTTCACTCACTAGTTTCTGTGAGTTGAAAGATAGGAGTTTTTTATTGAGTACATGAATTGTAAATAAAAATATTCCTTAAGGAACACTAATGACTGATTATGAGTCATTGACTTCAATCTCATAGGAAAAGACTTTATTCTTAGAGCTTTCATGTTTATTATGTACATCGTAATCTTTTTCTACTTCTAAATAATTTGCTGGGAAACTTGTATCATACTTCAAAAGTTTGTTTTCTGCTTCTTATCCTCCCCCTCCTCATGATTATTTTTATTATTTTATTTTCCTGACCTTTTTCTGTGAATTACAAGGCCAACAATTACATCTTCGTAAAAATGGTTTTGTTGTCATGGTAAATTTGGTATTATTTCATTTTGCAATACTGGATTTATTTATAACCCCCCTAAAAATTTACCTTTTATGAAGAAAGATATTCAAATGGGGGGGGGTGCTTATGGCTTATGATTTAATCCAGAACCTTCTCTGAACTGGAATGAAATTCTAGCTTGAGGAAAAAAGTTCTAAACAGCCCTGACTAGTGTGGCTCAGTGGATTGAGTGTCAGCCTATGAATCAAAGGGTTGCTGTTCGATTCCCAGTCAGGGCACATGCCTGGGTTGTGGGACAGGTACCTGGTGAGGGGCATGCACAAGCCAACCACACATTGATGTTTCTCTCCCTCTCTTTGTCCCTCCCTTCCTCTCTGTCTAAAAACAAATAAATACAATATTTAAAAAATAAAAGTTCTAAACAAGTGTTACTCTGACAGCTCTTTGGAGATAGACCCAGAAGAAATATTCTTTTTAGAAATTACTTAGGAAAATGAGCATGTGAGAAATAAATGACATCTTGTACCTTTACAGGTATGAGAATATTTTATAAAGAAAAAGTAGTTCACCAGGAGTCCAATATGTGTTCTAGGTTCTGTTACCTCTTTACCGAACTTTATTATGATTTTACTATGTGACAAAGTCAGTATACAGCCATGGGGCCTCCATCAGGTTACTCATCAATTTTACACCCACGTTTCCTCCTCTGTACTATGGAGATAACTTTCAATGACCTAAAGTGTATGAGCTGGACAGACAGTAAACATTCTGGATGTCCACTAAGCTACGTACCTTGTGCTGGGTAGTTTCCTGGACATGTAATAGTATGTCAATTAAGCCTCATAATGGTTCTTCCTGGTAGACTTGATCGTCCCCGTTTTCTAAACCATGAAAAGGGCTGAGGGGTGTCTACATGACTTCACAGGGATGAGAGACTGGAAGCCCCCTGTGCGAGCCATGTTTGGCTGGCTCTAACCCCGAACGCTGGCCCGGCCAGCAAGTCCTCTGTAATGTTTCCACAGATGATTTCTTCAGGCTTTTTATTTTGAAGATTTGTGTTTTTCATATCTCCCAAAATTCTTAGCCTAGTGCTTGACATACATACAGTTTATATTTTTAAAAATTGCTTTTAGGTGAAGGGATTAAGAAGTACAAGTGGGTAGTTACAAAATAGTTATGGGAATGTAAAATACAGCCTAGGAAATATAGTCAATAATATTGTAATGACTGTGGCTGGTGCCAGGTGGGTACTAGAGATATCAGTGGGTGGGGGATCACTTTGTAAAGTGTGTGATTGTCTAATCACTATGCTGTACCCCTGAAATTAATACCAAGTAATATTAAATGTAAACTGTAATTGAAAAATAAGATTTAAAAAGACAGTGAATAAATTTTTAAAAATTGCTTTTAGATATGGCATGTGGTATCTAAGACAATCTCAGATCATTTATTTCTGAAATTGATAGACTTCTAGCCAGAAACTGTAGGTAAGTGACTTCAGCAGTTACACAACCGAACATACCGCAGCTGGCACAAACACATCCCACACCCCCCCAAACTGCTGAAAGCATTTATTTGTGGGATAGATTTCGTTTCTTCCCTGAAATCTAGCAATCCCCTTTCATGCTTAAAGCACAGACATGGATTGTCTACAAAAAGCACTTTCCTATCTGTTGCCCTGTGATCCATGCTTGATTGAATTTAGAACTTAAACCCATAAAAACAATTCAATTCATATGGGGCTGTATTCTTTTAGTAATCAAGTGGAGAGCTCTTAATAAGCCCAGGCTGAATATTTGGGGGAGCATTTTTTCTTTTCAAAAGATAGCTGCTTGACTCCATAAGTCCTTCACTGCAGTTTGGTCGGTGTAGAAAGGAGGGGAAAGGCCGGTAGGGCGACCTCAGTGTTGCGCATGTGTCTGCTCTGGTACGTTTCCCTCCTGTAGCCTGTGTCCGTGATTTGACCGAGATGCTGTGCCAGTGGAAACTTCAGGTCTTCAGCCAGAGCACCTACACTGGAGTTCAGGTTCCTCTCCTACCCGTGTGACTTTGACACATGTACTTATTTGCCCTGTCTGTCCTTTAGTTTCCTCCTGTGTGAGAAAACAAGAGGGCGGTAATGCCCACCTCCTGGGTGGATATGAAGAATAAACCACGATAACCACGGAAATTGCCTGGCCCAGAATATGTGCATCATGAATGTTACCTCTTATTACCTGCCTTATTTATGTTGTCTTTTTCATGGTTTACTCAAAAAATGTACATACTTTTGAGGTTCACTCTGTCTTCTATTGTATGAATATTGTTCCACAACATAGTTTACTTCAAAACTCAGCTGATCATCTCTGCAGGGAAGAAGCTGTGATTGGAAAGCCTACCACTTACAGCTTTGTCACTCAGTAGCCGTCCGTCCTCACCTCTAATCATCTGTTCATTGGAAGAGTGACTGTTTCATTAGAGTCCACGTGCCAGCCATGAAAGGATCAGCTTGAATTTCAGCATGTCTTGCATTTCTTTAGAAGGCATTTCTGGTCTCTAATAATATGTTCACCTTTGACACACAATTGAAGTAGAGGCACTTAACATAATGTAAAAAAATAATTATCCCTGCAACACAACAATGAACAGCTTTCTGACTCGTGATTTTGCTAAGTGCTTTTTCCTGTACTGCCTGATATCAGTCTATACCTATGTAAATACTTGGTTCGAAAGAGGTACCACATAAAATTGGCAAGAATGCAACAAATAAACATTTTTGCTTTAGTCTGGGAAACAGGTTTTTTGATGCCATGCATACTGAATGGATTAGATAAGAATTTAGAAGAGAAATTAATTTTGTCTCTTGAGGTGAATAAAAAGATAACTGTAATGTGAAAAAAATCAGCCATTTTCATAACTGAGAGAATTCCTTAAAGCATTCTGTAATCAAAAGCCTAATAATCATAAAAAAGTAAGAGGCAATATCTTTCCTACCCTAAGGGCTTAATAAGTATCTCTCCTGCCATAAAACCACATTTGCAAAGTCATTTCTCACACACAAAAAATGCATAGTTAAAGCGAGGTAATGAGCCGTAGGTAAGGAAAAATAAAGACCACAATGAGGAGATAGTACGTCCTCCCTGAGCAGCTGAGGATCAAAGCTTCCTAGGCCTGGCACCTTGTCCTGGCATTAAATCTTAGTGTCCGACATCAGTGTGGGACTGGAAGGGTCTCTTGAATTTGCTGGAGTCTTAAGGTACTTAAGAGAAAGTGGAAAACCAAGCTAAGAGAAAAATCCAGACCATTTGTGCCTGGCCAGGTTCTTCTGTTCTGCTTTCTCTGGGGATCTCTCTATGCTTTGCATGCAAGCCCTTTGACCCTTGAAGCATTATTTCTACTCAGACATAAGCCCTGCAGGATGAACAGTGATTAATGTTTTCATCTTACTCAACTGGTCAGTTGTTCTTGTGCAGGAAGGTAAATAGAACATCTTCATATACATTTTAGTGGAGGTGGCTATCCTCTGTCTTCTTCCAGTTCTTAGCACCTTTTTAACCTGTACAGAGTCATCTAGTTTCAGCCCGTAGTTTTGCAGTCTTGAGCATCCAAACGTCCTTTCAAAGCTTGGGAAGTAAAACTCTCAGAACACAAGAATTTAGGAGTATGGGAGTCGGGGAGTTCCCTTCGCCTGTTCACGATTTCCATCCCTCTCACTACCATTTTTCCAGTACTTACCATGTAACAGGCACTAGGATAAACCTTTTTCACATGTTACTTTGTTTAACATTCATGGCTACTCTCTAAATTAGACCCTACTGTCACTAACTTAGAGAGGAGGAAACAGACAGGAAAGATAACTGGCCGGCTGAAATCCCAGAACTGAAAAGGAGCAGAGCCAGGCACAGGTTCAGAATGCACAGCTGTGCTGTGTCTTGAACTCTGAGCTTTCATGAGAGGCCTACAGTCAAAAGCTAGGAAGCATTTTCCTCACATTTAAGATCTTCCCCATAGCCTTTCTCTTTGGTTCCATAAGACAAAAATGTATCTGATTTTTTTCCCTTTCAAAAATTCAACTGCAGTAGTTGAAAACCCCAATAATAATGAATTTACAGTTTAATCTGTGTGGCATTTTTCACTAGAGCCATCAATAGGAATGTGGATCAGGGGGACACAGTGACTCTTGCCCCCATCTCTCTTATTACCTAAGTCCAATTTTTATCATATTCTACCACTTTGAGGAAAAAAAGTTTAGAGACCTCTGAGATAACTTTTCTAGGAAAGCAACACTTTTCCTATAATAAGATTAAAAACATTACATCTTGAATTAATCTTTCAGATTAGCTTGTCTCTCAAAAGAATAGCATGGGGCAAGGGATGAATAGTCCTCATCAGGAAACGTGGAGGAGGAGCATGCTCACAAGCACCAATGGGTGCCTCTGAGGCAGGCAGACCTAGAAACACAGTGTCCTGGCTTGTAGACAGCATGAGGACAAGCCATGGGAGGGGTTACTTGTAGTAATCTTCTTGAATTTTGCTTTGGGACTGCCCAGTCTTATTGCTACATTGACCACTGGATTTCTTCTTTCATCCTGGTAAATTTGGTGGAGTCCTTGTCTATGGGAATTGAAGGATCATAAAAAAAAACACTAGTGGTACAGGAGTTGTGTTCAGTGATAACCGAAATTATTTGTGTGAGGTTGTTCATCACGGTGACCCTTCTAGCACTTGAAACACAGGATTGCTGGTGTCGAGGTGATGCCTCTCTGAGATGAATATTCATCACCACCTGCAGGGGAGAGAACTGCATGGGAGGAAAAAGCACGTCAGTTTTTTTCAGCGCAGAGTAAAGAAAGCCACCAAGTTGCCATATAAATGTATGCATTGCATGGCTGACTCAACGTGCCACAAACCAATGCACTTGAAATTGATGCTCTGTCTTCCCGGCCTAACCTGTGGTGTGCTCCGGCCTGTGCAGGGACTGTGGTGTGCCCGCATGCGCCAGGCTGGAGCATACTGCGGGTGAATGAGAATCTCTGAGAGCTGTGTGTGCAGGAGGTTACCCTGGAGTCTATCATTGCTGACAAAGTGTCTTCAGCTGTGCGTTTTCCAGGCATTTGGATTTGATGCACCTTATGTTCTGGAGTCCGTTCATTTGTGGTAGGTGAAATGTACCGACCAAACTCTCAGAACCTTCCAGGCAAGGGTGGTGGCTTATCAATTTCATGATGATTGTTTCCAACCAAGTGGTCTGGTACAGGATGAGCATTTAATAAATATTTATGTGGCTAAAGAGGAAGACCTCTCCCCTTCTCTTTCCTCTGCAAATCCTAATTTTCAAAGTTCAGTTTGGACCCATTTGTCTGTGATTGCTCTGGCCAGCAGTAGATGTTCCGTATATTAGGTGCGATTTACTTAATTGGCCAATGACAGAGGAAAAGCACAAATGACAGGTTGGAGGCAGAGAGACTAGTGTTAGCAATCCACATGAGACACAGTGGCAGCTTATACTCAATAGGGAGTAGTGGGGTGGAGACGGGCGAGGGCAGATCAGGCTGCATTTACACTACGTGAACTTCCTTGCTGTGAAATGTGGGTGTTCTTTTCGATATTTAGTTTTATACATAGTCTGGTGTTCCTATAAAATGAACAACAATGAGCATCATTTTTGGTTTCCTCTGGGTAGAAATGAGGTGGGAGCAGGAGTCACGCACCAGGAGCTGATTGATTTGGTGGTCCATCTTTCCAGGCAGATACTGTCTCCTCCCTGCCTCCCTCCTCTGTGCTTCCCATGGTCCTGGGAGGCGGGCCATTGCTCAGAGGAGTGGCGTCCAATGTCAGTTAGCCACGTGACAGCTGATCTGGAGCATGTCACAGAAAGGAGATACTGTAGTTACATACCATCGTAAGCGAGTTCTTGAAATAGAGGAAATGAACACAAGTTGATGACTTTTTTTATTATAGTTGGCATACAATATTATATTCGTTCCAGGTGTACAACACAGCAGTGTGACATTGACATACCTTAGGATGTGGTCACCACGATAAGTCTAGGACCCATCTGTCACCATACAAAGTCGTTACAATATTATTGACTCTATTGCCTGTACTGTACCTCACATTCCCATGACTTACTTAATGTATGACTTCTTCCTAATTCCAGAGAGGATGCTAAATACATGTGAATGTCTTCAGGAAATAAATGTATATTACTCTCTAGATATATTGCAAGCTGATGTTTCAAATCTAGAAATGGTAATAGTTGTGAAGAAACTGTCCATTGCAAAATGTCGAGATTGAGTCAAATAAGATGGCCATAGTGATCACCGAGATGGGCGTGGGGGATGCAGCAAAAGCTATGATTTTTTAATAATTCCCTTTGGCTTCAAGCGTTAGTTTATGACAAATTTCTCAAACCATACATCATTTACACATTTAAAGTGAGAACCCGTTTTAGTGTGTCTATATGTGAAAGTCATAGGGTAGCACGTTTCTTATCATTGTCTCGTCCAAAAGTGCAGTACCAGCCTTGCCAGGTAGAGATTTTTGTTACTGGAAGCATCCAAGTAGAATTTGGGTTACCATCTGTCAGGAATTTGGGAGAAGGGGTTCTTTCATTAAAGAGGAAGGTTGGAATCAGAAAATTATGATATTCCAACCACTTTTTTCACCTACAACTAACTGTATTTTTGTTCAAATATTTTTAGTCTAAATCATAAATAAATGTATTTTATGCTGTATTTTAAACTAGCAACAATTTTAATTTTGTTTTATGTGTTTGCCCCTATAACATGCCATACTAAATTTTTTACCAAGTTTTCCTCACCAGTGTGGGTTTTTGTGAAGCAAATTTCTGAATCTGGGATTACAGCTTACATCAAAGAGTTATTCACTTCAAATCTGTTTTAACCCACTTCAATACCTTTGTTTTTATAATACTGATTCAATAGAAAGATGAGGGCAGTAGTTTTGTAGAGTATTTAACCTAACATTTTTCTTGTTCATATCTTATTTTGTAAATAAAAAGATGTGGGACATAAGTATGAGTCAGGCCCTCTGTCGATCCCTGATAACACAGCCGTAAGTGAGACGCAGAGAAGCCTTCTGTTGGTGTAGCTCGCAGGCTAAGAAGGAAGTAAAAATCAAGAGGTCCTTCCTAAGTAACATAGAGACATCACATGTAAATGGGGAAAGATTGGGAATGATATTTGTTGTGATGTGTGATCATTTCTGAGTTTACAAAACTCTAATTCTGCTAGTTTCTATTCATTACATGGTCAGTGAGTTTGAGAAATTCTGGACTAAACGAACTTAATAATTCTGTACTGTAAGGCTTCTCAGAGATATTAATAATTAAATATGCCTGGTAAATCTCTAAGAAAAAAGCATAGAACATATGTAGTATTTTCCTAACACATTTGATCATGGCATACTTTTCTTGAGAAACATCTTGGCGGAACTATTGTCGTGTGGAACGCATTTTGATTAGATTGATGATATATGTGAAAATTCATAGCAAAGTCAGGTTGGAAATATTCTATGAAAGTCTAGAGATTCTGAAGACAAAACAGAATCATTGTCTACTTTTCAAAACTGTTCATAAGTATCTCTTAAACATGGAACAAAATACCCATCTCAAAATATAAATATTCTTCTCAAACTTCTGTGTTAAGTAGGGCAGATTTCATCAGTGGATTTGTATGCCAAACAGAGGGGGCATATCTTTGAACATGTATTTCATACAGATCTGTAAAATCTTTTTTTAAAAGAAGTAACGTGATCTTCTGGGTGTCTGGGGCACCACCATTTTAAGACCGGGATTGTGGGTTCAGTGCGATGTGGGAGAACGTTACTTGCTCTGGAGAAACTTGACATTGGCCCAAAGCTCTCTTAACCTGTTTGGAGAAGGCAGTGCCAGTGCTGACATACAGTAAAGAATAAACATTTTTTCTGCTGTGTGGTCACCTCCAAGACACTTCTGAGAAAGAAGCATTAAAGTGAAAAGGTATGAAGTTGAACTCTGAAAACTGTCACCATGACTATCTCACTACAAAGTCATCTAAATTCTTTCAATCAGGAACCAGCCCTACTATCAGGAGCCAAAAGAAGACAGGAACTCGAGCCAGAGGGACCTGCTTTGGGGCAGGTCTCCTTTTGTAGAAAGAATGTAGTTTTATTTTCTAAATTTCTAAAACCAAGGCACAAATGTGTACACGGTGAAGGACACATTTCCCTCGCCACCTCCCCACCTGTGTCCTTGGGAGGCATTTGAGTGTTGGATGAGAAAGTCAAAGCAGAGAAGCCTACCGTTCGAGATGAGGCTGAGAAAGGGGAGAGAGCGTTAAGGTGGCAGGACCCGACACCCTGCGGTCTGCTCCGTCCAGCCCTGTGAGTAGTTGGATGTTCGTGGGCAGAATTACAGGTTTCAGGGGTTCAGATTCCTCTTCTGTAAATTTAGAGTACTGGACTGCCAACAAAGGGGCTCCTAGTTCTAAGAACTGGACTCTGTGATGATTTGGGAATTCCGGACCATCCAGTGCCTTCTGGATCATTTACCCATAGAGCCTGGGAAAAGTGCATAGCTGTGTCATTCTAGATGGAGGCTGAACTTGCAGTTTGGTGTGACGTGCAGAAAGCACAGGGACAACTCTGTCCTCAAACGCAGGGGGTCAGAATGCACGTGGACATTTTTTTATAAGACTCTTACCCTGTTTTTGCTATTCAAGGTCCTTGAATGGATTAAAGCTAACCATCTTTCATGCCAGGTTTTGGGATAGAATGAATTGTACATTATTAATTAGCATGCTTCTGCTTTGGGGGAGGTAAGATAGTGTAGTTATTAGAAAGAGACTTATTGAAGAAAAAATGCTAAAAATGATGGTAATAATCACATATTGATTACTACCTATTCTGTGCCAAGGCCTTTATGTATTAGTTCTAATCCTTACCATGCCAAGGCCTTTATATATATTAATTCTAATTCTTACTATGCCAAGGCCTTTATATATATTAATTCTAATCCTACTCTGTGCCAATACCATTATATATATTAATTCTAATCCTCACTATGAGTCTGCTTCTTCATTTGTATAGCCATACTTACTATGTCGTCCCCTTCACCTAATTGCCTTTAACTGGCATTTTTAGGGATAATTATTTGGTGTGTAAAATACTATCCTTGAAAACCAGGCCTGTACATGTGATGGGGGAAAAGGAGGTTTACATCTGTGAGTACACGAAACTCTGTGAGCACAGAGTTTATTCTTATATTATTATTTATTAATTATTGAATTATTTTCCATACAAGCAACTGTAAACCTGTTTTCCCCACCCTGTATTATACTTGGCACAGTGCCTAATCCAATATAAATAACCAACTATTTGGTCGAATATATTCGTTGCTTAAAAAGATGTATATTTGTTACTAAATTTGTGTACACTGTTTCATGTTTGTTTTTCCTCAGTCATATATCTCCTGTCAGACAAGAATGGAAGGGCGAATTGACTGTTGATTTAAAAGCCCAAATTGATAGCCTTTAGTGGACAGTGAGAATGTTCTCCCATCATTTTAAGTATGCTAAAATGAGAAGCCTTGTTATATCCACAATCAAACCATAAACTTTAATGCATTTCTTAATGGATAAAAGTAGCACTTTTAAAATTTTATTAAGTGTACTAATGGCCTTAGGTTAACCAAGTTGACACCTCCAGTGTATCGAATTCGCTTTGATACTGGCTCCTGGCAAAGATGGTTTTTAATCAGTCGACTCCCTTCCTCTTGAGAAGTAGGTGCAGCACAATACACAAAGTCATAAAGAAAGGGAAGTAAATTTTTTTGGTTTGGTAAAAGAAAAACAATAGCTTCCTATTAAGAATAGTTATTTTTATTTGCTTGCTTAAATAATAACTGCCCACACAGAACACTCACTTTCTATGAGGCACGAAGGCACGGACATGTGTTTTCATTCTTACGAGAATCTGACAAGATTCTCTCCCCTGTGCAGAGATGGTGACTGGGGGATCCCCCTCGGAGGCAGCCCAGGAAGTTAGTCATCTAGTCATTGAAATTCTGGTTCTACTGTGATCCGTGAATTCAGTGGATAAACATCCGGTGAACTGGTTACTCTCTGCTGCATTAAGCTAACACCAGCTACTGTAATCATCCCCAAGATTTCAGTGACTTTAGCCAACAACAGCTGGTTTCTCACTCATTGAACAGCCTGGCAAAGTCATTCTGTTTTAGCAGGCAGCTTTCCGTCATGCTGCGATTCAGAGACTTGGGGGGCTCTCCATTTTGGGGTCTCTGTCACTCCCCAGGGCCACGGGCTGGAAGAGAGAGGGCCTCTGTGGTCTGAGTGTGACACATTGCACTGGCTTGCATCTGATGGACTCGTATCATGAGACAAGAGCAGGTGAAGAGGACCAGCAACAATGGTCCCCAGCTCAGCTTTATAAAGAACAAGGATTATGAAGTTGTATGTGTGTGCACGTGCGTACTCACATGAGATGAGATCCTCAATTTTTAATAGTGAGAGCACTTCATTGAAAAAAAAATTTCTAAAGGACAGGTCCACTATATTCATGGTTACTCTGGAGAGTGCAATTTGGAGCTGGTTCAATATTCTTTAGCATATCTTCTTGTAGTGTTCAAATTTTCTAGAATCGGTGTTAGGATAATAAAAACCAGTAAGCACAGTTTTGAAAGCCAGTGAGAAGCATGCCTGTACATCAGGCAGGGCCGGGGTGAGAGGACGGAGTGAGGACGCAGAAGGTAAGGATCGTCGAGTGCCGGCTCTGCACTTGCAGAAGGGAGCTATAGCTACGTGGTGGGCAGTCTACCCAAGCAAGGAAATGCCACGTCAACCCCCCAAATCCCAACCTGGTGGCACATTCAGTGGGTATTAGGAATATCTAATGAAAACAGCCAATGGTCCAGCCCTGTGCCCAATGCCACTTTCATCTCAACATGTTTTTGAAAAGACTGGCTTTGCCTCCAAAAGTGATCAGGTGCATTTCTGCCTCATCTCAGCACATCAGGTATTCTCTTGGATGCATTGACTAAGCATATTCTCTTTGCTCCAGCCTGGGTCTGCCTTCTTCTCAGCTCCTGCAAGCTTGTCGAAAGTATGAAAGCAATGATATATAGTTATTTTAAAATGTCCTTTTTTTTTAATACTGTCAGATCTCTTCAGAGGCTGCTGCTTCATAGAGAATGAGTCTATCTCGTGCTGAGCAGAACAAAGATATGCCTCTAAAATGTTGCAGAGGATCTCCATAGCACTCTACCTGTCTTTTTCTGCCAGTTTCGGTGTAGATTTTACTTTTCCTATAAAACTGCTGCTTAGAATTGAAGTAAAAAAATGAGTCAAATAAGAGCAGATGGTCTCTACTCATTGCAGGTATGCATAAATAAGGTAAGACCAGCTCATCTGAAAGAAGGACACGTTTATGAGGCAGTATGCGTTGTAGTCAGCCATGACAAATGATTATGGAAATCTACGTGGGATTCGTCTGTCCCCTTCTCCCCAGTATCTCTCGCGAAGTTATTCTTTCGTAACCAGCAGATTAATGAACCATTGCAGGAAAATCCACGGGGGATCAGAAACACAAGGATCATCCTATAAATAATTTCATTTTGTTGTACTTAATAATGTGCACCACTGGCCAGTGTACTGTAGAAAGAAAATGGATTCTTCAGGCTTTACAGCACAGATTTCCAAGATCACTTTCAAGGCCACCATCGGATACACCACAGCTGGCGAACACAGAGATTGATACCAGTGGTCACTGAATCCCTGTGGTTTGAAAATAGAATGGTGACATGTACAAAACTTCTGTAATTCGATGTGAGTTTTTAAAAATAACTTACTGGTGGCATGTCAATAAGCTGTTAGTGCAGTTCTCCTTGAAGAATATGTACTTGTATATCCCAAGTTAATTTGTCCTGATCAACTTGGCCAAACCTGAGGTCTTATAAGGAAAGAAGTTTGTTTTATTCATTTTTAATTTTTTTAAAATATTAATGAAACTTATTTCTCTTTATCTACACTCTCCTTCAGCTTAAATCATGGCAAAGTGGCCATCTTCTGGTATTTTGTCATAGTAGGTTATATAAACAGCCATCATGATATCACTTATAAAAATCTGCTGAGTTTCTCTTCGGGGTGGTTGCATTCAAAGAGAATACAATCTATATAGCTTTGATGTTGTTTTTTTCAAGGCAAAAACTCTGACAGAGAATTTCATAACTCCCTAGGTGTTAGAACATAATCTGACTTTTCCTCTTACTCTGAACACAGATTTCAGAGCCATTTTAAAAATAGAATTATAAAAACAATTAGCTTTTTATTTCTCAAAATTTACTATACATGTATACTACTAATTATTTAGAACCTAAAATTATTAATTGTAGTTAAATAACTTAATATCTTTACTGTTATACTGGCTAGCATATATATAGATTGAACCATATAAAACTGTGAAAAAGTCAAACTTTTTGATGGTTCTGAGAGATGGTCATTCCATATTTTAGTTGTATTTTTTATGTGGTTGTGCAAAGAGGCGAGCCATGTCTGCCTACGCCACCATCTTGACCAGAAGTTTCTCAAACATTTTTAGCTCACAAAAAATGCCTATTTCTTATAGTTCGACCTAAGAGTCGGAAAAAAAAAAAAAAACCCTTTCTGGAATGGTATGAAATGGAATGCTTTAGTTTGCCAGAAATAGTTTTCCCTCTGAATTACTTGGTAGAAGTGCATTACCACAGTTATGCACACTGCAGCCCCTCTGGTTACTCTAGGCTTCTCAGTTGCAAGGTGTACAGTCTGCCATAACCAGAGATGTTTTAATTCTGCAGGGTTGGCGTGAGTTGATGCAGTCACCTTCTGTGTGAAGTTGGGTTTCTGTGTGTGTATGCAGAATACATGCACGTATGCACAACTTTCGTTTTCAAGCCCCAGAGAATTCTCAGGGATCAACATTCACCTTTTTCTCCTCCAAGAAAAAAATTATTTTATGTATGCCCTGAATTGTTTTATTTTTCTCTTGTTGTTGCTATTGCTGTGTATGGATGGATACATAGATGGATGGATCAATTTATTCCCTCACTTTTTGAAGGGAGAAAAGGGGAATAGAAGCAATTTTGGGAAATGATCCATCAAAATCAAAACCAGCAGTGAAGCATTGCAGTGGCAGCTCAGTGTGGTACCAAAGATAAGAACATGGGCTCCACAGGCAGAGAGCCCCACAGCCAAATCATACATTAGAAACTTACTGACGGAGTGACATTGGACAAGTCACTCACCTCTCTCTGTTTCAGATGTGCCATCTGGAAAATGGAAATAATGAGAGTAATATTAACAATAACAGCAAACACTTCATCTGAGCCAGGCATTCTACTAATCACTTTCCTTGGGTGAGCGCATTTAGTAAAAGGAACTATCTTTCGTTTGTTTTAAAGAGCCTGGCATCTTAGGGAGGGTGGGCAGCATGCCCAAGATCTCATAGCAGCTAATAAATGGAAAATCCAGTGCGTAACTACAGGGCTGTTGTGATGATTAATGAGATAACGCATGTGAAAGTTGTCAGCCGAGGACCCACGTTAGGTATTAAAATAGGGGACAGACTAATTAGATGAAAAATGCCCGCAAGCAATTTGAGATAATCTCTTAGAGTAATAAAAAAAGCACAAATTAATAGGAAACAAATCATAGAGACAAAGTGTATTTTTAGTGTTGATTATGTGAGAGTGGATGGAGCCCTCTGCTGTATTAAGATAAGGGACAGAGATAACCAGTTTCACTGGCTTGATTTTTTTTTTAGCTGTCGTTAGAATAAGTCCCATTATCACTGAGATGTTAAGTCTGTAATAAAATGCACAATGAACCAAGCAAAATATGGAAAAGCTCATTGCCCTGACCATGTGCATTTTAGTTTCACATAAAATATAATCAGTTACTTCTTTTTAAATTTTTTTTGCAATTATAATTTACATTCAAGGTTATTTCATATTTGTGTCATGTTGGATTTCCCTTATGGGCGGTCTTAGGTGCAGCTCTTATGTCCCGAATGTGACTCTAGCAATTAGAACTGCTACCATGTGCTTCCTACCAAATATTTCAATTGAACATCTGGTGTGATGGCTTCTATTAAGGGGGAGCTGAGTTTTACTCCATTGCATTCTGGTTTAGGAGGTTGAGAATGTGGAAATATTACCATGGCCTGTAATTGGATCAGCAGTTTGTGAGCTCAGATGTGAAGACAGAGAATGTTGTGAAGGGTTAAGAATGTGGAAATGGCTTTGTGGGAATATTTGCACTTCTCTCTGAGTTATTTTTGCTTTGGATAGATAAATTGTGTCCTTCAGAAATCCTCATCCACAGCCCTGGGGACTTTGCTAGTAGAAATAGAGAAACTAGGAAAAACAGAAGGAACATCAGTAGCTCTCGGGGCGTTTGAGACATAGGAAAGTGATAGGATGAAAGCTCAACTTCAAGGGCCAGTGGGTGGGAAGAACAAATTCCTTAAGGAGTTCAAGAATAATGATGAGTAAAGGGATTTTAAAAATCAAAATTTGAAACTCATTCACAAGGAGTAAAGCAATGAGAACAAACATGTGTGTCCGTGAACAAACATTCGTAAGGGATTAATTGTGTTCAAGACAAGATGCTTGCCTCACTTTGTGAAGGAATGATGGCGTGGTTGCTGACTTGAGAGAAGACAGTCGAGTTAGGGAGATTACGCCTCTCCTCTAGATAACATCACAAGAGGTACCAGTTCAAGTCAATGAGGCTTAGGATGCTTCAGAGCACTGCATTCAAAAATGCAGAGGGTGAAGGTGGGAGAGATCCTCCTGAATGCTTGGAGGACAGGCAGAACTGGGGTAGGCAGAGAAGGAAGGGAATGGGAAAAACAAGCAAAGGGGAAAGTAAAAGGTGTGTTGAGGTGTATGTAGAAAAGGATTAGTTGAAGATAAATGGAGTGATGTAGAATCCTAGAATAGCTGAGACGATCACACAGGGCTCACCCCCTCTATCCGTTTATTCACTTTGGATGAAGAAATAGAGATGCAGAGAGGTGAAGTGCATAGAACAGGCTATGATGAGCCTTGTGAGGAGTTTGGACTTTACAGACAATGGGGTCTCTGAAAGCTTTTGTAGATCAATCCGTTAATGCGAACTTCCATTGCAACATACAGGGCACTATTAGAGCTAAACTAGAATGAGCAGTGGTGTGTGTGTGTGTGTGTGTGTGTGTGTGTGTGTGTGTGTGTGAGTCCTCTGAGTATTAAAGAAACACGTATCAAGCTTTGTGTTAGAAATAAAGTGATGTTTCCTAACAGTGAGGGTGAAAAAGACTGAAATTAGTGCCATAAGAAGATTCTGGGATCTCTATTTTTTGGTGCTTAGGAGGAAAAGTAGGGGTGGAGTTTTACTTCTCACGGATGGGTTAAATGTGAACTTCCCTAGAAAAGAAAAACCACTTAAAACTCTTCCTTCTTGTATGTTTCTCCAGATAAAATCCCTTGATCGATGCAAAGGAAATGTGTTCTTTTTAACAGTGAGCCAAAAGGCTGAGAGGGTTTTCTGATTTATTTGTGACTATATTTCCTTTTCCTTCATGCTGAACTCTAAAATATGAAGAGAGTAAAGACATTTATAATGTTATTTTTATAATTTAATCCAATGTAGAACTATTTGTGTATATTGTTCTTGTTGCAAAAACAATTTATTTTTATAAAACAAAAAATTATATTGATTAGCAAAAAGAACTGAAAATCACTTGGCCTCTCACTACACAAAGGCACCACTGTTCATATTTTCTCTTAGACACATTTTCTAGTATATAGTTATATATTTCCAAAATGGGATCCTATTGTGTATATTGTTTTGCAGTATTCTTTTTCAAAAGATCATGTATAATACAAAAAGATTAATAGTGTGTTGAGAACATCTGTTCATGCCAATAAGTATTTTTACAATGATATTTTAATTCCTGTGTATATTCCATTCTGTATTT